>BMAO01000584.1:0-421503 GCA_019973975.1 Trichonephila clavata
ACTTGAAGTGGCATGTTTAAGTAGATAGAAATTCCAAGATATATAATTGTTAGTAGAAAATCAGAGTTGCATGTTTTGTAGATGTGTCTAAGAACGCTTATGCCACCTGTATTTTTTTAGGTCAGTTACCAATAATGGTGTTCAAGTTCATCTGATAAGAGCCAAAACAAGAGTGCACCAACTAAAACAATATCAATACCTCGGTTAGAACTGCTAGACTGCAGTATTGGTGCAAGACTAGCTCTTTCGGATTGGACAGCACTTGATCTACCACACCTTAAAACAAAATTATGGACAGATTCTATGGTGGCACTGTGATGGATTAAGAACCGAGGAGAATGGTCAATATTTGTTTCTAATCGAGTCAGAGAGATAAATGAAGTAGACTCCCACGAAAATTGGAGACATGCAGATGTTCTCTCAAGGGGTTGCACTCCGCACCAATTGTTAGATTTAAATTGTTTGAAGGTCCCGCCTGGCTAAGGGAAGAACCAGGGGATTGGCCAATAACAAAAATAGACTGTGAGGTTAAAGAGGTAAATTCTGAAAGGAGAAAGGTTACATTGTGTAGTATTGGTGTAAAAGAAAACTTTCCTTGGTACGCACAGAAGTTTTCAAATTATCATTCTATAATCAGGTTAGTAAGCATGGATAAAAAGATTCATTGTTAACTGTCGTAAGAGTCTTGGGGATAGAAATGGGGGAGAAATCTCCAACTCAGAATTTGAGAATGCGGAAAAGATGCTTATAAGGACTGTTCAAAGGGAATGTTTCCCTGATTCAAAGAATGTACCTATAATCAACGTTGTTAAAGATAATGAGGGATTATTGTGTGTTAAGACTACAATTACCTAACGGAAGGATGATCCTTGCTTTTTAACACCTATCCTTCTTCCAGAAAATTGTGCGTTAACCACACGACTAGTGGAGTACTTGCACAAATCTAATTGCCATGCGGGTACTCAAATACTGCTTTCAATAATAAGGGGAAAATATTGGATTTTAAAATCGAGAACTGTCAAACAGATTATGAGAAAGTGTGTCGTGTGTAGACGATACAGCGCAGGACCAGCTGCCAGTACACCTGCTGCCTTGCCTGAAGACCGAGTTAGGGATGCAAAAGTATTCGAGGTAATAGGTATTGTGTGATCTAGAGCCGGCCCCCTCTTCCTTCTAAATGGTGATAAAGTGTGGATTGTCTTATTTACATGTGGGGTTTTCTGAGCCGTACACCTTGAAATTGTAACCTTCTTGTCTATTGAAAGTTTTTTGCTCTCCTTGCGTCGGTTCATAGCTCGTAGGGGCAGACCGAAGACAATATATACAGACAATGGATCCAATTTTAGAGGCTCTGTTACAGAATTACAAGGTCTAGACTGGAGTAAAATACAACGCGAGTCTGAACTTTAAAGCATAAAATGGAAGTTCATCCCACCCAACGCAGCTTGGTGGGGAGGATGGTGGGAAAGGCTCATTAGAGTCATCAAAGATCTTCTGAGACGTACTTTGGGGAGAGCAATTCTCTCTTATGAAGAGTTAATCACAGTCTGCTGTGACTGTGAATGAATCATAAACTCTCGCCCCTTAACTTATATTTCAGAGGACTCAGAGGATTTGATCGTCATTACTCCAGCTATGTTTTTCATGACTAATATCTCTGCTGAAGTAACAAACTTGGATCTCAATGATTTTGCCAAATTCCAACGAAGAGTGAGATTCCGTGCCAAATTATTCAAGGATCTGAAAAGTAGATTTCGTAAGGAATATTTAGGACTGTTGGCTCAAAAACGTTCTAAGCCAATATCTCACAAAATGAAAGTTGGAGAAATTGTCCTTGTTGAGTGAGTGAGAGTGAGAGAATATTAACGTCGCACTGATTAGCAACAAGAGGGTTTTTGGCGACGGTCCACGTAATTTTGAACCATGGTCAAGTGACGCGGACGACACCTGAGCTGGCACCCCCTCTTCTAACTACCACATCAACTGGAGGACGTTTGAGCTCTCGACAGATTTAACTTCCCTCGCTCCCCTACACGGCGGATGTTTAGTGGTACTAGGATCGAACTCACGACACGCTAGCCATGATCCGATGCCTAGACCACTCGGCCACCGCGGCCTTGTCCTTGTTGAAAATCCTAACAAGAAGAGGTTATATTGGTCTTTAGCTAAAGTGTTAGAATTATTACAGGGTCGGGATGGCAACATTAGAACCCTGAAGCTAAAATGTGGTAATGCAGAGATCATTCGGCCTGTTCAAAGGTTATTTCCGTTGGAAATACAACCTGAAGAACTTCCAATTGCAGCTGTTGGTATGGAAAGGGTTCCTGAACTATCGACCTTGTCTGAAGTGCCAGTAGCCTATACTGATGAAGAAGTTAACCCAGAGTTGACCGAAGTAACTCCTGTTATGGACAGTTGTAAGTTTTCGAGGTGTGGACGTAAGATCAAACCGCCTCAAAAACTGGACTTATTGAATTTGACGGTCTTCTTTGAGTCATAATTGACTCAAAGGGGGGAGTGTGTACAATAAGAATAAATAAAACATAATCGTTTGGTGAAGTAGAACGTGAACTACTCAACAAGTATAAATGTAATTAAATAATCCATATTCGTTTGGCCAAGTAGTTCATGTACTACTCAACAAGATAAAATGTATTTAATGTTTTGATTTTTGCTGTTCAATTAATAAAGAATTTTATTGGAATAAATGACGGCTTAGTTTGTTTCTTGGTGCCGTAAGATTAATATAAAACATAATATTAAATACGTAAAAACAAGTACACATTAATCAAAGAACTAGTGCAGTAAAATTAACTTTGCAATGTAAAGTAGGTTCGGAAAGTCAGTAAATCCTGAAACTGTCAGAAATGTTTTAAGAAAACATAAGTATCATGGCAGAGTACCTTAAAGAAAACCCTACATCAGCAAAGCAAATACGCAAGCTAGGTAGGCATTTGCTAAAATGTATGTAGGGCAGCCAACCGAATGTTGGGAAAATGTTATTTTTGTTGATGAAAGCAAACATAACATTATCAGATCGGATGGCAAGCAAAACGTTTGGCAGAAATCAAGTACAGCAATGCATGCCAAAAATTTACGGCCTACTGTCAAATATGGAGGGGATAACCAAATTGTCCGGAACTTAAATTTTATTGATGGTATAATGAATAAATATGTGTATCTTGACATTCTCAAGAGAAATATTTAAAGCAAAGTGTGAGCAAGCTGGGAATCTCAGGACATTTTAAATTGTACCAAGATAATGATCCGAAACATACTGCAGATATTTGCAAGTTATGGATCCTCTACCACTATCCTAGTATTATTAAGACTCCTGCACAAAGTCCAGACCTTAATCCCATTGAAAATGTGTGGTATTATTTGCAGCAAAAACTATATGAGCACCAAATTTATAGCAAGTAAGATTTGAGGTAATATTTGGTCGAAGAATAGACCAAAATCGATAGATCGTTTTGCAAAAAAATTGATTCAATGCATGCCAAATAGACTTCGAGAGGTCATAAAAGGCAAGGGCGCGCAACAAGATATTAATTCCTAAGTTTGAATGGTTTTTTTAAAAAAATTATTGGGAAGTGTCCCATTGGACTAAATTCATGTGACGTCATAATCACATGATAATTTTAAACCACGTGTTTTTAGCCAATCAAGTTCAAAAACACATGTGACGTCATAGTCAAGATAAATGCAATTATCTATTTTCAGAAAATCAGTTCATACATTTCTTTGTTGCCAAATTACGCTTTTTACAGAAAATTTTTTTTAAAAAAATTAATATTTGTCACTTTATTTAAAAGTACATGTATAAAACAAGACTTTTTTTTTCTTTAATTTTAAAATGTTTTTGCAGAAATTTCTTTTTATAACTCTTGAGCATCTTTACCCAATTATGTAATTTGAAATTTTACCTAAGTTTCTCTCTTACAAATAGAGTAAAAAGTACGAGCTAGTTTATTGTCCGTTTTGAATTCAATGTAGAACACGTGTTTATATTATCATGTGACGTCATGAATTTAGTCCATTCTTTTTGAGCACGTTTTTTTAACTCGATTTCTTTTATTTTCATTTTTAACCATAATTACATTAATATATAAGTTTTGTTCAAATTATTATTATTTGTATTTTTTGCCAAAATAACATTTACTTCTTTATTTTGGTTTCCTGTGTATGTTTAAGTAAACTATTACGATAAAAATCTAAGAACTGGTAGTATGCTCCAATACTTTTTTGACAGACTGTTAATAATCTTAAGGCTCTGCACCTTTTTTAAATTTTTGTTTATTTAAGGGTTTTAAAATATCCTTTGTGTATATTATAAACAGTTACTATTAAACAAAGAAATTTTACCATGAAAAATAAAGCTAACTTTAATAAAAATTTTAAAAATGTAAATTCTTTAAAAAATTTTAATGATTTTTAAATTTTTTCTTATACAATTATCTTTGTTTTCACACCAAATTTCTTTTAGGCTTATAAGACTATTAGCAATAACTTTAGGGATCGATTTTGCAAGAAACAAATTAGTTTTGGGGAAAAAATTAAAATGTATACAACAATGGAAAAAAGGCTAAAAAAGCATGATTTCTGCTACATTTTCTTTTATAAAATTTTTTCTAATCAAAATATTGAAAAATGGATCCCTAATTTTATTAAGTATATTGTAATAAACATACAGACCAAAATTCAAGTTGTTTTATAAATATCTGTAGAAGTTTTGTACTTTTAAAGATCGTGTTTTCATGAAAAAAACTCAAACTGAGAAAACGCAATTTGAAGAATACAAATCAGTAAATAAATATCAAAACAATATCTAAATTTTGTAATAAGTTGTTAATATATTGTATAGATATATACCATAAAATAAAGCATAAAACAATTCAATTTCAAAACATTAAACAAAAATATAAGCTTTTTATAAAAAGCCTGCCTGACCTCAAGATTACGAAAAATAGGAAATATCATTATCTGAATATTAAATATAAAAATATTCAAAAATAAATGAAATACATAAAATAAATAAAATGAAATTATATAAAATGTACAATAGAGAAAATTTAAAAACTTTTTAAAAAATTAATTTGCTATTTAATTCAATATCTAATATAAAATAAAGTAAAACATGTTAAATCTAAAATTCACTATTTTTCCAAAATAGTTTTTCTTTAAAATTGGTCTGCCCCATAAGTCATTCCTTCTCTTCGCTTAGCTAATAATTCTTTTCTATATATAGCTTTTTTAATAAGCTTAAGAGCCATCTTATTACTGGCATTTTGACGACGTTTTCTAAATTGTCGTTTTCGACAATCTAAGATAGTAGCAAGTTGTTTGGTAGAACCTCCAGTAGCTACACCTAATGCTTTCTGTGTTTCTACTGTGGTTTGTACCGAACCCTTATTGAATTCACAGACAGCTTCTGTTACTGCCCGGTTAACAAGTCTTTTATTCACAAAAATTTCTTTTGGACACTTTGCCCAAATCATGCTATGCAAACTTTCGTTTGCATTTTGTGTTCCGCATCGAATACACTTTTCTAACAATTCATTAGATGCAAGTCTTTGGTAAATTGGAAGAGTTTTTAGAAGGAACTTTTCATTTATTTGTGTTCCTACATTTAATTTATGATTTCTTGGTTTTTCACCGTTAGCAATCGCAGATTGGTAGAAACACCAAGAGTTTACTCCTGCAGGACACGTTGAATGCTGATGTTTAGCATCTGTAGAAATGCTATGCAACAAGGTAGCATATATTGCTGTTTTCATAGCTTTCACATACCCTGTGTTTCTCAAAATAGCCTTTTGGTAATAAGTGGTTAATTTTTTAATTGTAGCCTTCTTTCAAACTACCATGAGCTTTACCACCTAAAGAAATACCTTGAGCACGACAATCTTTAACAGTAGATCTCAAAGCTGTTCCTAACCGCTTACTGACATGATTTATGCATTCTTCCTTTTTTATCTCACAACATCCGGTCCGTACACTTTTTTCTCAACCAAGTAATGAAATGTTTTACAGTCACCATCTGATAAAACAGTGATATAACGAAATCCGAGTGATGTAGATCTTTTCCATAAAGTTAATGCAGCTTCCATTTCCATCGATGTAGATGAGCCCAAGTGGTTTACATCACATTCGCTTTTATGTCCTTCATACCATATGCTGAATTCAGCACTTGACTCGCCTAACTTAATTTTTTCCACAGAGCAATGACGATACACCTTACTCATCACTTCAAAGTCAACGACATAACCGGTGAGCATATCTATAACACACCCTACACCGATGAGTGAGGAGTGACCATGAGTTACCCATGTTCCATCAAAACTAACACTTAGGTCTGTGATTTCAGCAGAACTATGAGCTTCATTCTTGTACGCATCTTTAATCTCTTTGTGGGTTTCCGCAAATATGTTTTCAGATGCCAGAGTGTATGCGTTATCCAGCCGTCTTGCACATTTCCCATATGTAGTTGATGAAAAAGGATCAATATTCATCACCATACAAAACTTTTCTATGGCTGAATTACCTTTCCCAATGTGTGAAAAGGCTTGAGTTATTCTCAAATTCACATCATGGCTGGTAGGACCAGACTTTAGAGAAGTATTTACAACAGTTTTGTTTTCATCACAGTTGCTACACAATAGTTTTAAATTGAATGAAAATCCCAACTTGGCTCCAAGCTCCAGTTTCAAAGTTTGTTTTTCACAATATTGGCACCTTGCACTTAAAAGTAAATTATTAACTTGGTTGAAGTCCATCAATATATAATGTCCAAAAGCAGAGGTATCCTTTTTTACCTCAGTATTTAATTTTTCAAGGCGTGCATTTGACACTAATGAATCTTTAATCACTTCACAATCAACATTTTCTTTACGCCATCGCTTTTCATTCATTTGCAAAGCACGTAATGAACGTTTCCTAAGAGGCATATTAGCGATAATAACAACTGATAAAACTAAAAGAATGAATGAATTATGATTGAAATAGCATTAAAAAATGCTGCTTTAGGTTTCTATGAAATAAAAAAGTAATCAAACTAAAAAGCACACAGCAAGCAAAAATGGCAAAGCTAATGTAAACAAACAACTTGGCTGAAGTTACAGTTACAGCTTAAAGGGTTCTCTCTCTTCTGTGTAGATTTTTATATAAAATATTGGATTTATTTTCAAGTAAAAAAGTGTAAACATTGAGGGGGCGTGGCATTCAAACAGCTGTCAGAGCTGTCAAAATATTTAAAATACATTTTACTACATTTAAAATAATCAGATCGTTTCAAAACTTCGCATAGTTGTGCCAGAGGTATCAAACTACATTTTAAAGTAAAAATTGAAAAATCGATAATTTCATTAATTTTCGGCTTTTGAAAGGTGCCAAGTTCTCTTAAGATTACATCTTAAATGCCTTTCATAAATCACCATGAAGTATTTTGGATTTAAAAAAATATACACAGTTGGTAGAACTGGTAATTAATGCTCTGTGGTAAAATCTTTCAATTTTTAAAATTTTATCTTTGAAAAGGGAATATTCTTTCCCACAATGCAATTGACATAATACTTTACCTTTTCTTTGAAAACTTTGGAGAGAAAGAGTATTTTTATTTTGCTCATGAAACTTTTTAGTCTCTTTGAGGCATTTGTAATTTCACTGATGTGCATATGCCTAAGCAAATTTACGCCCCCCCCCTTCCCTAAATATCTAAATATCTACAAAAAATGTGATGTGCTTTTCATTTACAAAGTGATTAAATAAGTGAACCATATTATTCAACCTCAAACACATCATTTGCATTTGATGTGCTAGAAAATAGGAAATGAATTTTTATTGGATATTAACCCCTTAACTGCGGGCGTGAATACGCGTCCTGCTGAGCAGGTGCCTTTAGTGTTCCGGACGTGTATACTCGTCCTTCCAAAGGAGGACTTTTTGTATCGTGCTGCTATGTTTAAAACTAGTTCCATTGCCTTGGAATACAATAACATGAGATTCACAGGGCTTCTAAAGAATTTACTTATTTCGGAGAAGAGGTAAGGAAGAAATTGGAAAGGGGGTATATTCTAGGAATGAGAAAATTCATAATTGAGAGGTTTTTCTTGTGTATTCGTTTGAGTGTGCTCTTTTCTATTCTTCATGTGCTGTCATTTTCACTTACTGTGTGTAATAGAGGCTTTTTAATTAATTTTTTTTTACGAATGCATTGAATGTGATACTGGTTTATGTGGTCAATCATGTTGCAGGATATATCACAGAACAGATGAGTTATAATTTAATTATTGTTAAAATAACTCTAGAGATCAAATTTTTCACTTTCATTTTATTATTTATACTTTCTTTTCTTTCTTTCTTAAAGGGAAAGTAAACAGTTTTTAGGGGGGGAACGCGCCTTTTCTTTTCCCCAATAAATTGCGTAACAATGTTCGTCTTTGGGGAGGGGATTTCGTAATGTTTCCCGGGCAATTAAGGGGTTAGTATGAGTAAATGTTTTGTCCAGTATATGTTTTAGAGTCTTGTTTTGTGTCGGAATATGCTGATGAACAAATCCAGAGGATCCTATTCTCAGTGCCGATTTAAGCTGATTTCGGGCTCTGCTTGCAGAAGATCTACAGGCCCCCTTGGCATTGGTGGATTGAAATTTAATACCAGGAAACCCGCTTAAGTCCAGCATATCCAGGCCCCTGGGAGTCCAATGAATAAACCGGCACTGTCTATGATTATTTTTCATAGATATCCACTATATCAACAAAATATGAAATAGATGTCTAACAAACACACATATCTGAGAGATGAATGGATATATATGTTAATATTTAATATGCTATTCTCTAAATTATAGTTACACAAAGTTACTGAAGTGGCGCGTTTATCCTGAGGACAAAACCTGGGACCTTTGGATCTGAAACCGAGTAACTTAAACCACTACACCAAAATGATCACCATGGTGTGGAGGTTGTTACTGGCGTATATAGATGGTATCGCAACACACTCCCCTACCAGTGAGTTGGTGGTTAGGCGAACGAACGATGTAGTTGTTATATCGAGCGTGTTAGCTGCTGCCTCACAAGTTGTGACTGCTTTGCTGGTTGCGTCATTTGTGCGTGAAGGCTGGAGGGTTGCGTCACCATGGGACAGCTTGAAGATTGCGTCACTATGCGACGGCTTTGGTTGCATTTGAGGTGGGTAGATGGCGCCAAGACAGTTCAAAAGGTTGCCAGGACAGCCAAGGTCACCAATGAAGTGGTGCGTTTATCCTGAGGACAGAACCCTGGACCTTTGGATTCAAAACCGAGTAACCTAACCACTACACCAAAATGATCACCATGTTGTGGAGGCTGTTACTGGCTTATATAGATGGCATCGCTACATTACTAAAAACAACCATGACTGAAAATTAACCTTAAAATAATTATCGAGAAATCTATCAACTCCTTTTAAATTTGAAAATGATGAGAATACATATTTATGACTTATATTTCCTAAGATTTGTGTTTTTTTCCAATTTTTGTGTTTTGTGTTCCAAATGACCTTTTATTTTCTGTATTCACATACAATATAATCAAATTTTGAAAATATAAGTAAATATATAACTTAGAGAAATTTAAAAAATTTATTTCGTTTACTAACTTATAAGTTCGAATACCTAAGAATGTGAAATTTAAGTTTTTCTGAATTTTTGTTTGAACAATCATCATTTAAATTTTTCATTAGCTATACCTCTACCGCTTTCCAATATTGGCAATCAATCATGTGAATATTATTTTTTCTCCTTATATTATCATTATTTTAACTGTAACCAACTCAGTAAGTAATCATCCATTGTGATTGTTATGAAATGCTAATTAGTGTTTTTCGGTACAAGAATTCTGCGAGACAATTTATCCTTCTATAATTCTTTAAGTAGAGGGCTAACGCGGTAAAAATTTTACATCATAAAATGAGTTCCGGTGTTCCAGGAATAAATATGGATTCACCAGATATGATAATGACATTAATATTTGTATTGTTGATAGTTCTGATTCTGACGGTGGTTCTTTTATTGTGGCACTCTGGCGTTTTCGTTCCAACCGATATAAAAACCTGTAAGCCACCTTTTCAAGAGCTCGAAGTTGCTTATAAGTTTGTCCGAGGATCTCAACAAGACTGCAGCATGGTGTATGCTGAAGCACATTCCATAGCTCCTAATTTAAGATGCATTGGCATTTATTATGACAACCCGAAAGAGGTTTGCCGCTTTCAGTATTTGTTTATAAAACAAATTATCAGCTTCTTATGACAACTTTTTTATATAAAAATAGAAACATAATTGAGATTTTTAAAGTATTTTTTTATTATAAATAACAAATTATAGTGTATAATATATAATCGTTACGCTAAAAGGGGGGGGAAGTGAAAATCCGTCTTGGATATATATTTTCCACCTACAAACTGAGTTATTTTAATAAATATTAGAATCCGTGAATAAAACCTTTGTTTTAATTTCTGATTGTTTTCTAGCACTTTAAGTAACATAATGAACACAAAAATATTTCTAGTTTTTAAAGGAGCATATCCATTTATACTTCCAGATCTCCAAATATCATCATGAATTATTTTATTTATATTCTGCATTCCCATATTTTATAATAAGTAATTTAAACAAGCTATCTTTATAATTTAACTTAATATATGTTATATTATTAGATTACTGTAAAGAATAAATTTGTTACATCAATAAAAACATTTTTTCCATATAGTTTATAGTCATTTACTTTGTTGCATGCTGATTGCTTTTAGTAACCATTTGATAGATGTGTATACTGTAGTTATGAGATTCAGGAAAATTTGTGTTAACATTTTTCAGATATTAACTTATTAATGCTTATTTACAAATATTGTTACTTGCATATTATCTCCATCACAGCCAAATTGTGCCATTTTTCACCAAAATTTGACTGATTGGTATTTTTTTATGCAACATGTTAGGATCTTTGTTTCAATATCAAGGTATGATTTGCGTGGCGCCAATTTTACTGCAGTGATGCTATTATATGAGAACCCAAATGGGGGGAGGGGTTGCTAATAGCCTAAAATAAATCGGCATTTATTTTTTTCCCTCTAATCTTGTAGTAATTTCCTTTAAATAGGGATTTCTTGTCAAATCATTTTCTTAGTATTTGAAAGTTATAGAAATATGTATTGATGCGACTGTCCATAGGATAACAATTTTTGACTGTGTGAATAAGAAATATTTTTTAAGGACTGTTAAGGGGGGAGGGGGTTTACTCTCACATACTTGAAGATTTTATTCTTTTCTGTTTGTATTTACTGTAATTTTTTAAAGTTAATTGTAGTTAACGAACATTTTGAAGTAGTCATTCATATAATTTTTCTGTTGTCCATTACTATTTGATTTCTTACATTTATTATTGAAAAATTTGTTGCATAGGCTTGCATTTCATTTCTTTTATGGATAAGCAATTTGTAAAAAATACTTTTCATTATAAACTAATATTTTATATGGTAGAATAATTGTACTCAGGTGTATAAATTTGGCTGTTAAATTATGTGAATATACAGCAATGAGAATATGTAGAGCATAGGAGAGTATATATAGTGAAAGCAATGAAAATAAGAAGTGTTTGCATGGAAACCTTTTGTATTGTTAACAACATTTATGATATTTAGAATATTTTCTTTTCGTAGATATACTTATTATGATGAATGAATGCTAAGTTTCTACAAGTTAGTTTCTGTTAAATATTTTTATATCAATATAACCAAAGTCTTCATTCTTTATTTAAAAAAATAACTTTTTGTTTTGCATTATTACTATTTAGAGATTAACACTGTGTGTTTGTCTTCATACTTATCTTTATCTAAATTATATGCTTATAAACTGTTAGCTTTTCTAATTATTTTTATAATAAAAACCTTTTTGTCTTGGTTTTATTAAATAGATTAATAAATTAAATGAATTTTTGTCAATTTTTTTCATTAAAAGGGGAAATAACTTTGAAGGTTTTTAAAATTTTTTTTTACACAACATAGTGCATTTAGTAACGTGTTGTATGAACTTTTTAACTCATGAATTAAATATTCTATCAATTTATTGACATTGTACATCATTGCTAAAAAAAATGGTTAGCTTAGGTTCTTTCTTAATTCTTATCAATGTTAGTTATACATTATTTTCTAATCTGAAATTGTAATTAAAACGCAAAAAAAATTAGATATATCTTTTAAGTCTTAAAATCGTCAATATGAATCAGAAATAAAAAAAATGGTATTAATAAATATTTTCTGGGGAGACATAAATTGATAATCTTGATTATAATTGATATCCTATAAATTGATAATGATATAGAAATGTATGAAAGTATTTAAGCTATTTCAATATTTCTATAAATTAATAGGTTGGCGACTCATATATGCGATCTATTGTGGGCCTGGTAATAAATGACAGTGACAAAACTGTAACTGATGAAGAGAGGCAAAGAATGGTGGG
The DNA here is from genome assembly GCA_019973975.1 of Trichonephila clavata. Classification (NCBI taxonomy): domain Eukaryota; kingdom Metazoa; phylum Arthropoda; class Arachnida; order Araneae; family Nephilidae; genus Trichonephila; species Trichonephila clavata. Next base: position 12,494 of record BMAO01000584.1, read on the forward strand.
GAAAGGTTTCCAAATCACTAAGTTTCCAGAAGTGGAGCATGTAGTTTATGCTGATTTTCCTCACAACAGTTTCCTTTCTGTATTGGTTGCTGTTCATAGAATAGTCCCAAGTTTCAGATCATATATTCAGGTACTTCTTTTGGTGTAAAATGTATCTTTTATTAATTTATTTTTAAGTATTCTATTTGTTGGTAAATTCCTTAATTTGTGATAGAAAATTTATTATTTCAGCAACTATAAAATGTGACTTCCATTTTTATAGAAAACCTTATTTTCAACAAAACATTTAATTTTGTTGTGGATTCTCCCACATTTTATTACTGAATTTTGTTCGGTTTTTTTTTAATGCAAATTTGGAGAATCTTCTGTGGTGGAAGATTCTACTTATTTCTATTAAAAATGTTTATTATTTTATCTTATATTTATTTAAAATATCTTTAAGAATCTTCTATAACATGTACAGTTTTCAAAATATTTTTATTGAATGACAATTTTGTGAGCATAATTCCATAGAAAATTTTATGGATATTTATTGGGTATAGCGACCATGAAGTCAGATACAGCAACACATGGAAAACATGCCAAATTCTAAATTTATAAACAAGTGGCGTTGTTTTTAAATGTTTATTGGCCAATATGAATAAATCACAATTCAGATATCAGCAATTTTACTGTAATTTTCTTTCTGTGACACTGTTAGCTAAATTTTTCAACATTGATGAAAATCTGAAAGTTGTTTAGAAATAAAAAAAAGTTCAATTTTTTTTTTTTCATTTTTTTTTCAGAAGATGGAAATTTTACTAACATTCATTTTTTAAACTAAATGGTCTTGCCATGCGAGTGGAATTAAATGAGAAGTGCCACTCTTGTCATGTAATGTTGTTATATTGGCATTAATATAAATCTCAGGACTTTGGATCCTGTTTACAGAAGCCTTATGGATACTTACAAACTATTGCAACCATTTTGCCAACATTGAATGAAACGTCATGGATTCTGTTACAGAAATACAAGTGTGTAGAAAAATACTGTATGGAAAAATCATAAGTAATCAGTAGAAGAAATAACTAATTTTGTTATTTAATCATATTTTTTATTATGTTATAAAAAATTATATTGTTAATTTTATTATTTAAGAATTCGGTAAATGCTAGATTCACATCTTAATATTCAAGCTTGCCATATCCACAAACAGTTTTTGCTTAGAATGGCCATGCAAGGGGAAAAATATGAAGGAAGTGCATGGTTGCAATTTTATGCCCTTTAACAAGTGTTAAATTGGGGTTGCTGATTTGGCTAGTTATCTTGTAAGTTGGCATGGTTGAGATAGTATGTAAGTACCACCTTGTGCTTTATTGTTTGGTTAGAGTGTTTAATTCTGTGTCATAGTGTCTGTAACTGATAGATTTTCACCCAGAAGCAACATGTGTTTATTCATAATTTTGCTTCAGTTGGTATTGGCAACAACTCAAAAAGTATTAGCTAACCTGTGGTCCCTGTATCTGATAAGTTGCATTTTATTTATAAATAAAACATAAGAGAAATGGTTCTAATATCACTTAATTCCAACAATAACTGACAATTAGGTAATATTATTTTGTAAGCAAAAATTTAAAAAATACTTATTAAGCCATTTTTTATATTTAAATTTGTAATGAAAGGCATAAGTTGGTATCCTTGGAGTCTTTGTCCCATTAAAAGGTGCAAGTTTTCTATTTTTACTGTTTTTTGTTTGTAATGCTATATGTGTACTCTTGGTATGAAATTGCTAATCTTAATAATATTTATACAATGTATAAGATACAAAGTTGTCATTAGGTGTGTTTTAAAAGTATAAATTTTCGTGATTGATTGCATTTGATATGGTATTTTTCGGTGTTCTAATATTCTTATTTTGTTTAATTTAACAAAACTAATGATTGTAATGCTGTATATTAATAATGTCTGTTATTTTAAAAATATAATGAGCTTTTACTTTTTTTAAGGTAAGTTTTAAAATGAAATACAGTTTATAATTTCTAATAATTCTTGATAAATCATGTTGGAAAAAAATCAAAATATTTGTAATTTTATTCTTTAAGTTATTAAAGAAACATGGATTAAATTTAATTTAAAAGGCTTTTTTTATTTATTTATTTTAATTGAAATGCTTTAATATTCTTTTCAGCTTTTTTTTTCTTCAAGAATTCTTTTTTAAGGGTGGGGGGGGGAGATATACTTTAAAATAAAATCATTGTTTATATAAAAAATTTTAAACATTATCCCTTTTTTCTTCTTAGGAGAAGAAACTTCAGGCATATCCTTTAATTGAAATTTGTGATGGACATAAAATAGTATATGTTGCTCCTTTATCTAAGCAAAGTGAATTCTTTGTTTATGAAGCACTTGCTGAGAGTGAAGAAGAAATAACATCAGAAAAAACAGTTGATGAAGGTGAAGAAGTTTCTGCCAAAGATGTTGAAGAATTACCAGATACCATAAGCTCAATTGATTCCATTGTAGAAGGTGGTTCTAGAGTTGAAGATTTGCCTTCTAATGAGGAGGTGCTTGATAGTTTAGATGAAAAGAATAAGGCCAGCAATGGCTCTGAAGCTAGCACTGAGTCTTTTGAAGAACTGCAACTTGATTCGTGAATTTTTCATTGTGATTTATAAACTTTGAGTAACAATATTGCTTTCAAGGTCATTTGCTAGACCTTTGATAGTTATTGCTGAAGAACTTCCTGTACTTTGATGTATTTGCACAGTTATTATACATTTATATTGTGAATATAGTTTTCACACAGTGCTGATTTAGTAATCATATGTATAAATAAATTTATATCTATATATCTTTTCCTGTATGTTGAAACTTCACTAAGGTCTAAAATGTAAATGTTTCTCCAATCTCAGATTGTACACTTTTTAAAAATATTTTCTGTACATTTCGGTTAAATGTATAAATTTTCTATTTTTAATATACATGTTTTTCTCATTCCATTGTTACTATTTTAAAATGCAATGTTGTGTTTGAATGTTTAACTACAACTGCATTAGATTCAAAAAAGGGATTGCATTATTTTAAATGAAGTTCTAAAGAGCATTTATGCATGTTAAATATTACAATCACATGTTAAATTTACTTATTAAAAGCATGTAAATGATTTTATAATTTTTTATTTTTAAATATTTTCTTGAAATTTAAACAAAATTTAAAATATGACTTTGGCATTTAAATGCTTATGATATATTTATGTTCTTTTACTTGCTAATATTGAATTGGCAAAACATGAAAATGTGTTGTAAAAAATTCTTACAAAATTTCCCCCCAAAAATTTCTTACTTTTGATTGAAGATTTCAATGCTAGGTAAGTTTTAATTTTTTTTTAGCCTGTACAATTAAACAAAAATTTAATTTGTTTGAGGTAGAATCATATTAAAAAGTATGATAATGTGAAGTTCCTTTAAATTTTAATAGGAAAAATTAATGAATTTCAAAACTATTTATTAAAACTTCAATCCATGTGATGTTTTTTTTAACTCTTTTTTTATTCTATTTTATTTGCTAGTTTGTGTGTAAAAATGTCTTTTTTGCTTATGCTCAATCTTTTGCTTAAATGTTATTATTTTTAATGAGATTTAATTTTTTTTAAAAATATAGATACATAATTGAATTTTACTGTATTTTAATTTTTAAATGTTATGAGATCAAATCTAATTAGTATATAGCTAACTGTAATATCAATGATAATATTATGCTATGCTCCATTTTTTTAAAATTATTATTATGCCTTTCAAGTTGATATATCCAGCATGATATTTACTGCTTTGTAAACGAAAGTATTCATATGAATACCTTTTTTTTTCAATATAAAGGTTTCTATTTTTTCAAAAGTGTACCAATTTTTTTAAGCTTTTTTTTATGGTTTTTCTTTAAATTGAAAATAATATTTTTTAAATTTTTGTGTTTTTTTCTTTTCTATGTAAATGTTTTATTCCATTTTGTTTGTTTGTTTCCATTTTGTTTGCTCACTTGTATTTGTTTTAGCCCCTTGTTTATTTTTCTACTTAATCAGATGTATAGATTTTTGCCATTGACTGATTAAAGAATTCTTTTTAACACGAATTTTTATTCTTATAATAGAAGATAACAAAGTTATATTGAAAACTTTTTATACTTTTTTTCATATTGAAACTTGCAAAAAGGATAGCATAAAATGAAGTTAAAAAATAAATTAAAACAATGTTTATAAATTTTATGTCTTAAGTCCTAATCATATTTCTGATTTCTAATAAAATGAATGGAATTATAAATTTTTTGTTTGGTCTGTGTGGAAATAACATTTTTCTTCTAATGAAAAAAAAACTATTTTTAAATTCATTTTGATATTTTACATGAATATAATATACTAAATTTGCACTTATGCAACTTCTTTCTATGAATTTCTTAACCTCTTTAAAGTTGTCAGTAGAAAATGCATTTTTTTCTTTCACTTTTAACATTTTATTCTCTCAATTGTACCAATGCTTTTAGTAGAATTTTGCGTGCTTTCCTTTTCATATTAATAATTTTATTATTTTCTCAGGATCTGTTAGTTTCATTCTTTGAAATATTTTTACTAATGTATGTAATGTAAATTTCACTAAGCAATTTGCTTTAATTTAGAATTGTTCCCCTCCCCCTTCTTTGTAATTTTTTAGAAAATGCATCATTTTGTATTCAGTTATAGTTTAAACAATCATTTGTACTTATTTATGAGAGAATTTTCTTTTTTTAATATTGCATAGTGTAATTAGTGTAAACGTTTGTGATTATACTTTGTATTTAAATTATGTGAACAAATTTCTAATTTTTTTATGAGTACTTCCTTTTACTTATTCTGGGTTTTCTTTATAATAATGCACTGTGTTGAATACTAGTCATTAATAATTTCTTGCTTTTGTAAAAATGAGAAGCATGTCAAAGTTTTCCTTTACAAATGTTCTTATTTTAACTCTTCTAATTTTTTTTTTTTTTAAATATGTTTATTTCAACACATGTTCAACTTAAATACAAGCATATTGTGTGTTGTTCACAGATTTTTCTTTTCCGCCTTCACCTATTAAACAATTTTCTCAACTGATGATTGTATAATATTTTGTTATTATGTAAAAATATATCAGTTACTGGAACATATATGACATTTAGCACTAAAATTTATGCAATTCATCTGTATTTTATTGGCATGTATTGCTCTATATTTTACAATATTAATGTAAAATTGAGTAACCAAAAAATATTGGTAGTTTTTAAAGATATGCTCTCATAGAGAGAGATATCATTATTTAGCAAATAGTAATAGTTGTAGGGTGGTGGCGATGAAAAGATTAATTTATAGTTAAAAGTTCTATGTTTCTTAAATTCGAGAAAAAGAAAAAAAAAATTGAAATTTCCATGTCTTTTAAAAAATATCAGTAGAAAATAATTTATTATTTTAGTTTGTAAAAAATTTAATAGGGTGCATTGTTTTGTTTATTAATAAATTAAATTATAATTTTTTTTTAAATCTACAGCAATGACTTAATTATGAAAATGTGTTATAATGCTTCAAATTTCTATGACCAATTAAAAAAAAACATTCTTCTAAACTAACGTGATTTTTTCAAATTTGTTTAGAAGAAAAATTTATCTATGCATCAATATATCTAATGCTAGTTTACATTAAACGGCTTAAGTGGTAAAAGTAACCTTTAATAATTCTTTTAGACATTGATTTTTTTTTCTATGAAGTAAAATTTTTTCGTCATGTAATAAATCTACAAGGTCAGTGTTGTACATAAAATAATTTTTTTAGTGCTTTTCTATTTAAAAACATGTCTTGTTTTTCCTTTAAATATTTTGCCAAGATTGATTTTTGTGTATTGTAAACTGTATGTATTAGCATTTCCATAATTAACGATCCTCATCTCAAAATTATTAGATGCATAGTCAATAAACTGTTATGTGTCAATGCATTTCTTTAAAGAAACTTTTAGTGTTGTAATCTTATCAAGGAAATCTTTTAAAGTATACACTCAAATTTAAATAGCATTTATGGATAAAAATAAAACATCTCTATTTATTATTCTTATTGAATTATTATATAGCTTTATATCTGAATAGGATTATATTTTTTGGATTTTAACTTACAGACTATTTTATCTTTGCAATTGTTTTAAAATTAAAATAGATCCAATTCACACACACAAAAACAGATATATGTATAGCATTCACAAGCATATGAGAATTTAAGGCTGTATTCTTGTAGTTTCTAAAAGCCCAAACCAATCTTAAACTTATTTTCACACAATGAAATGCTCTAATTGTCATATAAGTATCTGACTTTGCTGCTCATATACATGCTCATAATACAGCCTTTTTTTTTAAAAAAATTTTTTAATCTTAAGTATGCAGTTTTTTGTTATAGCATTTAAAGTGCAAAAATCAAATTAGCATTACATCATAGAAGATATGGAACATATTTTCTACCAGAAAAGAAAGAAAAAAAAAATTCAGTTGAAAATTAGAAGTACAATAAAATTACTAAAAACAAGACAATTGTATCTGAATGTTTATTAATTTTGGAGCAGTTTTCACAATCTGATATAATCATTCCAATTTAGGTTTTATTGTTTAGACATGTGAGGACAGCCGATTCTCGATAAAAGTATACATAATTTTTGTTGCTTATAAAATCTTATGTGTTTACACTCTTAGGCAATTTGTTTTAAAAAACAGATTTCCAAAGAATGAAAAATATTTAAAATAACATTTTCTGAAGAAAAAAATTATCGTAATTAGTTAAATGATATATCTTTAAACAACTATGTGTGTGTTAATGAATGTTTTGCTCTCATAATTAAAATCAGAAAACAAAGCTAACCACTCTTTTTTTTTTAGTTTTATTCTCATACATTTTCATGAGGGAAGCAACAATTTTGCTATTATTTGTTCAATCAAGTTAGAATTACAAGTACTTAAAACAACTAATTTGAAAATGAGACTATTTATTAGAAACGCTTAAATATCTGACTCACCCATTTTTTCCTCATATTTTTCAATTGATTTATTTACTCTGAGCTTTGATATTTGCTTAACCATAATATTTTAAAGTATTTGTTTGCTTATAGAAATTCATTTGTGCTTATATTTTTTGATGGATTTTATTTGAAGTTTGCATATTTGTTTTAAAAAACTATATACTTATTTTATGAGTACTTCAATATTGCTACATATCTTACAGTTGTATGGTTATAAATATAGTATACTTATGCTATTTTTGGTGTTCATACCTGAATAAAAAGAAACAGTATTCCAAATTAATTGATTTTTTTGCTCTTTATTTATTATTACATTTTGGGAACAATGAAGAATCTGGTAACAGTTCATTAATTTTAAAGTTAGAGCTGTTTTATTTAATGTTTGTGTGAAGTAGGACCCAAATATAAAGCTCTTTTTTTTCATAAAAAGATTATTCCAGTTTTATTTTGTAATATGGTTTCTTTTAACATAAAGAGTGCAACATATTAAATTAATAGAATCAATCCATGTTTTCCAGTGTACGCATTTCATATATTCCATAATTTTTTACAATTTAAAGCCAGGAGGACTTTTTATTTTACGCATATAAATTAAAAGTTTTGAATTTTAAAGTGTTTTATTAGAGATAGGTGTGTGTATATATTGTAAACATATATAAATATTGAGATGTTTCTTTTTTTTTTCAAAGAAGTGCTTAGGATTTGTGTACTTAAGATTTATAAGCAATACGTCAAAATGTTTCATATTTTTTCAGCTAAGCCTCTATGCTCATGTTTTAATTTTAAAATAAAATCGTTCCTCTTTAAAAAAATTGCTACATTTAGGATTAAATCTTATTACTTTTTGTAAAGTATTTGTTATAGATTTCCTATTGTAATATTTGTTCAATAATTTGTGTAAAATTAAAAATACGTATTGTAGCTAAATTCCTCTTAAAATTCATCTGCTATTGTTCATGTCTAATTAAATTGTATTCATATTTTATTTAACGACCTAAAATGATTTTTCATTTAATAAAAAATAAATGTTATAAAATTTTTAAAAAATGACATTTAAAAGTTTGTTTCAAAGAACTTAGCTTTTTCATGGTAGGTAGGTAAAAATTTATATTTATGACAAGGGGTTGTAAATGTGTGGATTTCAAATGTACAGAAAAATTAATTGAGAAAAACATATTTATTAAAAGTCTTTGATGTAGTAAAAAAATTTCTCAAGGATATAATTTGATTTTGTACATAAATTACTTCTTGTATACATAATAAAATGATGTCTTCATTTGATTGATTGTAAATTTCAATTGAAATCGGCAGTCCTCATGAATTAAACCTGAAATAAGATTTAGAATTTTAAAAAAGGTAAATTTAAGAAGTTAATAAAGTTAATATTTTTTTAACATTGTTTTATAAATGCAATCTAATTGGTGACATGTGCATGTATCAAATAAAATATACAGTTGACTCTCGCTAATTAGAAGCTGAAGGGACCATTGAAAAACTTCGGATTATCAAGAGAGTAAGAAAAAACTCCCAATCTTTTTTTCTAACACATTTAAATTTTAAATGTAATAAAACAACAATTGCACATATGTATAAAATTACTTTAAAATATTTTTAAAAAAGTACATATTATATTGTATTAATATTATACAAAAGTTAAGTCATATATTAAAAGAGTACATTTATATAATAATTCTCGAACGGAACTCTTTCACGCCCTTCCAAATCTCTTCCCCCGGGTACCCTAGTGATCCTTCTCTATTTTCGACCCTCTTTCTTGTCATTCCATTCATTCTTTCTTTCTCTTCCCGTCTAGACCACAGATATTAAAACAAATGTTTGGCGCAGTATAGCCGAAATCGGCTCTTGCGCCAATAAACCCCAAAATCACTCACCCAAATCTCTTCCATTCCTCAATGGAAATAAAATCGTTTCGTACCCGGTTCCCTCAGACACTATTGGTACTTCAAGGCAGGGTTCAGTCCGACCCGTGCCCTATTAGGTTTCTTATTCTATAAGGCACGCAGATGAGCCATAAATCGTTATGTCAGTCCGACGCAAAAAACACAATCTTCGTCTGAGGAACCGGGAAACAAAGAAGGGATAACAGACAAATGGTAATCAAAGAGATTACATTACAGGGGAAACATGCAGAGACAATACAACACAAAACTAGTGAGCTCCAACTTGTTTGCTACAGGACTCTAGATAGTAAGTGTTCGAATTGTTTAGAGTTTTACAAGATAACTTCGAATTATTTCCTGTATTTAGGGGAGTGCCAGCTCAGGTGTCGCCCTCGACTCTGGTTCAAAATTACGAGGTCTATCGCCAAAAGCCCTCGTGTAGGTGAACAGTAGGACGTTAATATTCACTCATTCAGTCAAATTATTTCGTGTTGCAGTCTGGCCAGCCACAGTTTTTACTTCGAAGTATTGAGTGTAACCAAAACGTATTGTTTTGGTTCGAAATATCAAGAGTTTTTCTAGGGAATGAGCATATATTTCGAATTAGTGAGAGGTTCGTACTATCGAAAGTTTGAATTAACGAGAGTCGACTGCATATTTATATACATCTAAGATAATAAATTATAAACCTATAAAAAGCAATCCTATTTAAACATAGATAAATCCAAAAAGTAGTAAAAAATAGAAGGTAATCCAAGTTTTCTAAATTGGCATCTTAACATGTAATTAAAAAAAAAACATTGACATGTAATTAGAAAAAAATATACCTTCTACTTAGATCATATATTTAAATATAACAATTACACGAGTTCAAATTGGTAAATTAACAAGTGTTTAGGGCAACTTAGCCTAATATAGCCTTTGCACCAATAAAAACGAGGACGACGTTACGTCAAATAATAATTTTTTTTTTTACATTTGGACTCTGGTCTCAAGTAAACGCAGTATATACTACTTCACTGCAATCGAATAAAAAATTGCCATGAAAAAAACCACGTGACCAATGGTCGGCACTTACAGGTAGGTACTACGTGAAAATGAAAAACAATGTCGCATGCTTTAATATTTTACTAATATGCATCGAATTTCATTAAAACCATCAAATCAATTGATAAAAAAATTCTGGAAATTCATGCATAAAAATAGCTGACATTTTATTAGTTAATATTTGCCTCTGCCTAAAAAGTCTTTTTCTCATTGTAACTTCCCCATCCTATGGTTTTGTGCAATCACTTCCTCCTATAGAGCAGAAAAGATTCCAAATGCATTTAGAAAATAACGCCGATATATATTTTGAATTTGTGCAGTGTCATGCTATTATATAAGCATTTAAATCGTAATTCTGTACTGGAAAAAAATTAAACATAGATTATCTCACAATTTTATATTACACGATATTAGACAAATCCTTTGTATGTAAATGTTGATGTATTATAAATCAATAATTTTTTTTTTTTTTTTGCCTTGCTTTCGACAAACGGCACGGTTTTATTTAAGGTTCGAAATATCTTAAAATAATCTTATTAGGAAGTATTCTTGTTGCCCTAACAAATAAAAATTTATTTTTAACTTGTGAGAATTCCACAGGCGGTAAAAAAAACAAACTTTTTTTTAATCAATGACGTATCAGTTTATCCTTTTTTTCTTCGCTTCTATTATTTTACTGCTTCAGTTTCTTTTAATCGTTTACTGTCTTACCCGACGGTTCTAAGCAAAACATATAAAAAATTCCGGATTTTTCACTAGATTTATTTGTCTTTTTTTGAGTATATATTAAATTTTATCTTAAAAGTAATTGAATGAATACAATTTATACACTATCTACCAAAAGTATCCGGACACCCAGTGGTATGGACTTAGAGCGTCCTGATTCCCATATTAATATGATGTTGGTCCCCCTTTTGCATGGATGATAGCCTGCACACGTTTGGGAAGACTTTCCACCAATTTTTGATAGGTGACCATAGGAATTGCCTTCCAGGAGTCCATCACAGCTGAAGTGAGTGCTTGCAGTGAGGATGGTCGATTTGGCTGGCTACGTAATCTGCGCTCTAATTCGTCCCAAAGGTGTTCTATGGGATTAACATCGGGCCTCTGAGAAGGCCAGTCCAGTTTTTGAACACCCATTTAGTCAAACTACGCCTGTGCAAGCCTCGATGTGTGAATGGAGCAGTTATCCGGCTAGAAGAAAAATGGGCCTTCCCCGAAATATTGCCATAGAGTTGGGAGTGCAGCATTGTCCAGAATGTCCACATACATCTCAGAGTTCATGTTTCCAATCACAGGATCTAACAGATCCAGGCCAAACCACGAGAAACACCCCCACACCATTATGCTTCCACCACCAAACTTAACAGTCGGCACAATGCAGTCACTAAAGAAACGTTCACCGGGCATCCGCCAAACCCAGACGCGTCCATCCGACTGCCAGACTGTAAAGCGAAATTCATCACTCCAAAGAACAGTTTTCCACATGTCCACAGTCCAATGACGGTGAGCTCTACACCATTGCAATCGATGCTTCGCAATCTGTGAAGAGATGTTTGGCTTGTGAGCGGCTGCACGACTATGGAATCCCAAGTTTTTTAACTCTCGATGGACAGTCCTGCTGTTAACACTAATTCCTGATGAACTTTGGAACTCCTGAGAAATTTCCACCAACGAGGACTTGCGATTTGTTTCACTACCCTTTTCAAAGTACTGCGGCTACGTTCACCAAGTATTTTCGGCCTACCGGTTCGTTTTTCTGCCGTTTCACTGCCTCGACGTTTTCACTTCACAATTACATCACTCACAATAGATTTAGGCTTCTGTAGAATGTCCGCAATCTCACGAACTGATTTCCCACAAAGGTGGCATCCCACTATACTGCCACGATCAAACTCACTAAGCTCCTTTGACTTACTCATTGCCTCTAAACGCATAAATACAATCTGATAAACCACTACCAACACTTTTACAGCTTTCAGTTACGTATCAAATTGCGTCACTTGCCAGAACCACTTTTTTAAGGGGTGTCCGGATTCTTTTGGCTAGATAGTGTATTTTTAAATAAAAAAAATTGTTTGGGAAATGTTGATTGATACTTTAAAAATACCAACGGAAAAGTAATTTCGAAAAAATTATAAAAAATGAGTATGTTTTCTAAAAAATTTTCAAATTTATTAAAACTGAAAAACTAAATTATTATTTTTTTCGTCAAAATTGAAGGTAATTAGAGTATTATTAGCAAAACCAGAATAAACCTGCCGGGGAATCTCAAAAATAATTATGAAAATATTGGAAATAAAAAAAAATGGTTATATTTAAGAAATATATATAGGAACACATGTGAGCATAACATCGCAATTTGCTCTCACATAGAAAAAATTTTAAATCTAAAATTCACATAAATACGTATGTTAATTTAATCATATTCTCTAACATCTATAAAATTTTTGCAGCACATGGTTCCCTAATGTATTTTATTGTTGATGTAGTGCGAATTTTCTGTCTATTTTTACCTCTAACAAAACAAAGGTTTGCTAATTATAAATAATATACATCCAGCACACACACACACACACAATTTTAAATTAAGACCAGATAGACAGCTCGACACCTTAGATGAAATTCCATTCTCCTTATTACGGCCATGCCAATGCAAAACTTTCAAGACAAATTGAACATGTATCAACTTTTCTATACTACGCAGAGCCGGCCTTCTCTACAAAGGGGCCCAGGAACAAAAAACTACTGGGGGCCCTAATTTTTTTAAAATTAAAACATGATAAGCACGTGAACATATTCTGCTAATGCATGTTTAGTTAATGCGAGATTTATTTTTCTAATGCATCAATCAGTTCAAAAATTTTTATTTCTTTAATTTTTTCGATGTTTAATATAGCAATTGCATTTAAGCATTCTGCACACTTGCTTGACGACAGATAATTTTTTAAAAATATAATTTGCCTAAAGAATGTTCAGCACTTTCTATAGTAACTGGCAACGTAAATAAACGGTTTACGATTCGGCTAATATGCTTAGAAACTTATTATAATAATTATTTAGTTGCATATTGCAATGTATGCAATATGCAACTACTGCACCCCTCTCAAGCTACTTGCACCCCTTTCATTCAACAAATCCTACAGAAAACCAATTTGTTGGATTACGTTTTCGTTTTCATCTTTGTTATAAAGCTTAACAAAGTTTTTGGAACGAAATTAGAAATATATTTCAAATTAGAAATATAATATATTTGGTATACTTTTAAATCTATCATCTATTTGTACAACAACAGTGTCAATTACAGTTTTAAAAAGAATAACGTCTAAATTATTCTAAAGGGTTTTCTCTAACTTCTTCGTGACAGCGGCAGCCTAGGGGTCAAGATCACGAACTCGTGGCTAGCGTATCTTATGTTCGAGCCTAGTGCCGCTGAAGATTGACCGTGTAGATTTTACTCCTTTATATTTCCCTTTCATGTTGCTATTATTTTGTCATATGCCTGCCATCTGCAATTCATAATATCTAATTCAAGGTCACTTGAACCTTTTCATTATTTTGCTAGTCCTGGTGGCCGCGATAGCCTAGTGGTCCTGATACTACGGGTTTTCAATGGAGCTAAGACTCGAAACACGGTTCGACTGAAACATCTTGCCCTACAAACTGGCTGCTTCTTGGTTATTGCATTTTTATGTGTGGTACTTGGCATTTTTATCTTTTAACATATTTTGTACATAGTGAAATAACTGAATTACTTTGTCAATACGTTTAAGATTAAACTGAAAAAACTTCCATACATTGGGATTTCACACACACACATAAACACATTAAAAGTTGTATTATTAAAACTTAAAATTAATATTATTTTGTTGTTACTTATGCCACCTGATCGCGTGACAGTAACATCAGATCAAGGCCCACGAATCCATCGCAGCAAGGGACTAGATTTTTAAGCCTGTCGTTTAATCTACAATTAAATATTTAGTATGAGATATAGAATTAAATATAAATTCTTACAAGAATCGGTGGCTGAAGTAACTTTATTAGTAGAAAGACGGATTTATAACAGATGGGTTTTGGACAGAGGTGGGCAATTTGTTTTAACCCTGAGGTCACATTGTGGGAAATATCGGAGGGCCGCACCTTTTTAAAATGATTGCATTCATCATAAACAATAATAAATATAAGTTAAATAAAATAGTGGCAGCTTTATTCAATTTATTTGCTATTTTAATTTCATACTGTTTATAATTTTAATTTTAAATCAGTTTAATGAGACAAATGTACCCCATCATACTTTTCAACAATTTTTTTTAGAATCAGAAAAGAGATTGCTTGTTTAAATTTTCATCACATCTTGCAAGTTTATGTCATACAACGTGCATCTATATTTACTATTGTTGATATTCATGCAAGAAAAATTTTGCTCACAGATAAACAAGTATATTGACTAAGAACTAATACCCCGCAAATTTTCCTAAATGGAAATTTTTCAGCTGACAAATATTAGTGAAAGTCAACATCATAGCATTAAGCAATGTTCTTCATGCTGTGATCTCCTGAGATACTGTACCAATATCAGCAGTAACGGGATAACAGAGGAAATTGAATTTAGACTCAATTTTCTTAAAATCCTGAAATCTTCTAGTGACATAGTCCTCCAAACTCTTCAGGTAATCTCTTAGAAGAAACGCTTCCACAGGTTCTTTGTTTTCCTAGTAGTAAGAAACAAAAGATGAATCTTTGATCGCACACGGGAAGGAAATCTCGGTTCAAAGATGTTTATCTGTCTTGGCAGGCCGCAAAAAACTCTTTGCTTGTCGCATGTGGCCCGCAGGCCAATAGTTGCCCACCCCTGGTATAAGATACGAGTATCAAAATATAATTCTAAAGACCATCCTGTAGTAAAATCAGAGGCACGTTAAATTTCTCCAAAATAATTTTAATTAATAAACAAAATTTATATAAAAATAAAGTGTCCAAAATTATATGGCTTTTGAGAGTTTGTTGTTAAAATATGTCAATTTCATCATTTGACAACGGATCAAAATGAAGACGCTTTAAGGCGGGCAGAAGCAGAGAGCCGGATAGTGCTACATAATCATAGATTGGAATATTACATTGACATATTTATCAAAATAATTGCTGTCGCTACTACATATTATTTCATGAAACAAACTGAAATTAACCTTGTTATTAAAAAACATGTTCAATTTATGTTATTCTATTTACTTCAAACATAAACATAAAAGTTATTTTAAACACCTTTACTTTTTTATCAGAACTTGGTACCCCCATAAAATCCTCCAGTCCACTTTCCAGCATGAAGACCTCCTGATCCTCCTCTCCTATTTCTATCTTCTTCTTCGGTTGGAAAACGAATGCCAGTTGGTCCACCAGAGCCTCCTCTAATATTATCTCTTGCACTTGGTCGGCGATTCCGCTGCGCATCTACTATACTGTTTTGTAGAAGTAGAACAACACACAAAGCGAGAATTAATGCAGTCTTCATGTTGATCTGTTGTACTACCTAAGAAAGCTCGAACATTAATGCATTTAAGGAAACAGTTTTGAACTAACAGGTAATTTTGAATAACTAACTGCATAATCAATTTAAACTAAGAATAAAGACAAACTAAAAAAAATTCTTTCCCATTCCTTGATTTAGTATTAATGTCATTTTAACTTCCCTAAAATAGCATTAATTATCGAAGTAACCCTAAGAGAAAGCATTACAGATTGTTGATGAAAAATTCTTAACGTTTGACTCTCAATTAAATGATATCTGAAGAAAAACTTTTTTTCCAAAATTTAAGTGACCTATGGCTTACCTCCACTTATTTTTATTGCCATTCTCCATTGGTTTAGAATAAACTGATGTTATCGTTAATAGACCACAAATTTAAAAAAAAAAATGGATATTATTTCAGTTACTGAATGATTCATTATACGCTACATTAATGTTGTGCAGTAAGTCTTTTGGAAGCTCATGCTACCATAGGTAGAGTTCAAAAGGGTCGCGATTTACTTATCGCTTACTTATTGAATCTGGATAGATACCGCCTCGGCTCGAGTTGATTTTTCTTTAAATTCATTTGAAAAATTACTGATAAAAATTTTAAAAATATGGGAGAAAGTCCTAAAAAATAAATATGGCTACATTGAATTAAAAAGTTTGAAAATGTATTTTCGTGGATGAAATGACATTTCTCTCTCTTTCTTGAATTCCGTTAAAATAAAACAGGCAGTGGTATACACAAATTACATTTATAGGAAACATTTAATTTACATAGTACATTTAAAAAAAAGTAAACGAGAGAGAGAGAGAGAGAGCGCCGAGGTGTAATTTTTATGTTAAAAATAAATATCTTTTGGTGTATGAGACAGGTTTAAACCAGGGCTTCGAACTGTAATTTTTTTCGTTCCGGTTCAACTAAAAAAAATATATTAGTTCAGTTCGGGTTTTCGTTCCACCAAAAATAACGGTTTTCGCTTTAGTTCCGAATGAATAATTTCATGTTATGTATATTCGTATTTGTACTAAAAATATAATTGCATCATAAACAAAAAATATAATTCTCTCTAGCAAAATTTAGAAGATTTCATTCTTTTTTTAATTAATACATTACGTGAATTGATACAATTAACCAGCATGTACGATACGAGCAGAGAATGGCGAAGATTGGCATTGTTATCTATAATCAAAATCGCAACTAGGTTGATGATTCTGGTTTGTTTATTTAAACAGTCTGTACCAAATATCCGTAGAATGATCGCATGCTGAGATGCAAAAAATATGACCCAGACTGATATTTTTCTTAAAAAATTGTCTATACTTCTAACTCCTTCAAATGAATTAAATTTGGTTTCTACAAGTAGTTTCATGCGAAACTGTGACAGAAAATTATTAGTGAACATCTATACAGGAAATCAAGAAGCAATTTACATATAATGGTGATAATTACATGGTTGACGTTAAATTATAAAATATTGATGAGTTGGTTATAGTAAAAAAATGGCTGAAAATATATCGAACTGAAATAGACTGATATTCTTTTTCGGTTCAGTTCTGGTTTTCTTTTCGACCAAGATAATGGATTTTTCCGGTTTTTGGTTCAGTTCTGGTTCGAAGCCCTGGTTTGAACCCCCAAACCCTACCCTTGTGTACGTCACTGAAAAGAGAATAAATTTCTCACATTTGTTGTTTAGCTCCCATACTTAAATAAGAAACAAGATATAAACGTTTACAGTAAATATATTCAGATTTCCTAATATAATTGATTTAGGTTCTTCAACTACTCTTTCAGACTTCAAACAAAATGCGAAGATAGAATATATCGACAATTTTATTGTTTTTTATCAACATTATTCTGGATATTTTACGTATAACTGGTTTATTTTCATATGAAAGTCATCTATTAGCCATTTAGAATACTAATCTTCGATAATACATTTTACTTTCCAAATTTTTCTTGATTGCTTCTGAACTATGTATTCTTAATGAAATCATTGACTGAAATTAGAAACCAAAAAATACAATTGCTTATTATTTAGGATCTTAAAGATAATTAAATAACTGAAAACAATTTATAACAACGTATTATTTAATTACAACGATTAATCAAGTTTAATTTTTCGTCAGTTTTTTACATCACGCTTAAAATTTTATTTAAATGCACTATTCACATTAATTCATTGCTTTGAAACAAGAATTAGAACACTTCTGTTCCAATATATTAGCATTCATTGAGATAAAGTTTATACTTACCGACACACCTGTTATATCCGATGCTTTCGAATGTTGTCCTCACCTTCTTCAGCCGTGAGTGAATGTATTGAATTCGAAGAGCGGATGTCAAGGTTGAAAGTGCGATTTCACTCTACGTCATTTATTCCTGTTTCAGGAAACTCCACTGTGCAATAAGCAGTCTGACCGGTACCCATTTGGAGGGTGGAAGATTCACTGACAGAGAAAGTGGTCACAAAGGTAACACTGTGTCACTAATAGCGTCGAAGCATTTAAAAGGTTATACAAATGAAAGAAACCTTGCGTAAAATACTTTAGACAAGGTTACCTATTTAGGATTTTTAGCAGCTAAACCTTTTCTTTTTCTGAAAAAGCAAAGTATTTTTAATTTCTTTTTTACGGAAGCAAAAATTAAACTATTTATTGCAAGGAAAATGTTTCAGATTTTACCATTATACTGAAATGATTCATGTGAAACTAATATTTTGGGTCTTTAGTCGTTTAAATATAGTTCTTTTTTTTTTTCTTTCAAAATAGGGCAAATAAGTTGGTATTTAATGAAAAAGTTTGCTACCTTTTATGGATAAAAAGTTATTTAAAATATTCTTAATATAATTTCATAATGTATGTATATATATATTTGTGTGTGTGCAAGAAACCAATTTTTGTTTTTTGATGTTTTCTACTTATACTTTTAAAATTCTTTTCAGGAAGACAATTAGTTTTCTTATAGTATTTAACGTTGAGACAAATTTTTAAGATTAAACGGAAAGCCTCCATAATTGATTCCCTAATTTTGGTCGACACATAATTTATGGCACTCCATGAACTCTGAAAAGTTATTTTATTTGTTATTAATGTAACAAATATTTGTGAATAAGACATATTTTCTTGCATTCCTAATTTCGATCATTTATTTATTTATTTTTTTGTAAAGAAAATTCTTTCTTTCTCTCTTCATGCTAGTTTTTAACTAAGGGATTGTAGAAATAAGCGCAAACACACACTTTAGTATCGACGTTGTTGTCGAACAGAATTGTTTTCGAATGCTTTACAAATTAAAATGAGTATTTAAGAATAGAGATTTATTTGAAGGAATCACAATTTGTTGGCTTATCCAATTATCTCAAATTTACCCGGGAGAAGGCGCGCACTCAATACAGACGTTAGTGGTCGTACGGGGGGGTTGAGTTACTCCAATCTTTTTTTATAATTATTTTTATTGTACGTAATTATAATCGTAATTCCAGTGAATAATTTAATTAAGAGAACGTATACTGACCTACTTTTAAGAAATTTTCAATTTTTCTTTGATTATTTGAGAAAAAATATCAATCAAACTAAATCAAGAAGTTTCAAATGTGCTCGACTTTAATAAAGGATACAAATCACAGACACTTTTCGCTAACATTACAGGGATATTATTTGCAGGCAAAACTGTCATATTTTGTTCAAGTTACTGTAGTTTTACTGTCCATTGATGATCGACAAGTAGCATGTAGAACCTTTTCCTGCTTGTGTCTTTTTGAAAGGGCGCACGCAGTGTGTCTTGTGTTACACTTATGATTTCATATTTTAGTTGATGAAGCTCTTTAGGAAGCATTTGAAAACTTTCCTTTCCACTCAAACGTTTCATGTTCATCCCTTTTCTCAAATTTACTTTCTTTATCATGATTATTACCCATTATTTCCTGAGTTTCTTCCTTTCCTTGCTTGAAGTTGATCAGTTTCAACTTTTCATCCAATAGAGATCGCACAAATGCCTCTTTCTTTACATTCTGTTCATTTACACATACAAACCATAATGAGCCGTACAACACAGTAATCAAAACCACTAAATCGTTCACAGGGGGGAAATGTAGGCTGTTCATAGAAAATATTTTGGAATAAAAATGGTCCCGCAGGGTACTCAGTCACTCCAAATACATTAAGATTGTAAGAAAACGTTTGCCATTCCTAAAAAAGAAGGATATATGTGACAAATACATTTTAGTTTCCATGAGAACTGTCATATAGGAGGATACCGACAAGGTCATTCGTAACAAATAAACAGTTTTCCCAGAATTAAAGATTTCATGTACCTGGGGTGACTCTGTACTGCACGCAACCGCTCTCTGGTTAAACGAAGTTGCATTTCATTTTAATAACGATGAGTTATAAAAATATTAAATGGATGTGTGCACGCACAGACATTTTTTGCTGTTATATTATCTCATAACTCAATCATGTTTTGTTAAAATTAAGGTGTTTATTGCCGTAATTCCACGTTTTCGCACCTTTCATGTCGTCTAAAAAAAACATCTTTCATTTTTTTTTTTGCTTTTGTTTTTTTTATATCGGCGAAAATTGCGAGTACAATAATTTTGTCATGGCAAACAGACTTATTATGTTCGAAGAATTTTGTGACTTAGCAACACACACGTGCATAGTACCTTTTCTCAGCATTTCAACATTATTTATATCCAATCGTACGTTGGGATCCTAGAGCCACCTGATATCTGACGTGCAAAGGGACTGATGCATAAATGTTTTGTGGCTCAAAGTCTCGCATTGGCGAAGTGTGGAAGTTTTGAGAGTGAGATGCCAGCTCGGGTGTTATCCTCGTCACTTTACCGCGGTTTATAATTACGAAGTCTACTGCGTATAGCTCTCGTACAGCTTCAAAATGCAAACTTAATAACTGATCAGTCAATGAATCATCATGTTTAAAATTACGAAGCAAAGTAGTTAAGAAAGTCACACAAACTCCGAAACAGTGTTGCTTTTCATAATTTCTCTAAGATTTAATTTCGTTAGCTTTCCTTGAAGGGAAAAAAAGTCTTTTGTTTACACAAACAATGATTTCAGATTAATGTAGAGATTCATAAGAAATGGGAACTTTTTCCAAGAGCTGTATTCAGAGGTACATAATAACAAAAATATTCAATTCCTTAAATATTTATATTAAATAATTCAAAAAGCAAAATTAAATTTGAGACTCTATAAGTGCAATTTTTTGTTTAAACTAATAAAATTATTTGAATGTTTTTTTTCGAAAAGGATTTTTGATTATGTTAAGTTTTAAAGAACATCAAACTATGTTTCAATAGGTATTTTTAAAATTATTCATGCTTTAATATATCGAAAATAACTTTTTCTATTTTGTTGCGTTTTTTTAAATGTAAAAAAAAAAAAACGCAACAAAATTTAAAAGAACATGAAAAGCGCATCCTATATTACTTGCAAAGAAATTAACTGGAATAAATTTAAAATAAAAAAAACTTTACTTTTTAAAGCAGTCTCGATGTATTTATAGTTTGTTTTTTAAGAAAATTTTGAAAGATTTTCATACATTTGGTTTATGCCATCAGAAAAATTAACTTCAAATGTAGAAAGAAATTCAAAAAGTAAATTTAAAATTATATTGATAAAATCCAAAATTTAAAAAAAAATTCTACAAAGTTTTTTTTTAACTGTACATTTTCAATATACGTTGAAACTATTTTGTGTTTTTTTTCTCCTTGTTCACCAAAAATTTCTATATAATTAAAAAAAAAAAAATTTTCTTTCATAAAAATAAGTGTTTATTTTTATCACTGTTGAAAATTTATCTATCACTTCTCTACTTCCCTTAAAGAGAAAGAAACATAAGGTAGAGGGAAAATAATGCATTTTTCAGGATGTTACACAAATTTCGTTGATGAGGTGCAAAGGTTTACGGTAGATGAAACGGATGCGCCTCTGATAACAGAAATCCTGTTTTAAAGGAAACAAAAGGATTCATGAAAGTTTAGCAGTTGATAACCTTTTGTATATTCGTCGATTATTTCCTCAACATCGTTGCACACTAAAAAAAAACCCCGATATTTAACGAAATAAATTTCAACGAATTTAGAGCAGAACATAGCTACAATACTTTCGAATCTCATTGGAAATAATTATTAATTATCCGTTTCTGTTTGTTTGATGAAGATTATGTTACAAATATATTTTAATAAAGCAAATGAATTTTGAAAAATGTCACGAACTACTGTTAAAAAAAAGAATATTGATTGAAATTGTAATTTTCAGTATTAATAAAAACCATATACATGTACACAATTTTTTTTTAAAATTGAAGCGAGTTCCTTTTTTTAAATTTTTTCTTCATTAAAAATAAGAGTTCAGAGAAGAAATTTTATTGGCCCGATCAAACCAAAAAGTTTTGAAATGATGATCATTATAATCGAGAATGATTAATAATGAGGATTAATACAATTTTTGATTGAAGAAACTTTGTTTCGAAGTTCTCATTTGTTATAATGAAGGAAAGAACGAAATATGAATTCAGATATCTGTATAATCTCATAAACCATATTGCATTAGCTCTTGCACAGGCTATGTGTCACCGAAACTAATACCACATGGTATTTCAATTAAATGTGTCATCATTTCTTTGCTTTTTGTTCTCCCCTCCAAATCGCAAGACACGAGGAATTTTATTACAATTCATACCAACATTCAGAATAAACCGAAACATTATAAAATGTCCGGAAAAGTCTTTTAATTTAATTTAAGCCCGTGCTGAATTTATTTTAAGTATTTCTCTTATTCTTCATTTTTCAAAGTATAATCATATAATTACAATTTATTTCTTAAATGAAATTTGCGGGTGTGTGTAAGGAGTAAGCGATCAAGATTTTTCTAACACTACTCCTGACAACCAATAAAAGTCCTACATTATCAACTCCTCATTTATATTACAAAGAAAAACAAATGTAGGGTGATTATAATTAAAGTACCACTTTCAAAATGCTTTAGAAAAAGAATCCCTGATCATAGAAAAAGACCAAGTTTGCTCTGAATATATACTTGAAAAAGGGAGAAACGTTATGGCATAAGAAAAAAAGTTCCAAAGCTTATTAATCGATGGTACTCTTCCCAGAGATGTCTTAAGACTTCTTGAGGCCTTGGGCCCTTACGTAAAAGTGGGCCCTTATTATGACCCTTAAAAGTAGATAGTATATAGAATATGTTGTCACATACTTGCACAAACGGTTATCTGAAACCAGTGGCAGGATTCAAAGGGGCCCATAGACAAATTGACGCCAAGTACGTAAGATCCGACTTGGGGGCCAAAACCTGACTTTGCAAGGGGACCCTAATATTCTCCTCTACGCCATTGTCTAAAACAAATAAATGTGCATGACTCTCAATCTCACAAACCTTGCACAAACAGGCTCGACCGACTACCATCTTTCAGGTAATTAAGTAATGATGGTGGTGTATGGTGGTAAGAGCCTAGGCCTAGACGTTGACAAAAGTCAACACAAAATAATGCCAACTGACAACAGCACTATATAATGTGAAATTCCATCTTTTTCGGAGGATATGTCCAGGAATGACATTCAACCATTAAAATTATTTGGATCATGATCTTATTGAAGCAGAGTCAAGAACGAGGCGAGGCCCCCACCAAGGCTGAGGCCCTGGACCCTGTTGGCCCATGCCTTAAGACGTCACTGGCTCTTCCACACATTACAAAGTCAGTGATGCAACTGCTCAAGAGACATTTCAGAAATGATAGAATGATCAGCTGTCATTTTCCTAGCCTTCAAGACCATCGGACCTCAATCCTTATGACTTCTGGATGTGGGTTAGATTTAGTTGACTTGAATGCACAGATTCCGCAACACATTCACAACATGGTCCCTGAGACACTCCTCTGTGTTGCTTACCGGTTTCAACTTGTGGCAGAAAATGGTGGACAGCATATTAAACATGTCTAGCGCATCTTGTGATAGTTAACAGGCGTTTTCATTCTTGCCTTTTATGTAGTTTCCAGCCCAAGGATAATTAAAACCAATTTTTCCCATGCAATATGGTTCGACCTTACCGTGGTGCATAAGCTTTCCACTAAAACTACCACAACTGTTGAATGAGAAATTATTTTTTCTGTCAAAAAAACCGAAACAATCATGCACATTAAACGATACAGTTGGTTTAATGTGCAACTCATATCAAAGACGTCTTAATTCGTTTCAAAATGTCACTTGTAGTCGAATCCCCTTCTGATATGCCACGTACAGTGACTATTGATATACTTTGAAATGGTTTTCTTTGTATGTCATACCGTTTTCCACTTCTTCAATTTTTTTTTCCAGCTCAAATTTGAAGTCACTCTGTCTAGTGGTTTTCTTCTGCAGTATTTTGAAAGGGGAGCTTTAATTGTAATCACCCTGAATACTAAGATTTAAAATGAAAAGTAGGCCAGAAATTAACTTCTGTCTGGGTTTTAATGATATGAAGCCATAAATGTATGCAAATAAATTTTAGAAAATATTAGTTTGTAAATGAACATTCGATTACAATTAGTTATGAACATAGATTCTTATTAAAAGTTTCTTTTTATGGATCTTTTGTTAGGTAACAGAATCAAAGGTAATAATTTAGAACGGGGTGGCCAATCCATTTGACTTCGTGGGCCGCTTCGAGAGAACATTATAATCCCGAGGGTCGCATATAAATATATATATAAATATATTTATGTTAGATTTGAACTCATTGCAAACATTTATTGGAGTATAAATGTAAAACACAGATTGAATTATTGTTATCGTTTTCATTTTTTTCATGTATACAAACATTGATATAATACAATAAAAATGAAGCAATGATCAAATAATGTTTAATTTTTTTATAATTAATGGATATTTCTTTCTCCATGCGTGTATTTGCGCTTCATAATTGATGTTGCAGGTTTTCGTCCGTTAAGTTTGAGAGCGATTTATATTAAATAAATTTCATTTTCGAAAGAAACAAAAAAAGATTCGCTGTAACAGAAGCAAAGTGATAAAATAGAACCAGTTATGGGATGTGTTAAGAATAATCACTAAAAATAGAAAGATTGCGCAAAATAGTCGTATTTTGTAAAGTTGTAATAAATCTCGTGGCCCGCAAAATTACTCAAGGTGGGTCGTGGGTTGGCCAGCCCTAATTTAGAATATCACCTCTTTGGAAACTGACATTCAGTTTGGCTTCAATTGGGTTCTTTGTACTCCCAAATGACTCCATTGCGTACAGCATTAATTCAACAGATGGAATCAAATTTTTTAAAGAAAATCATCGAGTTGCTTAGGAGAGAAAAAAAATTATATTGAATAGTAGTTTGGTAATGTCTGTATTGTAGCACAAAACTTATTTTTTATTAAATTTTTAAAATTTTTTTTTTTATTTTGAAACAATCGGCTTGGTGTTATTAGTTTTCCATAAATTTTTAAATATTCCTCGCACACTCTTTTTGAAGAAATGAGATTTGTATTTTGATCTTAGATTTTTTTAAAAAAGTAATTGATGTTTAACTATCAATTTAACCTGTTTTTGATTTGTTTCATAGTTGTAATTGAATACTAAATTATTTTATCTTCTACTTAAAATAAAGAAATAGTTTATTTTGAGGTCCATTTTTTTAAAAAAAAGGTAAGAATACATTTTCCTCGAAAGCTTTATATTGAATAATAGAGTTGAAGTATGATAAATCGAATTAAGCGCTACATTTATATGCTTTTAATTTCTTTTATAAGAATTATCAAGTTTCTTAGAAACACACAGATGGAAAACTTATAACATGTAAGAGATCATATTTCCTTCAAAGTTGCATCCATCAAAAAATTTTCCTTTCTTGCGCTCTTCTAGCATCCTGGGCATATATTTCCGATATCAAAGTCAATTTGTAATTGTATAAAATATGAAAAATTCAATCCTGCATTGAAAACAGGAGTTACATTTTCCCCTTTGTCTAAGTCTTTTGAAGTAATTAAAGAAGAAATTTGGCGGATTTTTCCATAACTTTTTTTCTGTGAAAAACTAGCAAAAAATGATTCTAATGTTTTAAAACAAATTCATTACGAAAGTATAGAAACTCAAAAGAAATATTATTATTATCTGTTTAACAGATCACATTTTTTAAAAAAAAATTGGTATTATTGAACTTTCAGATTAAAATCTCCGTTTCTTACATGTAATATATTTCTAGTAAACATCTATTTTATATATATATGCAATAGACGTGACCGTTGACATGTTTTCGTTATACGATGGCCGTTGACATGATTTCTTTGTAATAGGACGATGTTGTTGGAATGGATTCTCTATATGAGATTGATAAGGCAGTAAGGTGATTGAAGAAACTTGTTTATTCTTGAACACATATAGTAAGACAAGGACGACACATAGATGTACGTAATCACAAAAAGACACACACAATACACAAACACTAGATGCGGCAGACTACATGATGACAAAAAAGCGAAGCGAAAAAAAGCGCGCGTAACCGTGTGTTCAGAGCTTTTATAGTGGCGGTGAAGGTCCTACGACTCTTTTATAACAGGAGTCGTAATTGGCTGCAAATGAGCGGGAGCAGTTAGATTAAGATTAAGATTACGCGTCGTACAATTAGATTAAGATTATAACAGTCAGAGGCGAAAGAACTAGAAAATAATTTGACGGGTACAGTTAAGAGAATTAGAAGAAGTCATTACATATATATATATATATATATATGACATCTTCAAGCTTTGTGTAATTTCATTTCAGAATCCATTCTGAAAATTTCAGAATTAACTCATATAATACTTCTTAATCTTGTCGAGTGTTTTCTGCAATAGTGCTGTAAAAAAAGAGAAACTTATAACCATTTTATTATTAATTTAAAAAATCAAACTACTTAAATTATGACTCACTGACATTTTATTTAAATATTTTTTCGTGAAAAAAACTCTCACATACATTTGTTCCGAAGATTAACTCTATAACTACAACTCTTTATATAACACAATCAAAAGTTTCACTATTACCGGGGTGGGCATTACGTCGATCGCGATCGAACGGTGGAGCACCAAGACATTTTGGGATGACCACCTAAAAATTTCACCAGCTTGTAATTATATACGGAAAATTAAAGATTGGCTGACAGTACGCACACTAAGCCTTCTACTGACTATAACAACAAAAACTAACTTTAGATAAAAATATTTTATTTTTTTAATGTATTTTGAACTGTTTCATTTTTTAATGTATCATTTGATATAATTATATTTGGAACTCCAACGACTTCCCAACTTCGTCAGACCCTGAGAGATTAACAACAACAACATATTTGGGGATATTATTATTAAGTTTGTATCTTGCGTTTTGCTTTAAACGCGGTTTTAAGAGTGTTATTTTTTTATTTTAGTTCTGTAGATAAATACATGTTCCGTACTTTTATTATTAAGTTATAATAATAACCTTTTCCTTACCTCACCACACCTACGACATTGGGCTGTAGCACACACATGAATTTTTAAAGGGAAGGTTGTCGAGGGTTGGAGGTCTACCATTCTTGTATCATAC
Source organism: Trichonephila clavata (assembly GCA_019973975.1). Classification (NCBI taxonomy): domain Eukaryota; kingdom Metazoa; phylum Arthropoda; class Arachnida; order Araneae; family Nephilidae; genus Trichonephila; species Trichonephila clavata. The sequence continues at coordinate 39,577 of BMAO01000584.1, forward strand.
CCCAATAAGCAGCCAAACATATTTTTTTTTGATTTTGTCGATTATCATGAACAAAAAACAGCAAAAATAAATTATTGAACAAATAATTAACATTAATATAAATCAAAAATTTACTCATCTCAAATACTTAACTACATTTTACGTACTATATGCATGGGACTAAAACGAATTGGAAAAAAAATGAAGGGTTATGAGGGAGGGTCTGGACCCGTGGACCACTCCGTCGCCCTTGTGTGCGCCATTGTCACAGGGTGGACCGCAACTCTTTGAAAAATTAGAAGTAGCCCGCACCCGGAAAAGTCTGTCCACCCCTGCTCTATTAAACCTAAAAAATACTTATTTTTGTGTAAGATAATTTTCTAAGCGCACATGCATTTTTAAAGCCAGAGCTCCAAAAAGAAAACGAAAGAAAGGAAGAAAATATGTCCAATTCACGAGTGCAATTCAAGAGAAAAAATAGCCATCCAATGAATAAGAAACCCGAGCGGGGAAAAAAAGAATTCATTGTTCTTATCCAAATAAATCGATCTACAGCGGTGCGTACCAATTCCTGGAATTCCGCTTTTTATTCTGGCAGATTAGAGGAGTCTCCAGAGAGATTCATGAAGATTAGAATTGAAGAGTCTTGAATAACTCATTATGGATGAGATAAAAAGAAAAGGATTACTCTCTATTTGTGAAGAACTAATAGAGGAAGGACCCTAGAGAAAGACGTTCAATTATTTTTGCTTTGAAGAATGGATTCGGAAGGCTTAGATCTAAACGAAATTTTTTTATTATTTTTAACCGGCTATTGTGGTGACCTTTTTAAGTTAAAAGATTGCTTCACAATCGAAGGACATACCGAGCAGGGAAAACCTAAAGATGGATATTATTTTTGCTAGCAATAACCACAAAAAGTCAAGACATTAGCGTAAAAAATACCACAAATATTAGAGTATTTATGGGATGCAATGGGAAACATAATATGTATGCATATTTTTTGTCGCACTTGGGCATAGTTAGTGGGACAGTGTCGATATGAGAATGATGGTTATTAGTGTGGAAGAAATATTCGTTTTAATGAAATCTGAATGTGTGTTAACCCTTTATCGACCGACGATACTTATAAGTACCACTCACTTTAAAATTACATCGAATAACCATTTTTACGAATACTCTGACGATATTCAGCAGGAATATTCTTTTAAATCCACTCTTCCAAGATAGCACGGGCTCTATGATGAGTATCTTAGCGGGGAAGGCGAATATAGTTTTATAGCAGAAGTTGCGTTTTCAGCTGACATTTTGATCAGACTGCGAAGATTGTCATTTTTGTTCCGAAAAAGTATTTATGTCAAATAGTGTCTTATTATTTTTTTTTTGTATGTCAAGGAAGGCCTTAAAACTATTTATTTTAAGTAAACAGTATATATAATTAATTTTACAGTTATTTTAATTAATTAATTAATTAGCTCTAACGGATTAAATTTCTCAAAGTTGAGTATTTTGTTTATGTATATCCCTTAATTATCAATATAGTGATCCAAAAAAATATATTGCATGAAAAAAACTGCAGTAAATCATGATGGGTAGATAAAGGGTTAAAGAACAAATCGACAATTATAAAATTTTGATTATGTCCAACAGACATCGCTTTAGTGATTTGGCATGCGGGATGATTACAATACAGTATGAACCCCCTGGGCGGGCCTCTTGCACGATCCAATAATTTCTGATTTGCGAGAATCACTGGTCTGCACCCGGAACCCTCTGTCTTAATGAAACCGCCATTGGTTACTCCAGGACAAAAAGCTGTTTTGACTGAGGTTATGTATGTTGCGGCACTTCGTAAACCATATGGAGGGTCTATAAATTGACCGACACTGGAATATGCTCCTTGGTATTTTGTCCTCACAAAAGCCGAAACTTCTTTTCGTACAAATGTATCATGAATACATATGATAGGGAACGAAAGAATGGACCACCCTCAAAACAGGTGTGTCCCTTCTTTTAGCCTTGAAGAAAAACCACCTGATGAATCTATTCACCTCTGGGTGTCGGAGAAGAAGAAAAGAAAAAAAGGGATAACATCAAACAGTTCAAGAGTCGGCTCAACATCTGGTTCGCCCCAGAGCGTGAGAAAAGTATATGTAGTCCCCTCTGAAGAAGAAATTAACCCATCTGGCTATTCTGTTCGCCCCTGGGCTTCAAAAATGACGAGAGGTGTGGCAAACGTCCGTCTAACGAGGCGACGCTACAGCGTGCACTAATGGCATAGGAGCTATTTGTAGTGTGTGGCATTTGTAGAATAATAAATTTATATGTACCTGTATTTTTATATAGGCATATGAAATTGAAATGTTCCAGTTTGAATTGTTATTATTTATCTAAAAAAATTATTTCCGGGGTGCCGCAGTCAGGGAAAGTAGCCATGCGTTTACCATTTCACATTGATCAAATTTTAAAAGAGTTCTAAAGATTTTTCTGTGATAAGAGATTTCTGTAGTAAAATTAAAAAATTAACATTAGAAGAGAGTATTAGTCAGAGTCAGTTAAAAATATCACTTACAGAAAATTGGTTGCTTAAGCATTAAAATCAATTTTCTTTAAATACTTCTTTGAGTGTCAAAATAAAGTTTTCATTTTATGTATTTTTATTTTGCATGGCAAGCTACAACCACGTATAAAAAATTCATATCAGTGTTAGAATTTATACCTCAATTCATGTAAAAATCTTAACTTGCGATGCATAGTAACCATGGATCGTGATTACCCCGTTTTAACGGTATCAAACTGTAGTATTATTAAATAAATACATCGCACTTTCGTATAATTATTACATTTTACTCATATAAATGTGCGGATATGACGAATCTTTCATTGTTGTGAATATCTCCTTGTTCCATAATGGATTATTATCCGTTTTTTCCTTAATTAAAAGGTTATGAAAAGGTTTATTAAAAGGTTTTTGTTATTAATAATTATTGATTTATGTTCCATATCGTTAAATCCCCTCAGGGGGCTCACCTTCTTTAGGTGAGTAGGGTGTCACAATTCCGAGGTGCCCTAGTGATCTTTTCCTTTTCCCACGGGTTTACTGTCTTTGGTAAACATGGGCTTCACGAACCCGGGTACCCTAGTGATCCTTCTCTATTTTCGGCCCTCTTTCTTGTCATTCAATTCATTCTTTCTTTCTCTTCCCGTCTAGACCCCAGATATTAAAACAAATGTTTGGCGCAGTATAGCCGAAATCAACTCTTGCGCCAATAAACCCCAAAATCAAATCAAATCAAACCATATCGTTAAAATGAGCCATACATTGCGGTCATAAATTTTGCTGATAAATTAATAAAATATATTTAAAATGCGCGATAAAAAATATGCGAATTTACAAAAGTATAAACATGTACAAAATTGTTAAAAAATCGTAAATCTATGACCTTTTTTTTTTTTCTTCGCCTTCCTGCGAAGAATTGACATTTGCGCCTTCTTTGTGAACTTTCGATTCGTCATTTAATCGATTTTCCGTTGGAAACGCACGTTTACGGAATAACGCATTAATTACGAAACAGCTTAATTTCTCGCATGAGTAGGCGAACGATACGGCTCAAGCTTCCAATCAATAGGTTAATGTAGTGATAGATCAAATTGCAAGAATAGATGAAATAGCAAATAATAATGTTAACGCATTTTGTTTGATTTTTGAAGTCACATTTGTAAATAATTATTAATAATGCACTAAATCCTATATTTTTAGCAGAACGCGGAGCGATTGGTAAAAAATAGCAAAACAGTATGGAGCAAAGAAAAAAAAGTCATAACAATAAAATGACAACCTCAGGTTTGAGACGACTCAAATTTTACAGGAAAATAGATTCTGAAGTTGCCACACACACACAACTTTCCCCTTTACTTGTTTACATTAATTGGGTCAAAATAAGAAAAGAAAAAAAATACAGTTAAAAGTGTTTTATACACTAAAAATAATTTTTAGAAATTTAAATCTCAACAATATAAAAAAGTACTATACTTACCTAGAAGTATGGAATTAACATAAAAAAGCTCAAATTAATTTGAAAAATTTAATCGTTAACTATTAAAATAGTAACAAAAGGAATAGTGTATGAATTTCTTTATGAAAATCCAAAACAATGGAAATCACAGGATAGCATTTGTGTAAATAAATATTCGTAAATATTCTTCAAAGAAAGTAACAGTATGCTTTACTTAGAAAATATAAATACAATATATTAAATTTAAGCAATTTTCAAAAAACTATTTGGAAAATTGGGAAAAACAACGGTCTTTTTTTTAAACAATGAGAAAGTATAGAAATCAAAGTTAATGCACTTAAATTCGAAAAAATTCTAAGCAAGTTAGCTGATGGTATTGTCTATGATTGAATGAAATCATTAACAGAAGATGTAAATTAACAAAAGCCCATAACAAACTTATAGTAACAAATTTATTAATGTATGTAATAAAGGATTTATTAAGATTGCTAGGTTCACAACATTATCGCATAAATTTTTAAATATTATTTATTTTATAAATTATTTTTTTAATTAAATAAGTACTACGCTGCTAGATAACTATATATGGGTTCTGAAACAGAATTTTAGTAATGTTAAACGAAAAAGCATCCCTTTTATAAATAAAATAGTCATTTGATTCATAATTCTAAATATGGGAAGTCTTATATAGATAATCCGTAATAAATTGATCATTGGTAGTTTTAATAAGGTGTAAGCAATTAGGACAGAAAGTAAAACTGGGCATAAACTCACTATTTTTCATCAAAATGTAATTAAATCATAACTATATCTCTATAGATAAAAATTATTATTATCAGTGCATTGCTTTTCATAAAAATGTACTAGCCGCAGTACCCCAGTAGTTATAGTAACGGATGGAGTAGCATGAATGCTACTGAATAACCACCGGATCGAAGGACTGCTGCACGTTAAATCTGTCTGAAGGCCTACCGTTGACGTGGTGGGGAAGTTCCAATAGGGGTTGTCAGCTCTGGTGTCGTTCTCATTACTTGACTTTGGTACAAAGTTACCAAGTACATCACCAACAGCCCTCGTGTTCTTCCAAAGGGCGACGTAAATTAAAATAAATTATTCGTAAAAATGTAAACATGAATTGCCTAAAACTATTACTAACAGATTCATTTTTTCTGAGCAGATTTCATCATAAATTGAGGAGATATCAAGCAATTATTTAATTTATTAATGATTTCCTGTCTTTCTTTTATGTTAGTTTTTTTATATTTAATTATGCATCATTTTCATGCATTTCTTATTTTATCAATTTTTGCAATATGATAAGTTACTAAATTCAATAAATTATGGCTCTATTCTACGAAATTAGTTTCATGGTTTCCAAATTTACACAGGGGCCTATTTCTTCACCGTCTTTGGTCACTGAATTCTGCTATGATGCAAACGGAAAAATAAGGATATCGACTCAGGCTTCTAGTTGATCCAGTATATAATTTCGTACGTGTAATTTGATATTTAATTTGATTTTCGTGTCTTGGAAAATTGAAATGGATTCCTTAAAATTTAGATCAAAATGAAATAAACTTATCCATCACCAGTTTTCTTTCTTCAAAAAAGTATTATTTTATCAATTACATTTTTTCTAAAAGTTTTCTTTTTTTCTTTTAAATTTCTCTCTCTCAGCATTAATTTTACTTCAATAGTTAATGTATACCTATGGTACGATATGTGTAAATTGTACAGCAGTAATTTCACAAGAATTCCTTCATTCACAAGTGAATTTTGTGAAGGAACATACTTGATTTTTTCTTAAAATAAATTTGTTTTTGAATTATTACTAGAAAACTAGAGAAATTTGTTTTTTATAACACGGAAATCGGTCTGATTCTAATCAAGTATGCAACAATCTTTCTTTCCTTTTTCATGCATAACTCGATTTTTTATTGAAGCTTAAGAGCACTTTCCATAGCTATCCAATGTTCTTACAGAAAACGAAGGTTTCTTTCCCACCAAAATAGACATATGATAAATTCTTAAATACTATGTGGCTGTTTAACAATTTTTTCCCAAAGTTTCCATTAATTTAGTTAACTAGGTTTAAATGCACATTTTATTATAATCAAAGATTGAATTTTTGCCAATAAAAGGGCCAGGATTTTCTATTCAATGAACATTTAAAAAAATGTTCAAATTTGTTATTTTTTCCTTTCGAATTGCGTAAATTATTCTCGTTTAAGGCGATATGGTACCCTATAAATAATAAACTGTCAAAAAATTTTTATTGGCTTATTTGATACCTCGAACCTTTATAAATATGCCTGCAAAATTTCAAAGCTGTACCTGAATTTCTCATTAAGTAATGGAGCAATGTTTGATGCTAAACAGCAACTACCACGCCTACATCTCAGATTATCTGCTAGAAAAGAGCATGATAAAAAATGAATTAATTATTTTTCTAATGCGCATCAATGAGTTTGACATTACACATGCAGTAATAAATCATTTTAAGAAATAATTGTGCAATTCATGCAGAAATTCTAGTTTGTGAATAGTTTAGTGAAGATCAAATGGATTTAGTCAAGATTTAAAAGTTGTGCGTGCTTTTTATATTATTATGAATGAAATTAAAACTTCAAAACGGATTCTCCCAAAGCACAAATACTAAATCTCATTTTGATAACTCAGATAATTAAAAATCTAATTCGCAAGAATAGAAAAACTCTCCCATTTTTATATATTTGTTTTTGGTGATATATATATATATCCCATGTGTGCGAGATTCAACACTTTTATTATTAAAATATTTTAAGATATTTAGATTTTGATGTATTTTACCTATAAATTGTTATTTGATTTTGCTTTTATTCGTGTACAATATTTAACATGCGAAGGCTTTTAAAATCATGGAAATAAAAAATAAAGGCATAAACATCTTTTGTACATGTTGTGCATTAGCTCTGAGCATGGAATTAGCTCTGAAGTGTGTGTATTTATTTTTTATTATAATTATTAAGATAAAGTTTTATGAAATATTGATCTTTCATTCGTTTTTTTCTATGTATTCATTATGGCAGTATACTGTTTAATTGTTCTACATTTGTGCAATTTTTTATGTTAAGTAGTTCTAAATAAGCTAATTAACAGTTCATAAAAGTTTCAGACTATTCGATGAATATTATATCATGCTATTCAGGGAACGAAAAGTTCAAACTCGTATTTCTCCATGTTGAATTTTTGTACATATACTGTTATTCCAAACCCTAAGGCTTTTTTGATAATTGAAGTATGGGTTTGAAACTTTTTTATACATGTTCTGAAATGTATGTTTTGTAAAACTGTGCATGGAATTAGCTCTAACATGTTTAGTACTTTTTCTAAAAAAATTCAAAATCAAAATTAATGTTTTTTTGAGAATTTTTGTTGGGTTTAACTACAAAAAAATTAATAAAAATTAAAGAGAAGCAGCAGAAAAAAACCCATGCACAGTTTTATGTAGTATAGTATAAGGTACTTGGAAAAAAATTTTGAATAAAAAGAGACATATTTAAAAAAGCCTTAAGGATTTAAAAAATGCTTAAAAAAGCTAAAAAAATTTAAATTTTACGAACATTTTGCAACAAATTAAAATTTTTTTGTATGGAATTATTATTAAATATTAACCTTTATGAAATACAATTAAAACCAAATATCAAATATTAAAAATAAAAAAATTGTGAAGATGGTACCATATCGCCTTAAGCTCCATTAAAATTTACCTATCAAAGAAACGATAGTACATATCCGTAGTTTGCATTTTTTTTCTGTCTAACTTTTATAAGCAGCAAAGAATTTTAGAATCTCAGTATTTCAGAATGCGAAGTTAAATTTATTTCCTTATACAAGAAATAAAACTGTTTTTTATAATTAAATTTTTTTTTTTTTTATCAGATTTGCTATTATTTGATGGAAATTGTTTTCTACATTTGTTATGAGATGGCGCCACAAGCTGAACATAATTTGTTTTAAATTCGGCTAGTGACTTTTCTGGAAGGATAAATGAATTCGGCAATTCTGCAATATTTCAAAGATATTTTAATCTTAGAATCTGTCATCAACCTCTAAAAAGAATTTCCAGCCTCTTAAGCAAATACACACACAAAGACCGATTTCACTCCTTTGTGAAAGCAAAATTAAGAAAAGAAATAAGAGGAGGAGAAAATACTAGTTAGTGGATGGAAATATTCGATTTTGAGGGGTTTTTTTTAAATCGAGGGGGGGGGGCTATAAAATTTAGTAGTACAAGTTCTATTTTTAGTTTAGATTAAATTTAAATTTTCATGGGTGAGAAAATAAATGCAGTTTTTTTTATTTAAAAAAAGTTTAAGCAATTTTTTCTCATGCTTCATTATAAAATATACTTCATTCCATTTTTTTAAATGAAATCTTTTATGTAATTAAAAAAGTTCCTATTTAAAACTGAATACATTTTTAAATGAGGAAAAAGGATTTATTTTTATTTGAGAAAAAAATTCTATAATATACAGAAATATATTTGTAGAAAATTCACCCTCTTGCCCACACAGAGATAAAATTTTATTTTCTTCATTACTGTAATTTAATAACAAATAGCAGTTCAAAATTTTAGACTTCAAGAATAACGCGATTACTAATAAGATTATTCACAGTACTGAAATTCTCCATATTTACTGGCATTTATTACATAATTGACATTTTTGCAAATAATAATGCTTTCGTGATTGCAAAACTAAATTAAGAATTAAAAATATTTTAGGTTGTAGAGTTAAATGAAAATGCAGTACCTTATACATTTAGCATTAAAGCGTGTTTTAAGAACAATTGGAATTCAAACAGTTCTTAAAAGTATGTTCTCGTTTTGCTTCAATCCAAGCTTAAGTCTTTTGTTTTACCCGTTAACCTAGTGGTCATGGTCACGAAATCACGGTTAACGTCGTCGAGCTAGAGCCACGCCGTGTGAGGATTTGATGCAAGAAAATCAGTTGAAACTCACAGTCATCATGCTGACGTTGGGTGAAAGTTTGGAGAAAGGTCAGGTGTTGCCCTCGTCACTTGATCTCGTTCAAAATATCGAGGTCTGTCACCAATACCCCTCGTGTTGCCTTATAATGCGATGTTAATTTTTTCCTTGTATTTGTTTTTTTAGTAGTTAAGTAAAAAAGGAATCATTTTAGAAAGTGATATATAGAGCAAGCTCATTACGCCTAGTACAAATAATGTTCTTGAATAGTTTTGGATAAGGTTATGTCATATACTCAAAAGAACTCTGTATTTTATTTCCTTTAACGCAAAAATATGAACTTGAATATGTACTGTATTTTTCGGCCCTTAAAACGCACTTTTTTTTACTTACAAATATGCCTTAAAATCAACTTACGCTTTGTGTGGACTGAGGATATAATTTCATTCAATTAGCCAGGAAAAACATTATTTAAGATGATATGCTACCATCTTCACCATTTTTGAAGTGAAAACTTCTTTAGCGGCGTTGGGCACTTTTTGGTAGGGGAAAATCTTATGGATTCGCGCCACCGACATGCTCTGACTGGCGCATGCGCAGTGTGCAGTTCGCTTTAGACACGTTTTGGATGGGTGAAATCTCGTGCGTTCGCGTCACCGACATGCTTATAGCAGTATATCTGTAGCTATACAGCTGACGTATAGTGCTGTGTATATCTTATAAGTGAAAATGAATGGATTTAGTGAAAACTTCAATGTGTATATTCTGTGCATTGTTGAAATAGTGCTTTTGTTTGATTATTATTTGAATCGCTTAATTGAAGAATCATTGTGCAGTATAACAGTGAGTACTAAATAAATATACTAATATTTTTAAGATAAAAAATAAACAACAGAAAATTATTTTAAATACTCGTATTTATATTTTGGCGCTTGAAAATTTTATATTATTTAAAATTATTTTAAATCTTCGTATTTATTCTGGCATTTGAAAATTTTGAATTATCTATTTTTTAATATTTAACCTCTGCAATGCATCACGCAAATCTGATTAGTATTTCACAGTGGCTTAGACGTTTTCTTACTACCGCGGTAAAACAGACATCATGTTGATCAATCATAATTTTATCGTGGATTTTAAAATTAAAAATTTTATAAAATCTAATAATAATTCAAGATTAATGTGTTGAAGTTTAAAATATGGTTAAAAATGCAGAATTATAGTTTATTACCTTATATCATTAAAATCTTTAATTTGAAATAATAAAAACGGCTTCGACTTTAATTTCATTAAATATTTTATTTTATTTAAAAATTTAATATTTCGAAATCATTATTTATTAATTTAAATTGTCAAAAATAAAATATATGCTCTTCTATTTTTTGCAAAATGATTATCTATTATTTTATATCAGTCGATTTTATTATTAGAAATTTAAGAAAAAATATTGTCAGGGAATTAGAATTATTTTAAATATCCGTTTTTCATATTTGCTTAGGTTCTTAACATCTTCCCCTAATTTCTGCTTTGGCAATGACTATTCACAAATCACATGGAGGTACTAATGATAATATTGCCTACAAATACGATCGCCAACATCCTAGAGAATTAGTTTACGTAGCTTTAACATGAGTAACGAGGATTCAAGGTTTATTTTTGGTTACTCAAGAAAATATTGGCAGCAGCTGGAAATTTTGGACTGGAAGAACAGGAGCACCTCTAAATGCTTCAGAAACAGATAATCATAAAAGATCAACAGGTCATCGAGAGGATCTAACGTTAGAATTGAAGAGGTTACAAAACAATACACTACAAACGGTCACCAAAACTTTTCTAGAATTCATCTCCAACACGAAAGGATTATCGATATTCAATTGTCAAAGTTTGCGTGCGCATGCAGCTGACCAAAAAAATGACGCTATCGTAAAAAAGTCATATGTTCTGCTTTTGTCAGAAATTCGTATGAAAAATGAAGATTGCTTCGTATGAAACGAAGATATTCTGAATTTCAACTTTGTTGTAAGTTATGAAAGACCCGAAGTTCCAGCAGCAGGCGTAGCTATTTATCACAATACTCAAGATACGTCACACTTCATTACTTCACATATGGACATGCATACTAAATTCACTAGAAGCATTGATGTTAATGATTCTGATGTAGGCGAAATATGCGTTGCTCGTTGCGATTCCGAGAATGGGCAATACAAATTAATGGTTGCCGTTTATATTTCGCCTGGAAAATCTATGAGACAGATTCAACAATTTTTATTCGAAAATTTGATGATTTATACAAAAGAAGGTTCTGAAATACTCGAAAAAAGATTTGGCGAAAAATATATGATAATGTACCGATGATTTTAAGTGGAGACTTCAATATTAACTTTGCAGTTGATAAAAATCTTCCACTAATTGAATTTCTAAATGAAACACTTAATTTAAATACGTCCAATGATCGAAAACTCAGTACTACAAAATATAAAACGACGATCGATACGGTTTTTACGCCGATACTTATAAAAATATAAATCAAACATTTTCCTTTCTTACTTTCGTTACCATACGCCTATTGTGTCTTTTTTAGAACAAAATGAAATGATTGAAAGTGCAAAAAGTCCAAGTATTGTTGAAAATAATGATGTCAATGATACAAACAATTAAAATAATGTTAAAAATCAAGTGCATTGGAATTTAAGTAAATACAAATACTATCCATAAATAATATGATTGTATATTAATTGTTATTTCAATTCAATTGTATTTATATTTTGTCATGATCTTGTACAGACAGTAATATATTTGAATAATAAAAAAATAAAGAAACATGCATTTAGTTATTTTTAGTTATTTCTCGGAGTGTCAATAGATGTGAAAAACAGATTGATGTTGATAATTTTAATTCAAACATTATGAAATTTGAAATTTTAATACTAAAAGTTCTAAGTTTTCACTTCTATCGGCAGTCTCTATAACTGCCAATTTTTTTTTTTTTAATATTTTATATTTGGTTTCAATTGTATTTTATAAAGGTAAACATTTAATAATAATTCCATAACAAAATTTTTTAATTTGTTGCAAAATGTTTGTAAAATTTAAACTTTTTGAACTTTTTTAAACATTTTCTAAATCCTTAAGGCTTTTTAAATATGTCTCTTTCCTTTCAAAATTTTTTTCCCAAGTACCTTATAATTGGCACAAAAAAAAAAAATTGTGCATGGGTTTTTTTCTGCTGCTGCTTTTTAATTTTTTATTAATTTTTTAAAAGTTAAACTTCCAAAAATTCTCAGAGAAACATTAATTTTGATTTTGAAATTTTGTAGAAAAAGCACTAAACATTTTAGAGCCAATTCCTGCACAGTTTTACAAAACATACATTTCAGAACATGTATACAAAAATTTCAAACCCATACTTCAATTATCAAAAAAGCCTTAGGGTTTTGAATAACAGTATATGTACAAAAATTCAACATGGAGAAATACGAGATTGAAGTTTTCATTCCATGAACATGATATAATATTCATCGAATAGTCTGAAACTTTTATGAAATGTTAATTAGCTTATTTAAAATTGCTTACCATAAAAATTGCACAAATGTAGAACAATTAAAGAGTATACTGTCTTAATGAATATATAGAAAAAAAAACGAATGAAAGATCAATATTTCATAAAACTTTATCTTAATAATTATAAAAGAATGATAAACACACACACTTCAGAGCTAATTCCATGTTCAGATCTAATGCACAACATGTACAAAAGATGTTTATGCCTTTATTTTTAATTTCCATGATTTTAAAAGCCTTCTCATGTTAAATATTTTACACGAATGAAAGCAAAACCAAATAGCAATTTGTTGGGTAAAATATGTCAAAATCTAAGAACTCCATAAGTGCATTTGTTTAAATAAATATCTTAAAATATTTTAATAATAAAAGTGTTTAATTTCATACACATGGGATATATATATCACCAAAAACAAATATATAAAAATGGGAGAGTATTTCTATTATGCGAATTAGATTTTTAATTATCTGGGTTATCAAAATGAAATTTAATTTCTGTGCTTTGAGAGAATCTGTTGTGAAGTTTTAATTTTATTCATAATAATATCATAAAAAGCACGCACAACTTTTAAATCTTGACCAAATCCACTTGTTCTTCCCCTCCCCCCCCCCAGTAAACAATTCACAAACTAGAATTTTTGCATGAATTGCACAATTCTTTCTTAAAATGATTTATTACTACATATATAATGTCAGTCTCATATACGCGCGATAGAAAAATAAATAATTAATTTTTTATCAGTTCTTTTCTAGCAGATAATCTGAAATGTCGGCGTGGTAGTTACTATCCAGCATCAAATATTGCTCCATAACTTGATAAAAAATGCAGGTAAATCTTTGTAATTTTGCTGGCATATTTATAAAGATTTGTGGTATCAAATAAGCCAATAAAAATGTTTTGACAGTTTAATGATTTTTAGGGTACCATATCGTCTTAAGAATTTTAAAGTGGACCAGTCATAAAGCCATTTTAAAGAATGAAATTAGCATTATGCTAGATGTGGCTTGGAAGATGACATTGTCTACAAGGAAAGTGATAAATCTAGCGGTAGTGACAATCAAAGTGAAAATAACTTCGTATATTATTTTAGCAGCAATGATGAATATCTGAATTTCTATGATGAATAAACGCTGATGTAGTTGCTTAATTTTTTTAAAGTAGCAGTTCCGTTTTCAATGTCTAAAGCATTATCACTAAAACAAATACTTTGGTCTTCTTTTATTTCCTCAAAGTTTTTTTTCTAAGTTCTAACGATAAATCACTGTACTCCTTATATGCGGGTATGTCTTGGAGATTACAAAATATGGCGCTGAAAGCTTTAGGGGCAGTTACTACAATAACCATTTATGCAACTTGTGTGTTATATGCACATTAGAAGACTCGAATCTTGAAGTTAAAATTTAAATCCTTCTGCGAAATATTTGTTACTTAATTTCACGTAAATATTGCATTTATAAAATATTTTTGAAGCAAAAGATAATTTAAAGTTAAATTTTCGCTTAAGTTACTTTGATTCTTAATAATTCGAAAATAATTATAAAATTATGTTTGTTTTTTAGTTTCATTATTTAATGAACAAATAAAAATTTTATATAATAGTTTTGTAAAGTAGTCAAAAATTTCTGATTTCAAAAACTAGTTATAAAAGTAATTAATTAATTATTTCAGATATTTGAGCCTGAGAATAAGTTGTTTTAGTAATTAATATTATTATAAAATTCATTTTTTTTCACTTTCACAGTTTTCTGGCACTGCATTCTTTTCTACCATTCGTTGAAAGGCAATGTATATGTTTGGGAGAATATTAAAAAAAAAGTATTTTATAATATTTTTTCAGAAGCTCATGTTTAGATGTTTTTTAAGGAATTTCTTTCAATTTATCAACATTTTCAGAAATTTGCTTTATGTGCTCTATTAAGAGAAATTTTATAATTTATTTTTGTAGGTGATAAAATTCTGTACCTATATTTAAGATGAATCTTTTCATTAAAAAATGCAAAAGTACCTTCGAAATTCGAATGAAGTGGATTCAGAATTTCGAATTTTAATTAATGTATTTCAGAAGTAATAATAAAGAGTTAAAAATTTTCTCCATAATGCTAAAATCTATATAACATGGAATAAAATGATTCGTTCTAAGTGTTGTATTTTTGTCCAAGAAGACTGTAATTTCAATAAATTTACTATCTTTTAACTTTTCTTTCAGAGAAAAACCTTTTGTATCTGATTTTCGATTTCATCTGGGTCTTCTATTTGAAACATAACATTCGTTACACATTAAATATAACTGTAACCTTCACATAAATGACATTCTATAATATAAAAAAGTACACACAAAAAATAAGTTATGGCGTGTACGAGGGAGAATCGTAAATTTTCAATTATTACAAAAAAATAATACAGCGAGAAATATAATTTTTTCAATTCCTACTATTAGCTCACTCTCTCTCTTTATTTATATATATATATCCAAATTTTCGATCCTTAATAAAATACTTTCAATTCATCCAATCAAGTTCAAATACATTTTTAAAACTTGTAGTGGAAGACACTTGATGTTAATACAGTTTCTTCACATATGAATTCATTAAATACCAGTTAATTAATTGATTAAATTAATTAACGGTTTTCGACACCAACTTAGATTCGTCTCCAATTTTGTAACAATGTAACTGCTAAAATAATGACAAAAGTTAGCGTCGTAAACCGGTTTCTCAGCCAAAATAGCTAAACCGGGTGTTCACTGTCACAACAATGCAAACAAATGATGCTCTTTTTTTCAATTCCTATTCTATTAGTTCACTCTCTCCCTATATATATATATATATATATATCCTGTTCAAATTGCAATCGTTAATAAAATACTTTCCATTCATCCATTCAAAGTAGGAATTGACTTAAAAATTTTTTATGCTTGTTATTTATTATCCTTAAGATTTATTTACATAGTTACTATAAAGAGTTATTTATTTCTCTCTTCGTTTCTTGAGTCATCGAAAACCATGATTGAATATCTCATTTCATTATGTCGGTAACCATTGCTCTATCTCTTCAATGGCCTCATTCGCGTTTTCAAATCTCTCTGACCCTATAACGTTTTTTTTTTGTGTGGGTGTTAAGATGAGATCGAGAAAATAAGGTGGATGTGGCTAAATTTCAAAGATGAATTTTGTCATTTCATTCACTTCGATTATTCAATTGCTGTTTGAAATAAGTGAGCAGAAGCAGTGTTCGGAAGAGGATTGACACTTTTTGGGATCGTACTCTGTCGTTTCTTGATCAAATATACCGCATTTTCTCCAGTAATGAGCTATAATTGGCTTTAATGAAGCCCTAAAACTTTTTCAGATAATCTGTTAAAATGACTCCACATAGTCCAAAACACCCGACAACATGTTCTTTCTTGTAAACTTTCTGCGTCTTAAGTTTTCTTTGGAAATATGAGTAGCTATGTTTCCGCTCCTTACTCATCTCTTTGGCCTCTGAATGAAATTGATGGATCCAAGATTGATTTCTTGATAGCAGGTTAACAAGAAACCACCGTCGTCAATTTCCAAAAGACCCCACAGCTCCCTTGTCAGGTCTCATACTGTTTGCTTTTGAAAAGGATTCAATAACTTTGAAACTCTGCATGCTGACACTTTTGGCATGTTCAGTTCTTCATAAATAATTTTACACACACTGTTGTAACTAACACCAGTCTCATTCAGGGTCATTCGTATGATTTCTCTTCAATGTGATAAAGCCTTCCACTTTTTCACTATGGTAGCATCTTCCACGAGCGGGATGATCTATTTCTTGGATCATCTGTAAAAGACATGAGACCTTTTTGAACATTTTAAAGTGAAAGTCCTGATAAGGCTGTAATTTTATCAGATTCAAGTTCTGCGTTTCAGGCCATGGCAAGTAACCAAAACAAATAAAGTTCCTGAGTTAACAGTTGCAGGGAGCAGCTGAGCAGGATTTCGACAAAGGTTGTCTTCCAGTATGTGCCTTCCCATTGTGGCCTTTGGGGAAATGAAATGGTGAATCTTTTCGCAAAAAGAGGTACGAATATTCTCCAAAGATCTACTAGAGAGATGCCTCTTCACTCAGCAAATCTTAAAATTTATAGGATTTAGAAGAAATGCTTTCGAGATGCTGCCGCCATTGCTGCCAAAAAATAAATCATGGAGGGTGCTATTAAAACCAAACTGTGTATCGGACTCTTCTCGGGCTGCTGTTGTGGCTGAGTTTAAATTATTGACTTGACATGACTGCCTTTGCACTCATTTGTTTCGTTTTAACCTGACTGACTCCCCTTTTTCAGTTTTGTGTACTTCTGGACAAGTCACTGACGTTGCTCATCTTGACGTGTGCTCTGCACTTAAGAGTTTGGACTGTATTGTAAAGAAATATTGGAGAGCTCATTGCCTAATGACCTGTTGGTCAATGACCAGGCATTTGATAAATAAATAATAATTTTACTGGGAAACTATACGAAGGAAGGGAACAGAAGGAGTAATGGTACAAAACAGGAAAGAATGATCTTTAAGAAGACTTGTCGTGGTACCTCCACTTCATGCTGGTTGAGATGAAGATATCACTTATTAGTTTGATTCCTGTGAAGGGGGATTTGAATGCAGAGGGTAGGGTGGAACATTCCATAATTTAAAACTCGAAATAACGATGATCAAGAAATGCGAACAATTTATTTCTTTTTCAAGAGATGACTACGCGATGCACAAACAAGTCAACCCAAATGGTAAGAATCAATTTGTACTTATCTGAATCAGATGCAGCGCCTCAGACTTGATATATTTAAAATTAACCGTAATTTAAAATTTTAAAAGTGGCTACAACAATATGGCTCTGGAACAAGTTAATGTGGCAATATCTATTATCTCCATATCACTATCTCTTTAACTATTTTTACAGTAAAGCCCCTTGCTACCCTCGTAACTTCGGAACGGATGTTGCTATATTCAATAAAATGGTGTCTAGATATAGTAAAATAGTCATGCGCTATTGAATATAATCACTTACGGCACCACCTGATAGTTAACTGTGGAGTTAGCATTCCTATCTCGAAAACGGAACGGGAAAAGAATTGATTTACAGAATTGTTGAGCATTATCGATTTAGTACGAAAAGACACCTTGTAAACAGTAAGGCGAATAATCGAACCATGCATTTGTTTTTCGTAATTTTCTACACTAATACGTGAGAAAAATGATCCGAGAAAGGAAAAAAAACAATTAGTCATAACAACATACCTTTATTTGAGATGTCCAAACTTCTCATTGTCAGTTGCAATGCAGATTTGGATTCTCGTGTGAATGTCAAATTGCGCACGTTAGAGCATAAAGTGGGATACATGGGTACAAGTATCCGTTATACGTCTTTTAAGGTTCTGCAATGTTTGGGGAGGGGTCACATGCAGCATCTTTTTCAAATATCTCAACAGGAAAAAGTCAAGTGAAGTCAGGCGAAATTGGAGACCATTCTTCGACACCTCCATTATTTTATCAACATGACGGCGTCTCTGTTCACAAGACATCTCTGGTGAAACATTACCTCATCAAACAGTTAGGCAGTCTAATAACTAGGTATGACGGTATCGAAGATTGGCCTAATCGTTCACCTGATCTGATTCTATTGGAATTTTTCCTGTGGGGAAACCTGAAGCAGCAGGTGTATACGACCCCTTTACAAACATTTCAAGACCTCAAAGGGCGCTTCACGGGCGCTTGTGCCAATGTGTCACGCTCTGTTCTCCAACATGCGTAACATGACATTCAAACGAAAATACAAATGTGAATTGCAACTTTTGGTGAGAAGTTTAAACATCTCAAATAAAGGTATATTGTTATAACAAGTTGTTTTTTGCTTTCTGAGCTCATTTTTGTTACGTCAGAGAGTAGAAAATCATGGAAAAACAAATTCGAGGTTTAATCGTTCCATTCTATACATTAATGTCCACAAGATGTCTTTTTGTACTAAATCGATGATGCTCTACAACTTTGTTTGTCACCTCCCCCCCCCATCTTCTTCCGTTTTCGTAATAGAAATGCTAAATTAGCAGTTTATTCAGTAGTGCAGGTCTACTTTACTAGACCCAGACACCATTTTTATGAATACAGTAACAGCCGTTCCGAAGTTAAAAGGATGGCAATGAACTTTAGTGGGGAATACTGTATGTTATTCGATAATGATGTTCCTTTCAGGCAAAGTGTTGTTGTAGCTTAAAGCGTCAATTTGGCTGGATGGAAAAAAACTCGATTTAGAGAGTGTAAATTGCGTGGATAGCCCATTATTACAGACTTAAATGATTGTGCTAATCGAAGTCAAATTCATACTAGACGACGAAATAACGTTGAGATTATATTGCAAGAGACATAAACCTTAGTTCAAGCGATCTATCAACTTACTGAAGAGCCATGCCGGGAAATTAGAAGAGGAGCTGTGTATAAATGTATTAATTTCATAGGTTTTAGAAACCAAAAGTTTAAGAAAGCAACATTACTCAGTGCACTTCCATATGTTCAAACTCTTACTTGGGAAAGAGATTGGAAGCAAATAAAAATGGAATGATGAATATCGATTCCAATTGCAGTATGCGGACAGAATTCCAAATTCATGACCAGGGATCCAGTATGAAAGGCTGTAATTGAGATTCGTGTATCACATAGTCACGGTGGTTCAATGATGATCTAGAGAAAATTTCTAAGACATCCTCACTGCATATGTATATGTGAGGAACAATTAGTTACATTCTTTTATGATCGGGATGGAAATTAAGTTATTACAGGAATATAACAATTCGTGCAAAAGAAATAAAATATGTTTCTATGAAGATTCCTCTGAATTATCCCTTCGAAATCTACCCCTCTTGTGAAAGGGTTAAAAGTGCATTTAAATCCTTAGGGTATTCTGATGAAAAAGGTGCAAGCACGTTATTCTCCAACAGAAACTTTAACTAATGCCTGATTCACGCATCTTAACTTGGCTCGACACATCTCTACAGCATTCCAGTGCTCTTGTGTCGATGCCTAGTGTGTAGTAGCCAATATCTCAAGGACAACATATTAACAGCAATAACAGGTTATTAATCTGTAATACCTAAGCTCCTCAACATACATCATTCTGTTCAAGATTGCTTCTTATTGTGGAAACTTTAAGAAAACTAATTATATTGTGTTTCATTTTCTGCTGCTGCTCTGAAAGAAACATCCATAAAATTTCAGTTAGTGATACTTCATAAATTTCCTTCAATCCTCTGTTTCTCTCTTTTGTCTTCGGTTTACTATTTGGAAATTACTGGAACATCAATTTTTATTGAATGAACAAAATTTTAAAACTCATTAACGAGACTTTTTGCTAAAATCTTTTTAAAAATCTTCTCGTTCAATTAAATTTGTTTAAATCTCGACTAAGCATTAAATACCTACTTTTCAATTCCTTCTATTAGCTCACTCTCTCCCTATATATATATATATCTTGTTCAAATTTTCAATCGTTAATAAAATACTTTCTATTCATCCATTCAAAGTAGGAATTGACTTAATTTTTTTTATATTACTTGTTGGTAAGAAATTTAATTTATGTTTAGTAATATATTGAGTTATAAACGAACTGTATTCCCAATTGTCATACTTGTATCTCATCTCATATTATATTCCTTTTGCAAAGTTTTTATATCTTTATTTTCATATACACACAAAGTTCTTAAAAATTTTTTTTTTCAATTTTTGCTAATTATATGTACTAATCTTTGGCAAAAATCAGAAATAATATGAAGGATTTGAAAACATTATTATCATTCAACAGATGTCGGTAAGTACGTATTAGCGTTACCGTAGCCAAATTTGCTCCACGCGTATTGCGCCATTTCCCCCCAAAATCGGAGTCATTGGCCTTTTTTTTCCAAATAAAACACGTAAGAATCCTTTTATTGTTTTGATACATGATGGCCGATCCGAGTTGCTCAAATTTGGCAGCGGCGACGATAATACGACCCTGACGTCATACTAAAACCATACAATGGACCACTGGCGACTTATTTTTAAGTAAGAAACAAGGATGATGTTTGAACTGTTATCTCACTCTTTGAACTTCCACACAATTACAGTATATTTTATTTGCGAAAACTTTATGAATTACAGACATATGTCAGATAAATCTTTTGTTACAGATATTTTTTTTTATTGCATATTATGAAAATAATGCTTTAGCTTTCTTAGAAGATACTCATTTTATTAAGTTCAAAACATTATTTTATTTTAAAAGTAAAGTGTAGACGTAATATCATGAGTTTTACAGAAGTTTATAATTAATTCTATGTGCATAGGTACTAAGAATTCGGGGGTCTTACTTATTGTACCGTCGACCAACTTCGCCATAATCGAAATCGCTGAAGATTATCATCATTACTATTATTGTGTTCAAGCATGCGAGGGAATGGGTTTTCGGTGTTGGCTACATGGGGCATTTGGCGTCGTCTTTTAATTTGACGAAAATAGTCAACGGTATAAAACGTTTTTACCGAATTTTATTTATAGTCCTAGATGTTCATGCCCGAGAAATTGTATGAATAAGTTATAATAGCAAGACATTGGCTCATTAGAGATACAATGAAATGCGTCTTATGATAATATTTCAAGTAACTGATCAAAATGCGTACTGATTTCAACATACTACGGTACTTATTATCGCAACCTATTGGCGCCATATTATGAAAAGAAGCACATGGTTGCCAATTCAGCGCGTACGACATACCCATTGCGATAATACGTAAGTACCCATACTAAAAATACTTATGAGCGTTAAAAAAGAGGTATTTTTATGTTTCGTCGGCGCAGGCGTTAAAGCCACCCAAAATGACATAACCGACGCCAAACAGAATATCCCCGCTGGTAACTTTTTGCCACCACATTTTCAGAACAAGTAGCGGGCTTTTCTTATCAATAACGTCTTTTTCATATAACATTAAAAATGGATGGAAAACCAATGAGAACTAACATTCATAACATTTTGTGTGCGTGTGTGTTATAAATAATACAAGCCTGCTCGGCGAGATCAGTGCCGGTGAAACGGAAAATTACCAAAAATTATTTTGGAAATAGTTATTGAAATAATGGATTTGAAGACGATTTCGTGATATGACATGATAATAAGCAGCTAACAGCAGGAAAAAAAGAAATATGATAATTTTATCGCAACTAACTTTATGCAATACTTTTATAGCTAATTAAATAAAAACAGAGAATATAATAATTCTAAGGGGTTTAAAAAAAATTGAATTTTACGCATAATTTAAGATATAAAAAGCAGTTTTTAAGCAGTGAAATAAAACGCAGAATTATCTAAAGATAAAAAAATAAACAAATAAATTAACCTGGTCGGAAAGAATGAGCATATAAATTTCGAGTAAAGTAATCACCGACATTTCAAGGTATTCCATTAACCTTCGTTCAATTTTACGCCGTATTTCACATAACTACTCTTTCATGAACGTGAGAATTTTGGATGGCAAAAAAATAGAACTTTCTGCTCATGGTTTTCATATAAAATTCAAAATGAATGGAATCAAAAATTATTTTGTAGGTAGAGAGAAGCTTATTTCTTCGGCTAAAGAAATAAGCTAACTAAAATTCCTCAGTCTCATTAGTTCTCATTCTAATTTTTCTTGAACTGTTATTGCAGCATTCTTTATTCGATATTTAAAACATTAAAATCCTTTTAGCTCAATACAGTAGTACATTTATGTATAAATTTTTTTATTGAAGCTGAAATTTTAAAAAAATGCCACGTAAAATATTTTCCTTCCTTAACTTTGAGCAAAAAAAAAAAAAAAAAAAAAAATGTTTATTTTGTCAGTGCAAAGTTAGTTTACAAATGTTACTTGAAATTGCCAATTTCCTCCTTTAAATTTCACGTCTTTTAAACGTTTACAAAAAATGAAATCAAGGTTATGAACTAATTACTCAATATTTATTTTTTAAGAAAATGAGAATTTGAAACGCTTAACATTGTTGCTTTTTCATTTTTCTTGAGGGAATGTTTATAAATGTAACATTTTCTGCATATTTTTGTAAAATTCTGTAAATATTTCGTTCTACAGAGTGAGGCAAAAATAATTCCCTCCTTTCACACTATCATTGTTCCGGTGCTAGTTATGTGCCATGAATTGAATAAAGGCTTGAAATAGCCGATGCTTTAAAATTTTAGTAGTCATCATGATGAGGAGCGATGAACATCGTACTTTCGTGATAGAAGCGTATTTAAAAAACTGGCGACTCTGTCATCAATTCCCAGTGATTATTTCGTGGACGACTTTGGATTGGATCGAAATGTCGGAAGTTCCTGATCGGAAAGCCATATTTTGTAAAAGGTCCGAAATATTTCCGAAGAATAAGTTTGGCTTCAAAATGCGAACTTCCTTTCAGACTTCGTAGCGCAAGGATACCACAGCAGTGAGGTCAATTGTTATACAACCTCCGCAACATTCATCCCGTGGATGAGTTATTCTTATGGGGATTTATGATCGGAGCCTTAGAAGTACTTTAGATTTAGATATAATGATATATCCATAAATATCATGCGGGGACTTGATGTCCGTGATTGGGTCCGTGAATGCATCGTTTTGGGCTATTCTGCAAAATGTTCTTCATGATGTTATGTTTCTCTAAAGTGATGAAAGAATTTCACTCTCATTTATCGGGGTGTGTGAATGAACAGAGCTTTCATTCACACTAGGAGAGCTAGGTTCCGAACAGTCCCAAACAAATCCATAAACAACCTCTCCATTGTGAGCGAGTTGTTTAGTGCTATAGCGGATTTTGAGGTAATAGGCTCATAATTTTTTTCAGGAGAATTGTAGAGTAATTAAAATAATTTATGTCCATTATTTGGATATTATGTAACTTCCTGCAGCCGAAACTACTTGAGCATCGAAATTTGTCTGAGTGGCTCTAACGAGATAGTGCTGCAGATCACACTGTCAAAATATCGATGGACTTGCTGAAAGATATGTTTTCGGAGTATTTGATCTCATCGTGACCAGCACGTTCCCAAGATCTATCACCCTGTGACTACTTTATCTGGATGCATCTGAAGACACAAGTCTGCAAGAATAGGCCACGATTAGGGATTGCAATATCGAACCAAAAGTTCAATACCGGTACTCGGTAATTTTTATACCTTAATACCGGGATACAGGTTTTAATACCAGTAGTGGAAATTTTAGAAAAAGAAAGAAAACACAGGCGTTTCTTTGTTTTATTTGCCAATATTTTTAGAGACTGTAAATATCAAATATATAATTTGTAACTTATAAATTATAACAAAATATAAATAATCACAAGAAAGTAAAGGAACATCAAATTTGTTCAAATCGTAAGAAAGTGTAAACTTTACTATTCAGTCTGTGGTACTATTACAAATTTTTGAAATGTGATCTTAAAAAACAAAATGCATCAATTGTACTGTCATTATGCCTGGAACGTAATTTTGTGCAAAATTTATCAGTTGTCGAAAACGCTCTTTCGGAACCTACGTTAGTTGGTGGTACTGTTAGCAATGCGCGCTATTCTTTTTCCAAGTACTTACCTCTACATCCCTCGTCTTCAAATAAATCGATTTCTCGTCAGATGGTTTTGGATATAGCTGATTTCTGTATTGTATTTTGGTTTGTTGAATTTTTTTTAGTTATCGCTAATTCTAATTGTTCAAAAGACAATTCCTTTTCACTATCGACTTTCTACACAACTACAACCTTGTTTTCACAGATACAAATATCAGACTACGAATCCTGCGCGTGTGCAGTAACGCTTTGAGCTGTAATAGGATAGTTTTAGCCCACCTCTTTGAATGATTCACATATTTTATCACTTCTCTTGATTGTACGGTACAACTTTATGTTCACAGTCTAATTAATTTCACCCGTTAGGGAGACATAAAAACAAAAATGTACACTACCTTACTATGTTGGTAATTCCTGAACATATAATGGAAACAATTTAAAAATTTTTTAGTAAATAACGAAAAAACGTATTTAAACTTGTAAATACCGGTATTACAAAATTATACAGAGGCTCAAAAATACTGGTATTCGCTATCCCGGTATACCGGTATTGCAATCCCTAGCCACGAACAACCGAAGAACTGAAAGCTACTATCCACCCGAAATTGCAGCAACACCTCAAGAAATTACGAACTTCTGGGTAAGATTTCAGAAATGCATATACAATGAAAATCGGCATTTGGAATCATTTGCAATAGGATGTGATAGTAGATGTGAAAAGCAAAATGGTAAATATCGTTCTTTCAAACCGTGGAATAAAATTTTGTGAATAATATCTATCATTACTTTAGTATTTATGCTTGAAGTCGGAATTATTTCTTTCGCCCCCTACATTGTAAACGTAGACAATGTTCAAAAATGTATTAAGTTATATTAAATATTTCCAATGAGATAACAAAAAACGTGATCAATTTTTAAACTAAGAACAAAGTTAAAATTATTTATTTAGCATTTTGACAGTTTTTTTACAAATGGAAGTAAATTTCGAATTTCAAGAGATTTTCCAAACGCCGAACAATTCGTTGGTTGCGAAGGATGAAAAAAATTATAGTTATTTAATTTGAATGTCCAGGTGAAAGCAGCATCTCTTAAG
Source organism: Trichonephila clavata (assembly GCA_019973975.1). NCBI lineage: Eukaryota > Metazoa > Arthropoda > Arachnida > Araneae > Nephilidae > Trichonephila > Trichonephila clavata. The sequence goes on from BMAO01000584.1 coordinate 64,759, forward strand.
GAGAAAGCTTGAATACTCTGTGTAATATGTGATTAATAAATGTCATGTTAGAACAGTATACTCTATGTTTTGAGAAAGGAGAGCGCGAGTCTTCTGTTTTAGTTATTTTCTTAATGCAGTAGTTGATACTCATTGAAAATGTTCTGTACTATTAATGTAGAATAGTTTCTCACGTCATCATGTTTGCCCGATATAACAGTCTAAAGTGTATGCTTGCCAGGGATTAATATTTCAATATTGTTCAATGGATATGCTAAAATTATTATAACCAGAAAAAAAACAATTTTAATCAAACATAAAGAAATCCATGAATCATTCATTTGAATTCCAAATAGTACTGATACGCTCATAATATATAGCCTTGGAGTCAAGTTTTCAGGGTCAAAAATATCTCCTAAGAAAGAAATACTTACAAGCAGCTTCGAAGCACTGAAGCAGAAAATGCTATTCATGTATGGTGTTCAAAGGCTGCACTAGTATTTAAGACAGAAATGCAAACTCCCACCTTGCTTACAAATCGTCTTTTAAAAGATTACCAGGTGGTAAGATCTTTATTTCATTTCCCTTTTGCCATCGTGATTCGTAACCCACTGCCGAATTCTTGATCGGTGCAGATTTCTTTTGTTATTGTAGTGGCAATATACGAATATCATATAGTAGAATGAAAATATTCCTTTGTTCATTTATACAGGTGCTGATAATACACCCAAATTCAGGGAGAATCTTCTCTGACAGCCGAGAAAAAGGTTTATTGAAATAGATACTGATATATGTTGATGTCTATTCCAGTATTTGAATACTTACTTCCTATGATATAATAATTGACTGACATTTAGACAGTCTTTTTTATAAGCCTCATTGAACTGTTCAAGTTATATTTGCTTGTTGATTGTTTAGGCATACTTGTGAGCATACATTGCAGTACTAATCTGTTATATGCTGTACATTTCTGCTTGTCATTTCAATCAGATGATTTGTCCATCCTCTAATTTTTATATGAGCTGATATATAAAATCCTTTCTGACGGTTTAAGGAAGAAAAAGTGCAATAAATATACTCGCATGTAATTTTGATGAATACATCAAATACGTAACCTTAGTCATATATAAACACATTATGCCTAAATTTAAAAATAAAAATTTTCAAAATATCTTATTGCCTGTAAATTCTATATTTTGTCTTCAACTCACTGGATAACAAATATAGTTATCACAAATTTATTCGCTTAAACCCTTAACTGGTTTGCTATCACTATTTGCCCCACTATCAACAGCCAAGACCAGTTCAAGTATCACCCCTCGACCACCCACCGCTTTCCAGTAAAAGCGACATTCCTCCACGCAGCAATCAACTGAGCGTGACGTACTTCCGGTAGAAGAACGAATTCTCGTTTCGGCGAGTGAAGTTCCATTCGGATCGGGGCTTCGCCCCCCCCCCTCCCCTACGGGCTTGACCGTAGAATTTTGTTTCTGTTTTTGTCTTGTGTTTGTCTATTTTTGTACTTTAGAATCAAAGAAGAAGCTGATTCCATCAGCTGGATCTCGGAAAAATATATCCATGTTGGTTTGCCCTTACACCGTACGGACTACCGAAAGCTGGCTACAACCGGTTTGCCCGCAGGATGTTCGGGCACTGATATTTTCTATCTTTGATTTGCCCATTTTATAAAAAGTTCTTATAGTGAGATAATTAGTGCTAGTGTTTTTAAGAGAGATGCAGTTTGTCTATGGTACTAAATACACTCCAAAACAAACAAACAAACAAAAACAAAAAACGATGCACCAAGAACGAGTTATCCGATACAGACAAAAATTGGTTGGAGGAAAGATTATGTACAGAATAGAAAATGATTAAACTTTCAGAAAAATTGAAAACTTTATTTCAGTTATATAGTTACAAAGTAACGAGCTCAGTAGGGTGTTGAACCAACTTTAGCCTGGATGCAATCTGCCACACGACGTGGCATAGAGTGATAGAGCACCCTGATGGTCTGCGGTATTTCGTGCCAAATTTGCTCCAATTGTCGGTCCAGGTCATCAATATTCCCTGGTAGATGTAATCACCTTCTCGTAATATCCCAGAAATGCTCAATTGGAGAAAGATCTGACGATCTGGATGGCCAAGGAAGTGTTTGATAAGCTGTAAAACAGTTCACAGGAACACGTGCGGTATGTAGTCTGGCATTATCTTGCTGAAAAATAATTCCAGGGTACTGCAAAAGGAATGGTAGCAAAACAGTTCTCAGAATGTCGTCGACGTTACGCTGTGCAGTAAGTTTCCTTCTACTGACGACCAATGGAGTCCATATGTCAAAAGAAATGGTACCCCAGACAATAACTCCTGGTTGAGGGTCTGTGTGGTGTGCAATAGTAAAAGCAGAGTCGTCACGCTGTCTTTGGCATCTCTAGACACGTCTTCAATGATCGTCAGGACACAGTTGGAAGCGGGATTCATTGCTAAACACTATACATCCCCATTTAGACCTGATCGAGACAAGCACCTCTGTAATTTGGCCTGACAGTGTGCAGGCGTAATAGGCAGGTGACGTAGCAGTCGGTATGAGCGTAAATTTCGCTCTATCAGCCGTCTGTGAATGGCCATGGTGGACACTCGTGTACGGGTCACAGGTCTGATGGTTGATAACTATGAATCAGGCTCTGTGACAGCTTATCTGACAATCAATCTGTCCTCCCGATCTAAAGTGGCCCTAGGTCAATCGCTGCCATTATGACTCTAAAATCTGCCATTGCCCACCCATTCTTGCCAGCATCTTCTAATGGCCGCATTGCAGCGACCCATATGACAAGCGATTCTCCGATTTGCCCAACCTACCTCTTTCAATCGAATGATACGACCTCTTTCAAATTCTGACAGTTGCTTGTTATGAGATAGAATTTCACGGCAAGGCTTTCTTTTCAGTCGTTGAAAGGTATCCTAAATCGCAGTGCAACAGAAATTTTGATCATCAGATTGAGAATCGCTTCTTATAAACACCAGCTGAGTGTGCAGTTCCGATGCGCTGTAGCTCTCGCTATTCCTTCATAGGATACAAAATTTGAATCATTTGCATGTTCGGTACAAATGTCTTTGCGTACGAAATTTCATTACAATCGGGCAAATCCTTCTTGGGGCGTCATTTTTCTTTTTTTGTTATAGGGTGTACTTCTCATCCGGGATTTTCATTGTGGTGAAGGCAGGAATTTTCCATTGAAGGCAGGAATTTAGATTATTCAAAATATTTGATGAAGAACACGGATTGGCAAGGCAATGTGCAATTTGTTGCTGGAGAAAAAATGAAAATAGAAAGATAATCCAAAACAGCCGATATTTTCCCTGTCCCCATTGCAATATAAGACTTCGTATTACACCATGCTTCAAACTGTCTGTGCATATATATGTGAGGTGAGGTTTCATATCTCACTCAGGTTAAAAATGAAGATGAAGGCACAGTTCATATTTAAACAAATTTAATTATTTAAAAAGGTGACGGTACAAACATTCAAGGAGAAAATGAACAAGGAGGAGGGTGGTTGCTGCTGATTCTAACATCGCTTAACTAAAACTGAGAACGTCCTACGGGCTACAACTCGCACATGTTTTGGCCACCGTCGTTGCTCGCGGGGTGTAGAGAACACCCCAAACTTTTAACACGTGTATTAAAGGAGGGGAAAAAATTTAAGTCAATTATGATACATATTTATAAAGTGCAAGATGTTTTTTGTATTATGCAAATGAAATTATTAAGTTTATTGCACACAAAAAAAGACTAATATTAATTTAAACCAAACCTACAAAATTTTCATTTTAAAACACATAATTTTATATTTTTTTCATAAAACACAAGAAAAACGTATATACCAGTAATAAATTTACTTTGTAATTAATGTTAAGGATAGTAGAAAGTAGAAAACAAATATTTTAATCATTTTCCAAACATTCAGAGCAGACTGTAATAATATGTTTTACGCACATATTAGTTTTACATTGAAGGCAAACACAATTGGTTTTTAGATCTTTTACCCGAAGACAAACAGTGCAGAGCCCCTTTTTTTGGTGAATTAATGCTCTTTTTACAATCTTCTGTGTCAGTAAAGCTTCTTTTGAATTTTTTTTTGTCAATTATTTGTTTCTGTGAATTTATTTGTCGTTTCTTGTTCACAAGTTTTTTCCAATTCTTGTGCCGTATCCATGGGATGAACAGATTGTTCAATCTGGTGCTCTTCTTCTTCTTCTGAAATTGCAATCTTCGAAATCACTTAGTTCATCCTCAGAATCTGTCGATACAGTATCTAATAGATGACCGAGTCACTGTTGCTCCCTTTCCCATGGAATTTTTTGCCATAATTTCTGAAAAATGTTTTAAAAAATTTTAACAAAAAATAATATTTTACAATTTGTTTTTAAGTTTTATATTATTTTATACTACAATTATTGAAATTTTAAATAAAATATGTATGCATATTAATATATTTGAAAAGAAATTATTAACGGAAAGAGTGAAACACTTACCCTATTTTAGATGCTTCGAGAACGAAAATATAACTCAATCGCTCGCGGAAAGCTCTCAGCACCCCAGATAAACTTTTGAAGGTCATTACATTTCAATCGTCCGAGCGAGAGAGATTGCATCAGGCCTGAAGGTTCAATGACCCAAAATGTGCAGCTACAGAAAAATGGGGGTTCTGCGCATTCTTTTTGGAATTCTAGGAATCTTTTCTTGTTGCTGAGTGAACAGAGCACCCCGCGCGAGTGATCGCGGGTTAATGTGGCAGTAACATTTAGGAGTCACTACTGCGTCAACTGGCGTAGACAGATGCTCATATATATGCAAAAACACGCAATTCTCAACCATTTGAAAAAAGGTACGAACATGAAATGTTTTTGTAAGTATAAAATAAATTCTTTTAAGATATGTGAAACATTCTTCATAGTATGCTAATGTACTTATAAAAACCAAACTTCTAACGTTTTTGTGTTCCACAATTATAGAATAAAAAATAGAGTAAGAACTTTAAAATTGAAAATTAAAATAAAATTCTTCCATCTTCGCATTCTGTTAAGTATTATACTTAGTTATGCGCAATAAAAATATGTGCCTTTTTTGGAGCATTTTGGGTAAAAAAATTGACCGCTTGAGGGATTAAAGAACTACACACTTTCCCTGGAAGCACTAGTCTAGTGGCGATGGTTAAGAGCTCGTGGATGGGGTTGTCGAGTAGTGGATGCAAGTCCTGATTCCCTGAAAACCCGATGGTACACTTTAAATCTGTTGTGGCTCAAAGTCAACACATTGGCGAGGAGTGGAAGTTAGAGTGGAGTGACAGCTCAGGTACAGTCCTCTTCACTTGACATCGGTTCAAAGCTATGAGGTACGTCACTAATAGCTTAGATTTAGAGTATGACATTAAAAAACTGTCACTCACTGCCTACATTTCCTAAAGAAACAAAATAAAGACTTAACAGAAATCCATAAGGAGAAACATTTGCTGCATTTAGTTATTATTTTCGGAACCAGAAATACGAAGAACTCTCGTGCAAAAGATCCTATCTTAAAATATTGCTTAAAGTATTAAAATTTACGTTTTATTTTTATTTTTCATTATATGCTGTTTTTGCGGATTTGTATTTGGTAATATCATTATATATATAGACGTTTAGAAATTGTAACTAATCGTGTCCCAAACCATTATTATTCTCCTTCACTGTTATCCATTAAGAAGATTTCCGATAATACTTTAGAACAAAAGGGTATCCGAAACGTGTCTCTCTTTAACTTGGGTGCGCTTTACGACCAGTTAAATTGGCACTTAAGGCTAGAACAATTCCGCAATCAAAAGAACTTAACTACCAGACAGAATGCAGGATTGAGCGAGATACATCATACAAAGAGATATAGAGAAGATTGTGTAGATGATTGTGAGTAATAATGCGACTTTGATTCGTGCCATAGAAACACTGTTGTATTTTTTGGTATTCAAGATTAAAAAGGTTTTCAGATTGTCAAGACTAAGGGTTGCATCTCATTTAGACAAGTTCAAATTGATTCCTACTCTTTAGCTTCTCTTGTCTGCATATCGACAGTCATCTGTAGTGTTTAACCTAATAAAAGTAAATTGTTCATATTTCCAGATTGCCATAATTTCGCGTTTAATTCAATGACTTCTCTACCCATGATGCGTTCAGGTTCCTCTGGAAGTCTGAATTATAATTCAGTTGACTACGTCACTGAACATGAGGAGGAGGAGGTACCACGACAATTCCTGGAGGGAATCTAATGGTATGTAAGTTATCTGAACCATCTTTATTTAATTTTTTCTATCAATAAGTAAAATATTGAGCTATGTGTTTTAAATGGGAAAATTTGTTTCAACCTCAATTTCTATTTTAGAAACTTAAATTTAAACGTGTTTTTAAGAATAAATTTTTTAATATATTCTTTTTTTGAATGAATACTTTAAAAAAACGCTAAAATAATTTTAAAAAAAATGTTTTTAAAGATTTTTTTTGTTCCACATAAGATATATTTTATATTACACTTAAGCTTACGAAACGCATCAGCATATTTTCAATAGAAGAGGCTTTCAATATTTTTGTCAAGAAAACGTTACGTTCGATGTTTCTGGAATATACTTTAGTTGGAATTCCCGCGGTAACTTAAAGGTTCATTCATTGTATTTTTATGATAAAAAATTGTTGACACTGCACTCTCATTAGACTTTACACACATATGTTTTAAATTTGAAACTAAACGCAGAAAAAATGTAAACAATTACCAATTAATCATAAGAGAGCTAAAATTTACAAAAGTTATAATTTCCAATGAATGACTAAAAGCTGTGATAGACAATACTGATTAGATCAGTTTTAGACTGACCATTTTGTGATAGCCTCATTCGCTTGGATCTTAAGCTCGCTTTCAAAATCTATTGAGAGTTCTTTTAATAAGAAAAGATCTTTTAAAATCATTCTATCTACAGCGCATGTTCAGCTTAATTTCAATGCCAGAATACATCTTTGCTTTTCGTGTTAATAGAGACAGAGGTAGATTAAGATAGTTGGCCTAGAGATAAGAGGTTTGAAACCCATGGGCTCAAGAATCGAAAAACTAAAATAGTGAAAAGATTCGCTGACCTTAAATTCTCAAAATTAAATTTATTGCTTATAGTAAAATTAATAAAACTAAAGAAATCCGACTAAAGAAAAATCTTAACTGTATTTTTAAAAAAAATTAAAAACCTTACTAAAAAGCTTAATAATTAAATTAAATTAATTAAAGGCCAGGTCAGCATAGACACAATGGGCTTGCGCCTAGAGTTATGGTCTGTTACGAGCATTTTCTTTGAATGCAGGAGCACTCCGAGGTTGATTCCCACACCCTAAATGCTGACTTGTACGTCAGTCTGATGATTCAAACTGTTGCACTGCCATTTAAAAACATCATTCAAGGGGTACTTCCCATTAGGATAATGTGCGCACTCATACACTGTTGTAACCCAACATGCTCTATATAATATGTTACCTAGACCTTGTGAGCGCGACCTATTTGGTACCGCTCCTTCACCGTCTTGCCTACCTAAGGGTGTGGGGGAAACAAAGCATCACCAACAACTTCCATAATAACTATTATTTTATTTCTCTTCAAACACACTTAAGCAATCACAAGTGAAACTACCAAAGGAGACCCTAGAAGTGATATATAAAGCGAGTTATCCAATCTCAATGAATAACTTTAAGTAAACACGATTAATTGAACTAGACAAAGTAAGTGAACAAGCGCTAGTGATCCGATTACTAAATCTAATTCAATCTCTCTTAAATCCTTAATCTAATAATTTAATATCTTAGCAACTCCTTCCTTAACTCACGCTATGTTTGTGAAATACTCAATGAAATATTCTAATATTCTCACCTACGTATCACCGTTACAGCTATCCTGCTCCTTCTATCTTACATCTACAATACCTATATATATAGACTTTATATAGTCAAACTAGTTTAAATATCAGGGTTTCTTCTTGAGAGGCTGTGAATTAACGCGAATGCTGGCCCCAACGTTTCCCCAAGAGGATTAGTGAAATAATGACGCGTATAGATCCGTCACAACCTTCCATATTACTAAATTTTTCCCCAATCGAGCATGATTTGGACATCATTGGACGGCAATAACAGCGTCATCCTCAATCAAAATTACCGACCAAGAGCAACGGGCATGCAATTCCACCCCCACAACTGATATCTGGTACTTGTACGAGACATTGTATGCACGTCAGCATGCTTGCATTAAAATTCAGGCGGTTACACCGTTTTTTATTGAACCATCATTTCACATTTGAAATAGTTGTTCTCGCGCTTGCATTAACCTGTAATTTTGAAAATTTAATCATTTAAATATAATACCTAGACAAATGTATTGTAAAGTTTTGATTAGTCTACAATAAATTTTTTTTTGGTTTTAGGATTTTTTTTCATTAGTGTAAGATGCATCCGAGAGTAACTAAGAACAACCTGTGAACTAAAAAGAAACTTGTTTGGCTTGAATAGTATTTGTCTGTTCGAAATAAAATTAGCGCAAAAAACAAACAAACAAAAAACAAAACAAAAAAAAATGCAAGCGAAATCGTAAGCGTAAGCGAAATACAGATTGCAACAATACAGCAATACAGATATACGGAAGCAAGGTGGCTAGGGCTGCTACAGGACTCAAATCCGTAGGAATCATCTGGGTTACAATATCGGTTCAAGATCTTTTTGTTGCATGTGAATTTATAATAAGAATTCACCAAGCCTGGGGCCTCTGGAAGCCGCCAGGTTTGCCTCTGAATAGAGATGAGTTTTATTTACTAAGTTGAACTTTACTATGTCATATATATTCTTTATTTGATTTAAAACAAACCTCTGTATACTTTTATACCTTTTTTGAATTCATTGGACAGACAAGAAAATTTGAGGTATGTTGTTTTTAACACTATCTTAGTACTATACTAATAGCATACTATCTTTTATTACTATACTAATAGCATACTATCTTTTAATACCATACTAATAGCATACTATCTTTTAATACTATACTAATAGCATACTATCTTTTAATACTATACTAATAGCATAATAGTCTATTTAGTCACTGTTATGCTTTTATTTAAGAACAAATATTTTTTCAGAAGGGGAAAAAGGGAAAGAGTCCATTTAGGAAAGAAATCCACTTCTTAAAAGCCGGATATGACTGCAAAATCAGCAGATGGGAAAATATAACGAGAAATGCAAAAGTAATCTATTCCAATTACTTTAAAAGTACAAGATGGGTCAAAGTCATCAAGTTGGAGAGTGATGAAAAAGTTACAATTAGCATTATCTTCCACAAATTCTTAAATAAGTGATTGTTAAAGGACTCATGATAATTTATCTTATCATTCAGCAAGAGTAACAGTTGAGTTTGTTGAAAAAATGTATCAAAATTTTTTTTGTATGTTTGATATCTTTTCTATATTGTTTACCTATGGTCTCCTGAGACACGGCTTTCTGGCAGGCGACCAATGATCCGCATCCAACTCACTCCAGTCACTGGACAGCTTGCGTGGCATGATACAGACAACATCATTCATGGACACGAGAGAAGTGGGACTGTGTTCCTTTCACAGATGAGTATAGATTCAGTCTAAACTTTAATACTAGACGCATTCACTTATAATTGACGTGATGTGGACGGGTGCAGAGAGCTGCAAACTTTCAGGGAAACAAATTGACTTCTCTGAAGTATAGGGGTTAGATTTCAGGGCCCTCTAGGAGATGTCTTATTTAGGCACTTAGCATTCATTTAATTTTTATGGACGGTAACGTGCTCGTCCACATGGGGCTCAACAGGTTGACGGATACCTCAAGAGTAAGGATATTTAGAGAATAGAGTAGACACAGCGAGATCATCAGATCTGAATCCCATATAGCGTATCTAGTTTCATTTTTTGTTGTTTAAAATGAAGAAAATATTGAAGGTAAAATAGCTGACCTTGTCAATGGAGGGCTGCCACGCCTTGATTAAACCAAAGTCCATGAATGAAAGGCATTTTTATGAACTTCTATAATTTCTTTATAATTACTACAGCACACATAATAACACTGCAGCGCACATTACATAATTATTACGGGACAAACATACTAAACAAATAACATTTCTATACAACTATATCAATTTTTAGAAGCTACGACGTAGTCTCTATATGTTTCTCCTACGCGTCCATTTTTAATTCTGAATTAAATTAGTTATTTTTTAAAAGGTTGCGATGCTGTCGCTTGTAAGAAAGATGGGAGTTTCGGACATCTAGGATGCTCTTGGGGGAGCAAATAACGCTCTCGCCACACCCTCTCAGAATACTCCTGTATCTAAGAAATATTTGGTTGGAGAAGTGAAATTTATTGATTATATATATATATGTATATAATCAAAATTTCTCTACAAGAGAGAGATGAATAAACATAATTAAAACTGAAAAGAACTGAAATTGCAAGATAACCAGACAACAGAATTTAAAAGGAAATATGAAATATTAAAATAATAGAGTTAAATATAAAATATATAAAAGAATGGATGCTACAGTATTATCAACATTGCGGACTTAGGACAGCTTATATATAAAGATATTTTATATAAAAGTGGGTTTGAACATGTTTTGTGGCTAGCCAACCTTCCCCCTTTCTGTTAATAATACTGAGCAAAAACCTATTGAAAATAATGGATAAGAAATCTACATCCATTATGAGAAGAAGGTAACTTACCTAAAATTGCATACAGAAAAGTAGAGCCCGTGCTAAATCTGAGTACAATAAACAAGTTATATATTGCCAGATTCTGGACCCAAATACATATTCAAAGCAAAGCAATGGCTGAAAAGTAGCACTTAGCAGAAGTATGAAAAGATAAGAAATAATAAATTAAGAATTGTAAACATACTATCATTAACTTGATTAAGAGAGAACACTAAGATTATATGATTTAAAAAATATAAAAAAAAGTAATTTTATCTTAAATTAGAAATTGGGGGTATGTATAACTATCTAAGAAGAATAATAAATTTAAAATGATAACCTGTTTATAAGCTATGAAAATTTAATCCGTATTATTTAGAATTTCATTATTCAAATATCTATTAATAAAATTAATTGGGTATTTTTGAATTAAACAGTATTTAGTAAAATGTTTATAGTTTTTTAAATTTTTTCTGATTTATTTGAAACTAGAAATTTATTGCGTTGTGTGTAATTTATAACAATATTTCTGAATATAGAAACATGCACATTACTCTCCCATTGTGGTACTTTTATAATATTGAAATTAAAGTTTTCTCGTTTATCATAAATATTAGTAACTATTTTATTATCTTTTAATTTAATTTCTATATCAAGAAAATTTGCTTCATAATTGATACTATTTGTCAGAATTAAAGTAAGATATTGTGAATAAAATTTAATGTTAGGTTTAAAGTTGTCTTGCTTGCCTAAAATGATAATATCTATATAGCGAAAAAAGTAATATTCTATGTTAACTATGGAACTATTTTCAAAATAATGTAAATATAAATTGGCAAGACAGTTGCTAGTAGGGCCACCTTGGGGCAGACCCTTAATCTGTAGATAATAATTACCATTATGATAAACATAGTTCTCTTTTAGAACTAACCTAAGTATTAAACCAAATCTATCATATTTGACATTTTTAAATAAAATATCTTTATGTAATTTTACAAGTGTTTTAATCATATCATCAATATTAATAGAGTTAAAAAGATTTTCAAAATCTAAACTATATACTGAAACTATATTTTTATCTTTAATTCGTGCAATGAGTAAGAAGTAATATATATATATATATATATATATATAATATTCCATGACCATTTAAGCAACTTTGTAAATATTAGTAAATTGAGAACTTGCTGTAAGAGCTGCGTTACTCTCTGGGGATACTATATTTCATATTAAACCCACCTGCAGAGTCCAAATGAAGGGTTTCAAATAAGTGCGTCACTGTTGTTTGTTTCATGCACTATCATGAAATAAAGAGCGAAGTGGGTGGAAAACAAGTAGTATTTTAATAATTTCAAATATAACTTGAAGGAATCATTTTTTCTTAGAAAAGAATTATTCACATGTCTTATTTCTGATATAATGAATAAAAATTGTTTTTTTTTTAAAATTAAATTTAATGACCAATTAGTTATGAAATGTAAATAATAAATTGGCTGCGATTGCAAATGCAAAAATTATCTAACAATATTCGAAATTTTTTATTTTCAGATGTAAGTGTCAAATCAAAAATTAGGAACAAAGAATATATTGAACTGAAAGTTTGAAAACTCTCTCTGTGTGTGCTGACTTATTTTATATAGAACAATTTCCTGTGTTATTTTTAATAAGTGTTGTAATTATCATTAGCTTAACTACAAAAAAATTTTCAAAGGCTATGAATCCAAACTTCTGTGACTGCGAATCAGTGCGGTGTTTGATCTGCTTGACTAAAATTTTTAAGTATTTTTAAGACTAAGTATTTTTAATAATTTACTGACAATAGAATATTTATAATGCATTTTCATACAAACTGAACGGTAAAGAGTGTAATTTGTCTTTGTAGAATACGTGAGAGCTTATTAATGCTGTATTATAAAGCACCACGAGGGCTATTGTCAACTTACCTCGTAATTTTGAACTTAGTTCAAGTGACGAAGACGACATCTGAACAGACACCACCCTTTTCTAACCACCACACCATACCAACGGAGGACTTTGAGCCTCGACATATTTAACGTAAATCGTTTGCTCGCCAGATATACTGCGGAATCAAAGCATTTCCTATATAACATCAGGAAAAACAATTCATGTTTCCAAATGATATTGTTTGGAGAAATTTGCATTTTTGAACACACCTCTGATTTAACAGAAATATCCGTAAGCATTGTAAAACTAACCCATTGCCCTCGAGGAATTCAGAGTAGAGCCATTTAAAATTTACCTTCAAACTTGAGGTCTCCACTATAAATACAATGTAAATAAATTTAAGTTCATAACATAAGGACAAAAATAAGTTGTAATAACTTCAAATATTTAGTTAACAAATTACAAATGATATCGGTTAAGTAAAGTTTTGTGTATAGATATTTATACGTTTTTTTCCCTTCTTTTTATAAAAAATCATACTTCAAATGCAAATATTTAAACATACTTAAAACATGTGCTTTCTTTTTAATCAGACTGAACCACAGCAACGCGTGGCAGGGTACAGCTAGTATTAAATAAAAGAATAAAAAGCATGATATTCATAATTATTTAATAATTTGTTTTCTACCTTACAATAATATTTTATTACAAAATTCTTAGTCTGACGAAAAAATAAATTTTTTTTAAGCCAATAAATTAATGGATCCTGTTTGCAAATAAAAACCAATTAACTCTTCTTCATCAACTTGTCATTGAACTTATATATCCACATTTGTTTTTAAACCATGCAGAACTCTCACAATAACGTTCCAATCTATTACGACAGACCCCTTTTACCAAACCCGATTCTACTTCAAACGAAGCCTAAGTATACATAGGAAAAAATACCTCATGAATCTCATCGAGTGTAACCGTTATGCCACCGCCATACATTAAGAAATGTCATCTAAGGCTTTTGTACTCGACTTTTTGATGAATGCTCTTGAATGGAGAGAGAAAGTGAGAGAACTTGGTGAGAGAATTTCTGTAGAAGTTCCCAAATCGTCCATCGTGGTCTCGACACGTGACGTTGTTTGTTGCTGACGTACCAATCGCGATTTACTTTAAATACTTTCTCTTATAATAATAACGGATCAGACGATTCCTCTACTCCTGGTTGCTCTTGTATTGTTCTTTACGATCAGTATTTTTCAGAAGGTATGTGTGGTTTTGTATTAAATATTCGGCATTTTTCGATGATATAGCTTCGAATATATTTATTCCCAAATCTTTTTTCCCTTTAAAGGTTTGTGTTGATTTTTTTTCCAGAAAATAATCAGCTTACGGATAAGAAACCAGTGCATTGTATTGATAGAATATTTACGTACTTTTCGTTTTTAATATTTAGTGTATTTTTCATGGCTTAAGATAAAATTTTGTTCCATTCACTTATGAAGCATTAAAGTAATCACATAGAAACAATTTGTGTGTACAGAAAAATTTAATGAGCAGTCGTTAATTTGCTATTCAGTTGGAAGAATAGAATGTATTGCTAAAAGGTTGGAACTTAAAAGCTTAAAAAAAATACTTTTTTGAGGTATAAATAACATTGAATACTTTTTTATGTATGTTATTACGTTTTAAGAACTATCTTTTGTCAAGTTCATACATGAGTTTCCTTACATTATCTATTACTAATTTTTCGTAATCTAGAATATCTATATATATATATATATATAATTCATAAATTTACACAAAATAGCTATAAACCTAAGATAACTAGTCAAGATATATATAATGTCTTTTCTTTGTAAGTTATTAATTTTTTTAAAGATTTGTTGTTAACTTCCCAATGGAGTTATTGCGAAAAGTTTTACCTTATTTTTTCAAAAGAATAACATACAATTTGTACTTGTTTTTATCTTCAAAAGTGTTTTTAAGAATGAAATATTGTACAATATTATTATAAGCTGTGCACACAATTTCTTTTATTTCTTCTTGTCAAACATGATATATTTGTGCACAAGCAGTGTAAAATATATAGATAAAAAAAAGTAGGTGCAGATAAAATTCATTTTGCTTACGAGATTAAAACTTCTTAGTTTTATGAATGTGCACAATTATGAGAAGAAAACCAAACATTTAAAGTGATTTGATAATCTTGTGGGAAGAGATGAGGATAATTTTAAAGTAAGAAGTTATAACCCTATGCTGATTCTTTAAATAAATAGGTAGATTTTATTTCTTTGAAAAATATTCTGAAATTCTGAATTTTCAAGGACAGTGATATCTGGATTTTTTCTTGACCAACCAAATTGGATTTATTTTTAAAAAAAAAGACAAACGTAAAAATTGCTGAAATTATCCAAATTCTATGCTGATTACTAAGTACATTATGGTTATGGTTAAGAAAAGAGTCTAAAGCAATGTTTTGCAAAGGAGGTCCATAGAAACTCAGTGAGAGTTCACAAGAAAAAAATGTATTTCGGAGGATTAGGATAAATCATAAATAATAAATGTACATAGTATAAAGAATAATTATAAAATAAACTGTCAAGAAAAATTCTTAAATTCGTAACTGAAAAATATAATTTGTAGAGCTTTCTTTTGCTTAAATAAAATAAAAAAATTCTGTCCATAAAAAAACTCAAGAAGAATAAATCATTTTATAAGCACCAACTAGTCCAATAAAATTCAGTCGGTCGGAGTCATTTCATTCTATAATGAGCAATTGGTATTTTTGTGGGAAAATTATTGTTTGCGTTATTGAACGTTATTGTTTTACTAAATTATATATTTCCCCCCTAAGTACAAGCAATGACGGCTCCTGGTATGAGCAAAAATACTGCCGAAAACCCTCCGAAATATAAATTGAAAAATATTAATTTTCAGTTTGTATATATTTATTTAACTTTTATTTCACCTTTTTTTTCCAAAAATTTGCAGTTTGCATTTTTTTAACATCATTCTTTTATTATTTTGTCTTTTAATAACTTACAAATAAATATTTTACTTAAGAATTGTTTTAAAAATTCATTAACTTTTAATATCTTACGAATAAATATGTCAGTTAGGAATATTTTTTAAGAATAAATGGGGGCCACGTACTTAAAGTTGAAAATTGGAGAGGAGGGTCTACAGATGCATGAAATGGTTGGGAAACAATATTTATAAAATATTTTTATAAAAATTAAAAATTGCTTATCATTAACTGATAAAATTTGGTTTTGTCAAAAATGTTAATCACAAGCTTTATGTAAATTGACAAAATAATTGGAAAAAACTGTTTTACCAATCTGAACCATTGACGGGGATGAGAACAAAGGTTCATATTATTCTTTCTTGACAAATTATGTGTATAATTAGTAATTATATTCATGAAGGGAAAGAGGAATTATTTCAATATTTGACTTAAATCAAATGAAAATTGCTTGCTCGTTAGAAATACTTATGAAAAAAAAAATTCAAGAATGTTGGATGTGAATTGAATTTTTTTTAAAGTAAACTTTGGAAATTTTTTAAAAAAGTATTTTTATTTAGAAACATTTATTAATTTCATAAGAAACGTGAACCATGTATGCTGTGAAGATGCATAAGATTAAATTTTCTCTTTTAACCTTAAATTGTTTAATTTACACTTTGATAAAATTTAAGCAAATGCGTCATTTTAATAAACTTTTGCATGTGTGCAAAATGATGTTATTTGCATTATTTATTTATAATGATTAAATCCTTGTTTTTACAATAGTTTTATCCAAATAAGTGATTTTCCTAAACCTAAACTAAATGTTGGCTATCTGTTTGAGAGTAACTTACATAAAAATGAAATAAAATATAACCAATAAGAAAAGTATCTAAATAATTAAATCCCTTTTATCTGCATGTTTAAATTAAAACTACTGAAGTTATTTAAAGTTATGATGAGAGGCCAAATGAATAGAAAAACATAAATTATATTTTTCCATTTATTCTTAATATAACAACAATTTTTTTAATCTACATATGTGGCACAATTTATGGTAATGTTATTTAAATATATCATATTTCAAATAGTCTTCTTTTCAGTTGTCTTTATTTTAACTTTAAATTTATGAATGCAGTTTTGAAGTGATTATTATCATTTTTTACCCATTTTGTTTCTTCCAACCATATTGATTTTTTTTCTGTACTTCTTTTAAATTTGGATATAGTTATATGTTTTCATATATTTTTCTTTTGTTTCACTTCTTGCCTATTGATAGAATCATTTTATTTTATATGCTTTCTGTTGAATATTATTTTGTCTTTTTGTGTCCTTCCTTTAAATGTGAAATAGTGTTGTGGATTTCAAAATGATTTCTTAAGAAAAAACATCGCATCCTATTGTCTTTCTAAGAATTTATTTTCTCTCGTTTTATAGGTTTGCATATATCAAAATAATAACTTTCGTTCAACATAATAAAAAAGGCCGAAAGTAATTGATATATAACTGCTTGCACCTTCCTATCTCATTCGCATCTTATTGCTTGTACACATTTTTTTTTCATAACTTTCTTCTCTTTCTACACTGCATCTGCCTTTCCTAAGTAGAGACCCCCTTTACTCTCTCTCTCTCTTCTTACAAATTCTACTATCGCTCTTTAAAATCTTAACTTTGCGGCAATTAATATATTTACGGCATTTACTGTTTATATTAACAAATAAAAATTAACTATCCATAACGAGTATCAATTTTAGTTAAAATTACGTTTTTCTTTGTTAATTAAAACAAGGTTACAGTCAACTCTCGATAATTCGGAGTTGCAGGGACCAATGAAAAGCTTCGAATTACCAGAGTTCAAATTATCAAGAGGGTAGAAAAAATTCCCAAAATACACGAAGAAAAAATTTTTTTTAACACATTTAAATTTGAAACTATGTAATAAAACAACAGTTGTACATATGCATAAAATTATTTAAAAATATTTTTAAAAAGTACATATTGTACAGTATAAGTGTTTTAAAGAAGTTACAAGTCCTATATTAAATACATTCTTACATGTCATTCAATACATTCATACACAATCCTACGCGCATCTCTTCTTCACAATAGCGGACCACCCTTTTTCAACACATGTGGAGCAAGGTCACGTGTTAAACGAAAGAAATGAACAGCTGACAACAGGTGCGGTTGGTCTATTGTCCACTTAAAGAAGAAAAACAATAAAAGTGTATTTTCGCCTGATGAACCTTAAAACACTAAGAAGGGTAGCAGAGAGATGGTCATTAAAGGGATCTACGTTACAGAGAAGACACGCAGAGACAATACAACACAAAACTTGTTAGCTCCAACAGGTTTGCTACAGGACTGCACATGATAAATAAAGTTCGAATTGTCGAGAGTATTATAAGATAACTTCGAATTATTGCATGTTGTAGTCTGGCCAGCCACAGATTTTACTTCGAATTATTGAGTGTATCCAAACTTATCGTTTTAGTTTGAATTATCAAGAATTTTTCTAGGGACTGAGCATACACTTCGAATTATCGAGAGGTTTGTATTATCGAAGGTTTGAATTATCGAGAGTCGACTGTATTTAAAAATATTACCCATAGGATAAAGTATAAGGAATGGAAACTTGATCAATTCTTGACTGCAAATTTTTAAATTAAATCATTTTAATTTCACTTACGAATCTGTTTATTTAGATCTACACAAAATACTAGCTGAATAAAGAAAAATTTATTGAATCTTTAACAATCTACTATAGTACTAACATTTTTTGAAAAATCCGGTTATAAAATTCACACAATGATGAAACTCATCTTTACATTTTGGAAAAATACAGATTATGTAAATGTCATTAACAATGTATTAGGAAAGGTATAGAATACGGTTTATAAATAAATAAGGATGGTAAAGTTGTAATTATGAAAAGGCATTTCATTGCGATTTTATAGCTTAGGAAACTAAATGTAGATGTGCGTGTGTGTAACACAAAGAAAAAAATCCGATTGTTTACAGACATAAAATGAATCTACTTCAAAAATATGATAGTATAAGTTGTTAAGCAATTAGTTAAATGAGGTAAAATAGATAGCTTTCTTTTTTAAAAATATCCGAGAAAAATCCTTTAAAAAAGTTGTTTAGTTTTTAAAATAAATTTAATACTTCAATAAAAATTAAATTAATAATGTTAAGAAATAAAAACTTTTCAATATTTATTAAAATTTTAAATTATTTAGTCTTTTATTTTAATTATCAGTTGCTTATTTAAGCTATTTTAAGCTCAATTAATGTTAAACATTATTATCTGAGTTATACAGACAAGTACAAATTCCAATTTCTTCCTGAAAAGAAGAAATCATTTAAAGCAATGTAAAGGCTTGCTTGTATTATTAAGAAAATTTTGGTTAATAATTCAAATAGCCAAGTTATCATGATAATAAAACTTGATGATAATTGATGTGAAAATTTTAGAGATATTTTCTTCGGGATACGTTTTAACAGTAGAACACCAAAGCATACAAATAAAGGGATCCCAATGCGTAAGCGGTAATGCCTAATTTTAAAAACTCAACTGAATTTTTAAAATATTTTTAAAAAAATATTTTATTTTAAATACAAAATAAGCTTTCATTTCTTAATTATGTTTGCAATTTAGGAGGATGAATTGATTAATCAACATTCAATCACATGTAAAAAAGTGAAATAAAACTATTGTCCTTTTTCATTTTCTTTCTTTTTATCATTTTCAAAAAAGAATACTTCATAAATAAAGATTTGCATTTTAATTGTTCTACATTCGGATCGAATATTTTTATCGTTCTCGTGCTTGTTTTTTGAAATGAAAATAATAAAAAAGAATTACATTATATAAATTTTTTAAAATATAAGGATTTTCTCAAGGCAAAATGCTAGAAACTCAACATATTGTAAATAAATCCGCCTATAAAACTTTCATTGTTCGCAAAAGTAAGAGACTAAAATGCATCTTCGATCTCTCCCATCTTCGCATTGTATTGTTGATTGATGGCATGAAATATTTATTTTCAAAAATCAAGTCTGTGATTTACTGTCCCCATCTGCAATTGCTTTCATTCAAATTTCAATATTTATTGCGCCTTTGACAGAATGGTATTTTAATAAAAAAAATTCTTCTCTAAAATATAAATCTCGAGCACATGCGTTCGTTCATTCAAAAAATGTTTTGGAAATAAAATCGGAAATATATTACGACACACTTTCTCTCTCTGAAAAAATTTTTTTTACGGTATCCGACTACTTATGACAAGTTTTTAAAAAAAAAAAAAAAAATGGAGATAAGGGGAATTTTTTGTTGTTTTTTTATTCGTTTAGTACATTTTTAGAAAAATATGCTAAAATTAAGAAAAGAAAAAGAAATTATTATTACTAAATTGTGAAAAGATTGGTAAAATTTTACAAAAAATAACATAAACAGGGCCCATTCTGTACAAAAAGTTTTTGAACAAATTTTAAATTTTTCCATTTTGATGTGTTGCTATGCTATTCATTTTTGAAATGAACTTCAGGATAAGAGATATTTTAATTTTTACAAAAAACTAGAGCACTTTATCTTAGTTATTATATGAAATTGCTTAAAAAAACAGTGATTATAATAACATAAGAGACTGTTAATTTTGTAATAAAACAGTGATTGATAAATCTGAAGGCTAAAACACTTCCACTATTATACAGAACATACACAAAAGCTTTCAGTAAATTATTTTCAAAACTTTTTGAGCATTTAAAAAAACCACATTTCGAGTAAAACGCGTTTTAAAGTATGACATAGTAATGGCATCTGCTTTTAAACTAAAACTAAATTTCACTAGAACTAAAACACTTGTAGTTTTTGTTCTAGTGAACGGAAAATAATACACTTGGTATTTTTATAAAGCTAATAAAATGGCATATAAAATAAAATCATAAAAAAAATTGCCAATTTTTGGCAAAATTTATAATTTTAGAGTAATTGGATACTTTAATCGTGAAATTTATGGCTGGTAACGCATGAATAAGGTACTGAATTCAAATCCTGATTTCACCTAAACGCTGTTGTGTTAAATAATGAGTGTGCTGCAACTGGCTTAGCTAGTACTGAGTGGGCCCGTATCAAAATTCCTTCCGGGCCCTTTTTAGATATGAGAACCCTGTGAATGGACTGTAGATACATATGTTGGGGTCCCAGTAGCTTGGGAACCCCGTATCATTGATACGGCGGTAGCTACGTCCTTGTGTGCTACTAATTGAATGAGTGTTTATTAACTTCACACTATAAAGCAACTTAGGGGCTATTGGCGACGGATCTTATAATTTTGAACCACGGTCAAAGACAACATCAAGAGGCATCAAAGACAAGAGGAGAGGTGGTACCCTCCTCTTTAAGCTATCACACTGCAACAAAGGGAGGACTTTGAACCATAGCAGTTTAAACCAGGCAGATGCATCAATTCATCTACACGATGAGTCTTCAGAGGCACTAGGGCTCGAACTTAAGACTTACCGAGACCACGAGTTCGGGATCATGACCACCAAGCTACCGTGCTGCTAATTGAATTATTCTTGAAACGGGGAATTCAGAAGAATGAAGCATCCTTCGAGATCCTGTTTTTCACCTGACTAGTGCGAAGTTATAACGCAGGTGTAACTTTTTTTAGAGCAATATGAATGCAATTTCTTGTTATTTGACATTAGATGCAGATCTATTGCTGCTTTTTGATACCTTTTTTTTAAATTTCCTTTGGCAATTTCTTGCAATGTAAATATTGATAATTATATTATTATATTCTCGTAACACTTATATTAATAAATAGGAAAGCTCAAGAGCTTACTGAGCTAAATTCAAATAGGGGACACATATAATTACTCTCCTTTTTGTTTTCTCTGTGAAAAATTAGAGACATTTTCAAATTATTAAATGCACTGCTTCTACTCTTATTTTTTTCTTTCAAATCACACTTTATTTTTGAATTACAAACGCACACACCATCACTCCTACACGCATGCACCATCCAGCCTCCCCCAACCCCCTCCTCAACTATGTACACATAACATATTTAAAACATTGAAAATTTCATATCTTACACCTTTTACTGGGAGAATAATGTTCTCAATTACTGACAGTCACATGATAAAGACAAACACGTGTTCTGTATTGAATTCATAACAGACGTTAAATTAATTGTACGTGTTGTTCTATTTATAAGCCTTACTTTCATAATTGCATAAAAATACTTAAATGTTACAAAAAAATTTCATCAAAAAATTTTTAATAAAAAAAAATTACTTTTTCCACGTATATTTAAATAAAATACACTTTGTATATATGTGTACATTTTAAGAAAAAATTTCTGCAAAGAGAAAAATTTGGCAACAACGAAACGCAAGAACTGATTAACTGGTTATGGTATGACTATGACGTTACATAAGTTTTTGATCTGATTGGCTAGAATCACGTGGTTATCATTAATCATGTGACTATGACGTCACGTGAGTTTAACCCATTTCATATACTCATTAGTTTAGTGAACTTTATAGCTATTTAACTTAAAACAATTTAATTTTATTCCTTCAAATATATATATCTCACATTAACAAACGTGTAATTATTTTACATACATGACAAATCTTTCTTTTTATCTCTTAATGCGATTAAATAAAAGAAATTTTGTGTGAAGAAAATAAACCATACTTTTTTTTATAAAGAAATATAAAAAATTATCTTTTTTTTGAAAATTTCTTTGTTATTGCGTTATAATATGTGAAACATTGTATAATTACAAAATAATAAATAGACTATTTTTATTGGGATGACATTTTTTCATTCTCAAACCATACAAGAGCCGCCCATCCGGTATAGTGGTTAGCGACGCTGACTGCGGTGCCGTAGGGACTGGGTTCGAATCCCGGAGAAGGCATGGATGTTTGTGTTGTAATCTTTCCTTTGTGTTGTAAGCCCCCGTGTTATACATTGTGTGGTGCACGGGGTTTCTAAATGTTCTAAAAAAACCATACAAGAAGGTTATTTCTACCCATAAAATATGTAAATTTTACAAAGTCAGCACAAAAAAAAAATTAATTGAATAAATCTTTTTTGGGGGGAGAGATTTAATTTATATAGTAAAATCTAATTTTTTGAAAAAAAAATTAATTTTTTTAAAAATTCAATACAAAACTTCAAAAATTAAATTAAATTTTTAAAAAATACAATTTTGTCCTTAAAAATCAAATTTGATCCTTCAGAAGTTTCTTATATTAGGAATTGAATTTCAATTCTAAAATTAAATTTATCATGGAAAGTGTGGATTGGGATTATTTAAAACGAATTTAAACTTGAATACGAAAATATTAGCATTTTAATGCACTATATCTCACTGACCAAAACTTTTTTATCCGTTCATTACAACCTCTAAGCTTACATTATTAAATTAAAATTATAAATTATGAAAATGAAACAACAATATTTTGATAAGGTTATAAATATCTTTATCGAATTGATAATCAAAGTGTCTAAATTTTCTTCTTACACTACCTTTTATTTAAGTTTTTTGTCTGATATATAAATAATTTAACTTCCTTAGAAATTTTACCACTAGTAGTATGATTATTTTTGTAAGCGCGAGTCAATATATTCAGAAGATCGCTGATTCTCAATAAGTAATTTTTCTATGTGTGTGTGTGTGTGATACTGCTTAAAAATTTTATTTCTAAAAGCATTTTATTCGCTCTTCATAATTAAAATTTACAGAAATTTGAAGACAAAATCTGAAAAAAACCCCATTTTTGCAATTCAATTTTTTAAGATTTAAAAATTTCAAGTTTATATAAGAAACAAGAATCAAAACATATACATGTAATTTAGAAATGAATTCGCTTGAAACAGTTCATTCAATAACTTATTAATTTTTAAAAAAATTTAAATTAAAAATTGAAAAAAAATTGCTAAAAAAGAGAGGAATTTCAGGATTTTATTTTATTATAATTTACTGAAGTAAATTTTTAAATAACTCTCAATAAATTTAAAAATATCACTTAATTTGCAAGAATTAACATCTATGTAAGTAAATAAAATGATTAAAATTTTATTGAATAAAAGTAAAAAACCTGGATATATAGTTCAGTTTGAGAATCGTTTATGAGGAAATTCATTTTAATTTGTATCATGTAATTTCATTTTTAAAAAATATACTTCTTTCTTGTTTTTTTTACTAAATCATAAATAAACAAGAAAAAAATATTCGTAATGCGTTCATAATAAGTTTTTATCAATATTTTCTGCTGATTTATAATAAAACGTGAAATAAGTGTGATTAATATTACAAATTATATGCTTATATAAATAATTTATCATACTTAAATACGTTCTGTTAAAATACCTGAAATTATAATTATTATTTGTTTTGCCTACCAAAGTCTATATATATAAAAATGGATGTTTGTATGTATTAGACCTCGCCTAACACTATAAAAATTGGCATTTATATGTATTTTTGTGGAGAAGAATTTTGTGCTATCCTCTTTGCTGCAGCTCCCCACCAGGTGGCACTACAGCATATTAACTTCTGCACCATTCAATCAATCGCCAAGTGGTTGACGTGGTCGCCAAAAATGATACCAACTTGGCTCTATCGCCAACATTTCGCAATGTTTCCATTGAATCACCATTATAATGTAAGGAAATGGCGTTGTTTGCGAATATTACAATCTATACAAATAAATAAAATTGAAGTGTCTGTTTGTAATTTCAAATTAGCAGCTTTTTATTAAATGCATTTAAAGGTATGCACGGTACTTATATCAAAAAATCAATTTTTAAAATTTTTGTCTGTCTGTGTTTGTTCCGGCTAATCTCGGGAACTTCTGGTTCGATTTTAAAAATTCTTTCACCAATGGAAAGCTACATTATCAGCGAGTAACATAGGATATATTTTATCTCTATATTCCGAAGGGAACGGAAACTATGCGGGTAAATCTTTGACGTTGCTTACTCCCCGCCAAGTTGGCGCAAAATTATGCATTTGGTCAATAATGGAAATTTTAATAAACATTTTCTCACATTTGTAACAAATAACTGAAACATAGAGTAATTTAGCATCTTTACAAAAAGCAATTTTTAAATGGTTTTTTATTAAACGTCTAACGTTTATTACGGTACGTTTGTTAAATGTCAAACTCAATCTTGGAGAAATATCGCCAAGTTGGCTAAGAAGTTCTCAATTCCGACAATGCCAGTTTTCTCCCACTTTTTAAAGAGGGAAATGAAGTAAAGTTTTAGCGAATTGCACGCGTGATTTTGAAAATTCTATGGTAACATTAATTGACAGTTTCATAAAAAGTTTTGATTTATCGAATATTTATTACTTTGAATTTTTTAAACCTAATTATACAATATTCATATTTTGCACAAAATTTTTCACTTATACTGAACCTAGATATTTTGTATAGAGGTATTACTTTGAAGATATACTAGATATTTCTATGGAGGAGAGAGAGAGAGAGAGAGAGAGAGAGAAGTCATACAATATCACTCGCCGAATAAAATTAGGGAGCTTTACGCAATACTTATTTCATCTTCGGTCTTTCTAATCCTCAAACCTTTTGGAATAAGTACAAAGACTACATGGCGGAAGATATTTTGTGACTAAAAACAACCGAATTTGCCTTTCAGTGAACACATCTACAACGAAAAGCAATAAAGGTTTTCAGAATAGTTAGGAAAAAGCTACATGATTTTGGAATGATTAGCCCTAGACGTGTCCACGGAAATGGTTTCGATAATGAAATCACTTGAGAAATTAAGCTATGATTTTATACATTGCAACATCAAGTAACATAATTTATCCCTCAATTAACTCCAGAACAAAATCACGTTTTCCAAGAAGTGTTACGCAAAATAGAATCCGGCAGTGGTGCACTCTTTTTCTCGAAGCCCCTGGAGGAACAGAAAAAACGTTTTTGCTAAACTTATTATTAATGGCCATCAGAAAAACCTAGCAGATAGCAGTTGCTATGGCTTCTTCTGGTATAGCCGCGACTTTACTGACCAACGGTCGTACTGTACATTCCGTTTTAAAATAATCGCTTAATCTTGCATTTGAAGATTCACTTATCTGAAATTTCAGAAAAAATAGCTCTCAAGGCAGGATGCTTCCACAATGTAAGCCTTTAGTATGGGGTGAAAGTACGATGTCTCACAAGCTATAGGAGCTATAGGATGCTATAGGGGAGTGCTATAGGAGCTATAGGAGCGTTAAATCGGACTCTTCAGGATTTACGAGAAAGTACAGATATTATAGGAGGAATGGTACTTTATTTATAGGATTTATTATTATTTATAGGAGGAGGTACTTGAAAAATTCAGTCATAAAACGAATATGAGAGAGCATCTTCATAATGACGTAGATTCAGAACATTATGCAGAGACGCAATTGAAAATCGTTTATGGATGTTAGGACGCAAATGCTGGAGGTTATATTTTAGTTCCAGAGAATTTTATAATGTAGAAGAAAATGATGTAAATCTTATTGCTCAAATTTACCCGGGCTTGCAACAAAATTTAAATTGGGATCAGTGGTTGCGCGCAAGATCAATATTGGCGCCTAAAAATGACTTTTTCAATAAAATCAACACTGAAATTTTCGACGTGTGGGGAAAATGAAGGAATATTTATTAATTGATACAACCATGGATACAGAACACAAAGTACTTCATATCCCACGGAGTTCATAAATTCGCTTGAACTTTCGGGTGCACCCTCATATAAACTTCAATTAAAAATAAATGTACCAGTTATGTTTATGCAAAATATCGATGCTCCTCGACTATATAATGTCATTGTCCATAAAATCAACATTGAAAATTTAAACGACGTGCGGGGAAGGGGGGGATGAAGAAATATTTATCAATGAATACATTCATTGATAAAGAACAAAGTACTTCATATCCCACGGAGTTCTTAAATTCACTTGAACTTTCGGGTGTACCCTCACATAAACTTCAATTAAAATTAAATGTACCAGTTATACTTATCCAAAATCTCGATGTTCCTCGACTATGTAAAAAAACGAGGCTTTGGATCACAAAACTTATGCAGAATATACTTGGTGCCAATATTTTAACATATGTCAGGAAAAGGGATAGTGTTATCATACCTCGGATTCCACGTATCCCCACTGACCTACCATTTCAATTCAAACGAGTTCAAATTCCAGTTTTACTGTTGCTATACTGTAGCCTGATCAGTGTGTCCAATTCCCAAATCTTCGCATATTTGCAACTGACGGAAGAACATATAATATGATATACAGTAGCATCTTAGAATAATATTCTGTTTTGAGCTCTTTTAAAGAGAAATTATACATTAAACGTAGATACTTTCGATTTTTAAAAATATTAATACTTTAAGTTATTGATTTTTTGTTGTTAATTATTATAATAAATTACGTTTTCAGTTTTT
The DNA here is from genome assembly GCA_019973975.1 of Trichonephila clavata. NCBI lineage: Eukaryota > Metazoa > Arthropoda > Arachnida > Araneae > Nephilidae > Trichonephila > Trichonephila clavata. Next base: position 91,881 of record BMAO01000584.1, read on the forward strand.
TAAACTAAGTTCAATTTTAGAATTTTTAAATTTTATTTGTTCCCAGTCAAGCAATAAAAAAAATCTCACAATCCAAAATCCACAATCTCGGTAGGCCACTATCCTTCCTCTGTCGAACTCGGATACTTGATCAAAAGCTGATCGCTGTTTTCTACGAGACATAACTGATAGTTTTTTGAAAAAACCACCAGAAAAACACAATTGCCGAACTAAAAATCGTCGAAATCTTCAAGCCTTAAATAGCGCTTTGAAGTGGCGCCCCAGGCTTGCGTGATGTGTGTCTGCGCTGAAATTCTAATCATTTGTATATCTCACCTCCGCTAATGCATGCTGTAAATTTCATGTTATTTACGTGCTTCCTTCAGGGTGTTGCACTTACGGTGGCCAGCAGTGTAATTACGACTTGGACAGTTATTTAAAGACATCAACGCGAGCGGAGCCGCGGGTAAAAGCTAGTTTTAACATAAAATAAATACAACAGAAAGTAATATTAACGTATTGCCCATCCAGATATAAATTAGTTACACTGTTTTAAGCTTTAATTACACAAAATTTGTAACAATGTGTTACATTTGTTGAGCAGAGATTGACTTAGGAAAGTGTTTTCAAAAATCGACCCACTAGAGAATTACGGGGTGTTATAAATAAAAAAAAAATCCTTTTCATTGGCTATTAGATCTACGGACTTAAAATGTAACAAATATTTTTTTGTTCAGTGATACATGTAAAAAGCTTTTTTTTTTTACTTTGCAATGCACGTAAAATTAACTCATTAAAAACTTCTTTATCCTTCAATCTGTATTGTTTAATTTTTCAATGGTTTAGAAGACTTATTGATTTGGTTGAAATGAATTAACACTGCATCAGAGCAATTATATACATATATATAGAGAGAGAGATGGGGGGGGGGATTTTTACATTAAATAAGAATTATCTTAAATTAATTCTATTTCAAAATGCGACGTTAACAAACTATCAATTTTTTCGCTCGTTCACTTAACTTAGAAATATTTAAAATATTTTGAATTAAAAAAGAACAAAAATACGCCCTTACATTATGGAACGTGACAGAACCACAAATTAATCACCCAAAATTTTACAATTACAGTATATCAATAAAGGTAACATATTTTCTGCTGAAAAAGTTTGCAATACTTAATTTTCAAGAACAGTAAAGTTTCCCTTCAATAAAACTGCAATTGAAAAAATGATATCACTACATTTTTTTGTGATTAATTCATGTCTTTTCCTAAAACTACTTCTGAAAAAATAACTTTCTTTCCTCTATTTCATGATCTGAATTAAGAATAGAAATGATTTCGGTTGCATATAGAATGAGCAAAAATATTCAACAATATATATTCTTCACGCTTAAAAATGTCTTATTAGTTGCTTGAAATATTAATGATTTTTTTGAAAAAAAAATTTATTTATTGTAAGATTTATGATTTATTGTGCTTTGATATATGCGTAGTGATAAAAGCGATTATCATTATGTTTTGTTTCAAATTAAACTTGAATAAAACCACTTCTTTACCTTAAAGACAATAGGATATGGAAAAGTGTAAGACGATGAAAAGTATAATGCTTTTGTAGATTGAAACGTGACGCAGGAAATCCTTCAAAGAGGTCATAAAAATTTTTTTCAGAGCTTGCCCCGAAAAATATCTTTTCGAGCATTTCAAACCTGCATGACATAGAAATATTTCTTTTACACTTTTAAAAAGGTGAAACACAATGCTCAGTTTGTTGCATTTTACCACAGAAGCTTTTTTTATTGGGAAACTATTGCTGGAGAAGAACGAAAGAACGTATATAAGCAAAAGGGAAATCGTCGTTTATTTAGCATTATGCTCGAATAAAAAATTATACGATTTTATTCATAAGCCATTTTGTTTTCTTCATTGATTTGTTTATTGCGTATTCATTTTTTACCAGAATGAATCCATTCTGAATGGAACCGAGTACTTTTTCGAATGTGTAAAACTCTCATTGCATATTTGCGTAACCTAGATTTAGAACTGCAGGGTTAAAATGTGAGAGAGATGGAATGGAAATAAAACGAACAGCATCTCTTTTTAGGTTACAAATGAAATATGCTGTTACCTTGTAATACTATATGCGTCTGGATATGAAAAATGATTACAGGTATGATTAGGTGTTATTTTAAAACAATCTATTTGTGTGTTGCTTCTGTTTATCCCTATGTTAGAAAATGTTGATTCGGCAGGTCGAAAAAAACCCATGTGCAAACCCGTTCCAGAAGGATACCGATTAAAATATCCGACTGTTTGCGACAACTTTTTTTTTTAAAAAAAAGGAGATATGGGGATTTTTTTGTTGTTTTTAGACTTGCTTAGACATTTTTTAAAAAAATATGTTAAAATTAACAAGAGAAAAAGAAATCATTATTACTAAATGGGAAAAAATAGGTAACATTTTACAAATAATAGCATAAACGTGGCCTATTCTGTACCAAAGGTTTATAAATAAATTTTCAATTTTTTCATTCTAATGTGTTGCTGTGTTATTCATTTTTGAAATGACCTTCAGGAGATATTTTTTTTACAAAAGTTAGAGCACTTTATCTCAGTTATTATATGAAATTTTTATAAAAAAAACAGTGATTATAATAACATAAGGGACTGTAAATTTTGTAGTAAAACAGTGATTGATAAATCTGAAGGTTAAAACAATTCTACTATTATACAGAACTTACAGAAAAATTTCAGTTAACTATTTTCAAAGCTGTTTCAGCAATCGTAGCCCCGTATGAATATTTTTAAAAAAAATATATTTGGAGAAAAACGCGTTTTAAAGTATGACATCTTGCTTCAAGTAATTGCATCTGCTTTTACTAAAACACTTGTAGTTTTTGTTCTAATGAACGGAAAATGAAGAACTTAGTATTTTCATAAAGCTAATAAGACAGCCTATAAGATAAAACTATAAAAAAAAATGTCAATTTTTGGCAAAATTCACAATTTTAGGGTAGTCGGATACCTTAAGACAACATCTGATGAAGAAATTACTGCTGCCGCCATAATGGGAAAAAAAAGGTGAAAAACGATAAGGACGTTAATGTGTTGAGGACACCGTACAAATTCCTAAAATATCACATAGTGAGGGACTAAAGGCTGCTGAAATCACCCTTCGATATTTTGAACAAGGCGCGTTGATAATGAATGGACTTACTGTAACTTCGTCATCTTAGTGATGAAGTAGCAAAACGCGAAGTGCTGTACAAAGACAACAGAATATAAAGGATTTCTTTAAAAAAATGTAGCCAGTTTTTTTGCAAAGATGACTTTATAATTTTCATAATAGTCAGCTTTATACTTTCATAAAGTATTTTTCAGAGGTGTCAACTATATATTCATTAATTTTTCTTTGATTGTAGTAAATGCTCTATGTCTTCATAAAGTACGTACTTTTCCTTTGCTTAAGGGTATTTGGGCAGTTTATTTTCTGTTGTATTCTCAAGCAAACAATATTTGCAAGTGCTGTACTGTATTTTCTGAGGAAACACTCGTACTTATTCTTTTTTTAATCCTACTCCCGTTAACCCGGCAACTCGGCCCGAAACCTCAGCTACTTTCCGGTCGACAATAGGCCACATTTTCGGACTACTGTGTAAAAAAATTCATGAATAAGGGAAATTTTATGTAATAGCTCTAAGTGCACTCTTAAAATGCTTAACATATATTTTTCATATAAAAGTAACTCAATTTTTTGACAATATAACATTACTTAAGAGAAAAACAATAATTTTAACTAAAACAAATAACTAATGATCACCAAAGTACCATACAGAATAAGTCAGGAATTACCAAACTTTATGAGTACAGAAGTTTAAGAAAGAAAAACAACAACAAAAGAAAATCATTCTAACTCTTAATCACAAATGGTGCTGAATAAAAATGATAGTAATGTGACGTAGCTCATAAAGTAGGCAAAAAACAAAACGTTCACTGTTAAAGAGACAAAGCTACAGGAGATTCGGGCATAACTTTTCTAGAAAAGATGCTGGTAATAAAGCTTTAGTACTAAAATAACAAATTCATTACTACAACAAGTTTGTGGTTTAATACGAAGTGACAAAGGTCTTACGACAACTATAGTTGTGAAGAAAATTTGATGGAAAGCTCAAATATTTAATTCTTTGGATGATCGGCCTTGAAGTATTCCAAAAGGAATAAGTAACATGATTATAGAAGGTTGAAGATTTCTCATTTCTCCAGCTCGTGAAGATGCACTCGAAATCAAATGCCGCATCATACATAAATTTGAATGTTTGTATATTAGTTTGAGATCTATACAAATCCACAATTGTTATCGTATCGTTCCAAATCCAAAATTTTACAATGAGTTTCGCTGATGTTCCAAAAAGGCCGTATGCATATTTCCACCAAAAAAGCTTTTCAAATTTATTTTTAGTGAATTTTTTTCTAAGCAAGGAAAAGTTTTGTCTTTGTACGAAGTCATCATTTTCCTTGATACCGTCATGTACCAATGGTGGGGAAACGTTCCCGCTCACGTTAAGAAAACAATTGCTGCATTTGGCAACATTTTTTTAATATGACAACATTTAAAAACGGTTTATGGGGAAATCGAGACCCAAGGGGGGGGGGAGTTTTATAGATACAAATTCCCGTTTATGAACAAGTATTAGACCAACAGACTTGAAATTTGACAAGCATATTTCTTTTGTTGAGTAGAAATTTGCTAAAATATGGGTTTTGCAGAAATCGATTCCAAAGAGGTGAGGTGACAGGGGCGTCACAGATAAATATATTTCGTTTTTGAAATTCAAGTCCTGTTCTTTTTTAATCGAGAGGTGATGCTATCAAAATGTTTTGAATACAATACAAAGGGTAATGAAAAGAACATATGAAAACATGATTTTTCGTCGGAATGAAAATTATGTGTTAGGATTTGACTAGTCCAAGAGAGACTAAACTCACCCAACAAAGGTGTATAGTTATCAAGGCGGCTCCTGGGTCACTCATGCAGTGTTAACACCCAATTCCCATTACAAACGTCGCTTTTTGTTTATTAAACTATCTATTCTGCTGTTAAATTGGAAACCTATAAAATCAGACTTATCGCTAAATGAAAAAAAAAATCGAAAAAATGAGAAACTTTACTGTTTAAATTGGGCCACGACTTATGTACGTGAGTAAAGAACAGAATCATTCTCAATTTGATTCAGAAACAAGTTTTGGATGTAACGTTTTTGCAAGATAAAACAACTTCTAAGTTTTTCAAACAGTGAATGGGCTCTTAGCGTAGTGTTTGGTGACGAACCTAGCTTAACCACTTATCCTTCATGCGTAAACATCAATATAACTAAATTTCTGTCATCCGATTGTTCTGAGAGGAACTAAGACATAAGTCTATGTACCGCTATTAATTGACTTTTATCTCAACGTTGTTTAAATTTTTCATTTCGTGCCACGTTCTCGTGATTTTCACGAACATCTTATATAGCATTGTGAACAACAATTTATCATAGCTTCAAACGTTGTAAATGAGTTGGTTTTCGTGAACATCTTTTTTATTGATTGGTAAAATACCTTAGAATGTATTAATTAAAAGAAATTCTTTCTCTCTCTCTCTCAATTATATTAGATTAAGTAAAAAGTAAAACTCCTGATATAATTTTATGCTACCTGCTCTACACAAACATTAAAATGTTGCAAAAGATTGCAATTTTAAAATTACAGGAAATTTTAATGCAATACTACCCATTAAAGTTGCAACACTGTGAAGGAAACCAAAAAAAAAAAAAAAAAAGATATTTGTTGTACGTAAACAGTATGGCATATGAATACAAAATGATTCAATTTGCTAGCAGTTTGGGGGGTTACAGGGGTGCAAAATTAGCAGAAACAGCTGTTACCTTTGGCAACTAAAACGGCACTTACTCGGTTTGGCATGTAATCGAACTGGGCTTGGATGACAAATACGAGCAACTCATTCCCTGCTATTTCAAGTCCATGCCACACTTTATCAACCATATTAGTTGGAGAAGGGTGTCTCTCAACTACCCATGGCTAGATTTTTTTAGTGGGTGACAGATCTGGAGTTTGTGCAGGACAGAGCAACAATCGGAATTCCCTGTGTATCGAGGAAGAACAGAATATGACGTAAATCGTATGATTTTGCATTTCAATGTTGTTAGAGGGCCTTTGGCAAGTTTTGAAGATGGGTCACAATCACTGGAAGTAAGATATCAGAAATGAACCAATCTGCCCTCAAATAACAGTCGATCCGAACTACAGACGTGTGTGTCGTCTGCCCAATGGCTGCCTGAACTTGGTCTCTATACGATATTGAATGCTGGCAGGCGGTGAGAGATCTCCTCGTAGAATCTGCACACATATAAGGCCATCAGAATACTGAACTCGTTTGAGAACAAGGACTGATCTGAAAAGATGATAGCATTATGCCATTCCTGTATCCAGTTTTGCAGTTCAGCGCACCAGATTCGCCGTCTTTTTCTATGCTGGATTGTCAAGGGAAGCCGAAATAATGGTCACAATGTTGACAGTCTGAAGTACTGCAAATGTTGTAGGATTCTGGGCGTGCTGAAAACATGCTCGTTTCCTGATTAATGGTTCGTGATGTGGTTGTACGGTTTTGCAGGGCCAACCTCACAATTTGGTGCCCTCTCGGGCGTTTGTCATGGGAAGATGTGAGGATCTTGCATACCGTTCCATTTGTCCCTCAGCAACCCATTTATTTCAGATTCGTATGACAGTGGATGGATTTCGACCAGTGCGAAGGACGATATCATGGAATGATAATCCACATTCTCGATAGGCAACAACTGCCTCTATCGAATTCCTACACTTTTTGTTCAAAGCATTACGCACTATTCTGAACGAATTTCGATCTTTTTAACCGCTTCCCACATGAAGAATCCACAATTCTTTTATGCGGTGCTTCAGACCCTGTTTCTCCCTCCTGCATCGTCTAAATGCGTTGATATACTAATAATTTGCATATACCAACCTTCCTTTAATGCTATTTTGAGGTTCATCCTGTCATTCCTTCCTGGTGTTGCACTTTTAAGGTCCAGCATTGCAGTTCTTTCCAGGTGCAATGCGAATTATCTATTATATAGAGTGCTTATTCGTAGTTTCATTAGTCGTATTGTAATGTTTCAGCAAGACAAAATCTGAATTCTTCTAATATTTTGTTTTACGAATCAGTGGCTCACTACACAAAGCCACTGCTTCGTACAGACAGAATTCAGAAACATTTAGAACTCTTGTTATAGGATGAATATCGTTTTCAATTATCATTATAACGCCACCAGTCAGATCTAATTCGAATTACTTTCGTTTCGTTTTTTATTGCTTTTTTTTACAAAACTTATAAAATTTTTACTATCAGGGCCTTTTTATCATTCATTGAAGTACCATTTGGAAGAAGAAAGCAAAAAAAGTTGCTGTTAATTAACTTTCAAATATCTCCACTTTATAATCACAAGTTAGTTTTTGCACTGCTATTAAAACCAATAACCCATAAAACACGTTCTTGTTATAAATATCTATTATATTTGTAAATAGTTAATTCGTAATTTACCGGAATTTTTGCAAGTGTAATAATTATTTATAAAAAGTGTATAATCGTACGATAAAGGATACATATTTAACATTCAGTGTACATTGTGTAAAAGTAAAAATGCAGCACCAGAAACATGAGTGAAGAAAATGATAAAAATCGAAAAATGGAGACATCACTAATAGTAAAGGATGTTTATTTCAACGTAAAAGTAGGTGACACCAAATAATTAGTAGAATAGGTCATAATCGTGGATAACAATGAAGGTATGATATAATTTAGACAATAAGCATGACATGAAAGATGAACGACGATTTGCTATTGATCATTTGCCACAGTTCATCGTCAAAGCTGGACAGTGGCAGCGAATTCGAACGACGACCATTCTATGACCAAATGTGCTCAATGAGTGAAAGATATAGGGATATAAGTGGTCAGGGAAGCACCTGGGTACCTTACAAGATTTTTTGGCTGTTGCATGCCGTTGGTAAACACACGTTATCCTGCTGTAAAATGACAATAAGTATGTTCTGAAGGAAAGAAGAATATACTTAGGTAATGGCTCCCTAAAACATAATGCCGCTTAATTATGTGTTGAGATATTTTACTGTTGTGTAAGTTGAATTAGTTGCACGTTTATTCTAGACTTATATGTGACGTCTATCATTGCTGAATCAGATGGGTGACTCGTCGGAAAACATAACAGTGCCTTTGCTACGATAGCTCGACAAAAAGAGTAGATGTGTTGGTCAACGTGTGTTGACGTTCATCTGGCTTTTTTAGCGATGAGTAAACCAATTTTTCTTTATTATAAAGATTACTTAACCTTTCGTGTGAACTTATTTATCTACTGGAACGGACTCCTTTGACTGCTACTTGGATACGTTTCTTCTGCGACGAAGTAATAGGTTTGTCTCGCTAATAGAGTTGTGTGACATATTAATCTCTTCAGCAGTATCTCAGTGAGCAGCTTCTATCCTGTGATTTGTATCTTTTTGTTGTCACTTTTTCTTGACATTGTTATTTTCCCTGCTATGCAATAAGTAATTGTGTTTCTTTCTATTATACCACTTTTCTGAGGATAAAAATGTATAGATCACTAAATTTTTTCTGTTGGTACTGAAAAGTTAGGAGAAAAGGACCAACATATCTGATAACTATATTCTTCATGTGGATATCCATCGCAACTGAAAAAGTGCAACAGACATCTGGTTTACTGGTATCTAAGCTAATTTTTTGGGATTATCTTCAGAAATAGATACAAGAGTGTTAAAAATATCTGTTTTAAATTCAACATTTTTTTAAAAAAGTTTTCTATTTAAATATTTTTTTTACTGTAATTATTTTTTGTTTTTGTAGATATTCTCAGAGATGCATCACGCCATGTTCTCATTGCTGAAATTACTACTGTTTCTGGTTGTTACGAGTTTTCTAGTCCTACAAACAGAGGGTTTCTGCTATAAATCCCTATGTGATGCGTATCCTGTACTCTCCTACTTCTGCTGCGGAATGAATTCTGACTGCTGCACCACTGCGAATTTGGAAGAAGATAACTGTATAAAGGTGCAGTAAGTCCGGCACATTGAAATGTAAATTTTTAATTCAAACGAGATTTAAGAGAATGACAAGTTAACATTTTAATCAGAATTTTTAGTGCTAAATTACAAAGATCCACACTATCAACTTTATAAAGAAAATATTTAAAAAAAATTAAAGTTATATTAAACACAAAAATTTATAAAAAAATATCAGTTCATAGCGTTATATATGCAGCAGCCTTACAGAACAATTAAAATGTGTATATTTAATTTTCAGATTCATCTTTTACTACTAATAGTATTTTAATTTTTAAAAAAATTGGGAATTTTGTACATCCTTATACATTTTTATAATTTTACAAATATTATTCAGCTCTTTGATATAATTTAAATTTTCGATGCTATTATTACAACAATCATTATATAATAACTTTAATATGAGTTATTGGGAATAAAGGAATTTCGTTTACAGGTAAAAATTAAAATATTTTTTTGAAAATAAATTATATGAAAAAATGAACATAATGCTACTTTTGAAAAGTAATATTTTGTTAAAAGAATATTCGCATATAAAAAGAATAAAATTTAATTTCTTAATTTTTCGTGATTTCATATGTAATTTCTTAAAATTATGAATAAAATCGACTTTTTTTATTCACGCTTAAACTCACATTAAAAAAAAAATTATGTTGAAACCTATTAATATACGTTAAAACTTATTGGTACTTACATATTATAACGTGGACCAATTTTTCGAATCAAAAGATGTTGCCACATGCCGCATTGTGCAGCCAATGATGGAAACGTATTTATCTCATGTTCCAAGGCAATAATTAAGTTGGTGACGGTTTTTTTTTATTTGGCGAAATTGATTAACGGTATAATGCACAAGCATCAAACTATTCAAAAACCAGCTATTTAGAATACATTTTCGTATAATTTAAATGAGAATAATTCTTTAACTGAAGTTTTTAAGACCTATATAAATTATATTTTTGTAGTATTCAGTAAAAGACATTTTTTTTCTGCATTAGAATGAAAAAATTGAAAATTTAAAGATTTTTTCCCTCTGTTTACAAATTTTTTTACTTTATCATCATTAACAGAGTTGCAATGTTGTGTAATTATTGAAATAGTAAATCGTTTGGAATAAATTTTTTCAGGAAATAATTTTTAGCAATGCCGGCTTGGTGGCGTAGTTGATTAGGCGCTGGCCTTGTTCGCCCAAGTTTGCGGGTTCGATCCTGGAGAACGCCCAAATGAAAATCGAGAGCATCCATGTCATATGATTATGTGGCATGTAAAAGATCCCTATAGGCCTGTTTGACTTAGGTTTAGGTGTCTCCCTCTGGGAAGGAAACTGGATGCCAAAATTAAATTGCGGTAATTGATATCTGTCTATATTACGCCACACTAAAAAGTTATACTAGTCCCCGGGAAATGTACTAGGTCTGTGCAATGGTAATAAGTATCTGCAGCCCCATCTGAAATAAAAAAAATACAGCCTGAGCTTTACTTATATATCTTTTATGACTTGTTCTTTTATTCGATAATTTTATACTTTCTTTCTAAAAAATACATATCATAAAGGTCAGTGGTATGTAAAATTGATTGCATTGAATGCTATTTATAAATCTTGCAGTAATTTTTCTTTAAAAGAAATGTAAACATTTTGCATTATAATTTAAGAATATATATTTTCTGAATGTACTGCTTATATATGTCATAAATCTTTTGAAGAAATCTGTTTGTCAAAGTTTCTGTCCAAGTTTGAATAGTTATTTGCATAAATTAATGTATTTTTAGGTGACTGAATACATTTACAGAATCTTAGTTTAGAAAAAAACATACAAATGAATAAATTTTTGATATTTAATATCAGTTGAATTGGAATACACACATAAGACTGTTTTAAGAATATTATTACAAGGAAAATTATTTAAATCAGTGCTTCTCAAACCTTTAATATTTGTGACCCATTTTTCAATCGCAATTTTCCTCGCCCAACAATAAAATACATTGAATACAACCAAAATGTATTTTGACTAAGTTACAATAGGACTTTAATTATAAACTATACAAACTATCAAGATAAGTATTGCATTTATCACGCGACAAGCCCATGGGAGCCATTAGTAATTATTAAACTCGGTTTTTCAATTTAGTATTGATAAATTAATTATCAAAACATTGTGCGCTACAGATATATTTATAAGTACATTAAATCAATGTAATGTGTATTTAATTTTTTATTATGTCAGAATGTATTTTGTTTTGCTTTCTTTCAGTAAATTAATGCTTATTTTAAATATTTTACTTTCGACTTTTCAATAAGCTCCCGCTCCCCACATAGGGATATTACCGTAGGATGGATCCCCCAGTAGGGGGCCGTGCCTCATAGTTTGAAAAACGCTGATTTAAATACAATTTTTTTTTTTTTGGCGAGAAATGAAAAATGAATGACATACTTTCAAAATTTATCCTTTTGTGAAAAATGCTGCCATAATAATATTTGGCTTATAAATAGCTAAAACTTCTATACCTGGGTGAAACTAAAAGTTTTGAAATATATAATTTAGGAATGAATTTATTCAAATTTTATTACTTCAGAGAAGAAAAAATTTAACAAAATGCTTTATTTACTATTTCAATTGATCGTAACTTAGAAAATAATGTGAATTTTTCAAATTTTTTAGTTCAACACCGGTATAGAAGTCTAAGCTATAATAGCAAAAATATAATTTTTATATAAAAGCATTTTTCAGAAAAGGAGAATATTTTCAAAACATGTCATTCTTTATTCATTTTCAGCCAAAAAATCGAATTTAAATAATTTTTTCTCGTAACAATATTTTTAAAACAATTTTATTTGAATATTCCAATTTAACTGACACCAAATATCAAAGCAATTGCAGTAGAACTTGCTTTTGTGCGGTTCTTTTTTATGCGATTTTATTTTCGCGCGTTTTTTTAAAATTTTTTTTGTGAGTGAGATTTTTTTTTATGTGGTATATGAATTTCAACGGCTTTGGCGCCATTGAAATGTTTTCTATCAATGTATCATTGGCGCTAGAGAATGTTAGGGCTTTCCTGCAAAGTCAGGTTTTGTCTTTAATATTTTATAGTCATGGGGGGGGGGATTACCAGAGCTTTAAACTCTCATCACTAGGATTTTTAATGACTGCAATGTCATGACTTTTGTCCTTTGAAATATTTTATAAATTGGGTGGATACGAATTGGCGTTAGTTAGCCCTTGGGTCCCCTAGAGTCCGAAGACACTCCCCCGGGCAATGCGGGGATTTCGGGGGTGTATGTTACGCCACTGTAATGTACATATATACACTTCAAGGCGCTATGTTCATTTGTTATGAACAGTTTCCTGACAATGCACGTTCAGCTGCTTTCTCTCAACGCGTCAACAGCCCACGCTTCATTGAAGACGAAACTTTCAATGACAGTGACATTATCAATAATTTGATAGATAATTAAGTCGGACAAGAAGAATCTGATTCTTTGAGAGTGGATCAAATACATGCAAGTATATAGCTTTCCATCAAATTGGAAAGTCATTTTCAAAATAGATACCAATCCCGAATGAAGTATGAAATTTTACACACACGCACACAAAGAGCTTCGATCATGCATATCTGGTTATCGTGACATTTACAAGCAACTGACCAACCAACCTTTGTCGTAAAAACTTCTCTTTTACTTTATGGTGCCAAAAAATAAATCAATTGAAATTGTATCTTCAAGTGACGAAAGCGATTTTGAACTTATTCATCACAGAAAATTGAGCGCTTTGGATTACGATGAGTAGCAGTGAATTATGTATGTGCATTTTGAAAATTTTTCCATGTATACAATGAGAAATTAAATGTTTTAAAAGCGTTTCCATGTGTAATTTAATTATTTATTTCGTTATGAAAATACTTCCTGGTGAATTTCGCAAATTTTCGGCGTATTTTCTAAATGCGACTTATTGTGTGGTCCCTCTCCACCGCATAAAATTTTTTTTTCTGTATTACTTCTACAAATTATTTGTTATATGTAAGAATTTATGAAAATTTCGAATATTTTTTGCGCTGTTTTTTATGCGATCCCTATCTACCGGTTTAACTGTATTCATTAATATACTTTTTCAAAGGCACGGTTCTGAAAGTAGTCAGTCACTTTAAGATAATTAATAGAAAAATTATCAAAACATTAAATGTATTTAAAAAATAAAGGGAAAAAAAGGATATAATTAAATTGTTCTAATTAAACTATTTCTGATATTATTTCATTCAAAGAAGTATAGATTTTTAATTTTTTTCCTTTATCTTTTTAGGTCGTCATAGCAAGCGACTGAAACATATTTTCATATTGTAAAGAACTCATTCTCTGTTATTGTGCTTCATTCAATAGCCATGTTTGTGTCCAGTTATGAAAGATATCAGCACAATGTTATATATACGTAACCAATGAACAAAAAAATTTGCTTTCTTTTTTTTGGAAGAATTAATGATATGTTTAGTTGTTTGAATTTACAATGCTAATAACTGCCTTGATATTGCACAAATATAGTTGAGACAAATGAATTTTTAAATACATTGTTCCTGTAAAAAAACAAATATTTTATATCTTTATTTTGCATAGAGTAAAATTTAAACTATGCCTAAGAAGTGCTTTTATCATACTGCCTTTAAATACAATACATTTCTAATTTTTTTAAAAAAACGAACTAAGTGTGACATTATAATTGCTTTTATGTTTTAAAAATGAGATATGTATGATATAATTGTAATTGATTTCAATGTGTAATTTTTAATACACGTGTAACAGAATAATTTAAAATTGTATATGAGAAACAATAAGTTTTAATATTCATGTGTAACGCAATGATTTTTTAAATTATACTATAGTGACTACGTTTTACAAACCAAAGGATTATTCTAGTCATTATTTTGTTCACATTTTCTTCTTTAAAGATCCCTTTCGTATCATTAAATAAAACAAGGTTTTTAAAAAAGTAAAAGATACATGTAAAAGCAAAATTTTGCTTCTAATAAGGGGGTAGGTTCATAAATTTCGGCCCCCAAAGACATTTTTCACTTTTCCCATTTTAGTAACATACGAATCTCTACGCTTCTAATGGTGCAAAAATTATCATTCTACGTGCAGTAGAAATATTTTTAATAATTTTTGAAAATGTTTTACCACCTGTAAAAATCTACTAAATCCATTACCAAAAAATCAATTTTTCTCAAAACTAACATTTTTACCAAATGAGGAACATTTGTTCCTAAACTACTGCATTTAACAGCTTATAACTTTACATAATTAATAATTACACTCTTATACATACTTTAATCGAGGGATTTTTTCAAAAAAAATATTTTGAATTAATTTATAGCATTAAAAATCATGAAATTTCACTGTTTTTGAAGGGGAAAAAAAAGCAGATTTGTGTAAAAAATATTTTTTAAAAAAAATACTAGGCATCCTATCCATAAAATCTCTGATTAAAGTATGTATTATGGTTCAAAGAATATTCAGTAAAAAATTGGAGATTTTTATTCAATAGAATATATGTTTATAAATGTTCCTTAAAAATACTTATTTTTAACATTACTGAGATATATATCCTGTTTCGTGAACCTACCCCCTTAACACAATTAACTTTCATAATTTAATTACCAAAATTCTTAGAATCTTAAAATCAAACAATTGATTAACAATTTTTTTCAAGCAAGAATACATCATGTAGTCATATAATTTTAAGTAAAAATTACATCATAATTATTTTTAATTGGCATAATCTGATTAATTATTTAATATATTTCCCTTTAACTACTAGAGCAATTATATTAATCTTAATAGTATAAGCATTATTTTTGTAAATTTTAATAGCTTTGTTAGATAATTCTGATAATTTTTAGAAACAATTTATTTTTATCTAAGAAATAATCTCGTCATTCATACATACGAGTTTAAATGGAATATTTGAAATGAGATAACAAAGGTTAAAATATTCTCAAAGGGTATTCATTCTTTTTTTTAAAAAAATTGGTAATTATTTTAATACTAAATAATCCTTAAATTGTAAGCAAAATATTTTTAATGTTTATTACCAATATCATTGTAAATGTAATGCAAGTTTTAAAACAAGTTTCTAGTGTCGTTGGCCTTATATTCAATAAAAAAACATATCCAGTTTTTCTACAAATTTCTCCGAAAAAAGTAATATTTAATAATTTCTAAATAAGAAATAAAACCAAATCTCAAATTACATTAAAATGCGCTCATTATAAATAATTTTAGTTTTACTTATAATGAAAGTCTAGTTTATATTAAAGAACATTGATACGTGCACATATAAGAACATTTTAAAAAATATTGTTGATAAAGATAATTTCCTCATACTTTAAAACAAAAATGTCAGTTGGAGATGGACATGAAACTAGTTAAAAATTTATTTGTTTTTGAACTACATGTAGTTTTATTTGTTATTAAATATAACAAAAATTTATCATAAAATAGGGAACATTTTCCTATTACTTTCAAAATATAGAGGTAGTTTGATCTATTTAATAAAAACTTTGTTTTGAGACCACTTATGATCAGATAATTCATGTGATACATGTATTTATTAATTTATTCTTAAATAACATACACAAAAATTAAAATTAAATCTTTCTATACGGCTGAATACTATCATAATTTGTATTTCTCTTTTTCTCAGAGCGCTATTTAGATATTTATTAAAATAAAATGTTGGTCAAGACTCACTTTCTAAAAGTTTTTAAAAGTTATAAAGTATGATTGAACAGAGTAGAAATTCTAATAATAAATAAATAAACAATATCAATAAAGTTTAAAACATCATCTTACATTTATTATTCAAAAATTTTATTATTTAAAGAACAGTTCGGCATAATATGTTTTTATGAAATACTGGAAATGAATGCATAGAGATATAGAAATGAATTATTCATACAGTCAAAGGTAACCATTGCCTGACTAAAGAGAATAACAAAATTAAACGTTTCTTTGATCGATAAATTCACCACATGTAGATATTAAGAGCTTAAAGAAGAAACATCTTTAGAATTTAGCTCCAAAGGGTAAAAATGAACTCGTCGAAAGATAGAAATTCACATGGACAACTATTAGCAAAAGTAACTGACAATAATTAGTGTTTAATTTACGAGGACATGTACGTGACTCCATAGGGATCAAAGTACAGAGGCCACTAAACGTTAAATATTCATAATGTTTTTCGTTTAAATAAATTACATTTTTGCATTTTATTCTTATTTTTTAATTAAAAGAAAATTTTTGTAAAAAACTTTGTTCAACGTCATAGTAATTTTTTAAAGTTGTGCACATCTTCAAAACATGCAAAGAATGTAAAATTACACTTTAAATTCTCAAGCATTAATTTATACTAAACAAAGAAAATCTCAAACTAATTTGTAATTTACTTCTCATTATCTTAACATTTTGAATAGAAATTATTCTTGTACTCTTGTTAATTCGAAATAAGAATATAACTAATTGAACTCAATTGTGTTTTACTCTTAATTTATATCGTAAAATAATAACTGAACTAAAAATGGCACAATGGTTTGGAAAAAATATGAGTTTTAGATATTCTTTATATATTTCTAAATATGTAAGTAAAATTATTCTTATGATATATATCGTTCTCCGTAAAAATGTAACGAAATAAATGTGAAAAAGTTTAAAAGATTAATCTCAGTTTGTAATTACCAATAACATATATTTGTCTTTAGCTTCTCTGAATGCATATTTGCATGAATGTACGTATAAAAATACCGTAACAAAATCAACTAAGGTTAAACTATTCTTATATTCATTTGGAATGAGGAAGTTATTTTGGAGGTAATTCTACAGATAACTAGATGTTGTACTACTGTATATACATTGTACAAACATCATATTTTATCCAGTGTAATTATTTATTCCACCATTAATAGCTCTTTAAAAAAACTTACATCTGAGTTGTAATGAAATTTGAAGTATATTTTGATTGCAGAGTTGCAATATATTAATAAAAAAAACAAGGCTACAATTTCAAAAATTTAGTTTGAAGTTGTAATCTCAAATTTCCAACTTCAGAACAAAAAATTGTTTTTGGATATTGAATTTAAGTTTTTTAGTGTTTTTAAATTTCTGCGTTTTTACTTAGATGGCTGAAATATTTTGAGAGCTTTTCTGTAATTTAAAAAAAAATGTAAAGACTTAAACTCATTTCATATATCTAATAATAATTGGATGCAATTTTCATTTCATTTTATGTATTATTTCTTTAAAATCTGAAGAACGAGATTTTATTGTTGTTTTTAAATCCTTTAAAAACAACTAAGTTAAAATTATAAACGTATTTCACATAAATGTTTTAATTTACTAATTTTTTTAAGTTTGATACATGACCAAAGTAACTTTTTCAACTTAATATATATAGCGTTTCGCATTTTATAAGATCTGAAAAATAATTAATATTGAATTCAAATGCTTACATTATAATTTTTGAGCATATTTCATCCTTCTAAAATATATAAAAGGTATTTTTGCTTAGCCATTCTCAAAGAAATAATCTATAAACTTAAATAAATGCTTTTGAATTTTGTGTTGGTCTTTATGGAATAACCCAATAATTATTTATTTCTCTATCCATTTGAAAAAAATAAAAGCAAAAAATATATAGCATTTCTCTATACTATTTTTTTACTTTTCTTTTATCTAATCTATCAACAATGAGATTATTTTACTTATTTATATTAAAATTAATAGTATAGTAAATTAATTATTTATATTAAAGCATTAATATATAATTATAATTATATTTTAACAGTCTAACTTTCTATCATTATTTCTGCCTGTGCACGAAAACAACACAGTCTAACCAAAATAAGAAACACAAAATTTTTAATAATATATAACCTTCAATGTTCCATTATATATTGCTACGCTGTGTAGTGTTAAAGTATTATTTCTGATTACATTTTAAAAAAGATAATTACGAGAGATAGACTTAATTAAATTTCGTTTTAAATGTTCAGTTAGTTAAGTAATTTTTATCAAACCAAAAAATTAATGCATAAAAAGAAAAAAAATGTATTTTAAACATTTAAATTACTGGAATAAATAAAGTATTAATTAGTTATCTAGTTCAAACACTAATTACTTTTTTAATACCGTAAGATTAAATTAAAAATAATATTTAAAAAAAATACTATTTCCTATAGTGATGGCCTTATTTTATTATGAAGTAAAGCTATTAGTTTTACATTGTAAGATTTAAGATTAAAGATTAAATATCAGTATTAATCTCTCGTATTCATTTACCGAGGTAAATATATTAGACATAATATAAAAAATTTATAACGTACTTTTCAAAAGAAATTAATAAATGGTAAAGAATTCTCTGATATCCCGTCTCAATTATCTTTATTATATGTTAACTTTACTCTGAAATCCCTTTATGTATGAGATATAAAGGGATCCCTTTATATATATGTGTGTAGTGTTGTGTTTAAATAATGATTTCACACAAAATGAAATAGAATTTTTGAATTCATAAGTAATTTATACTAATATATAGAATAAATAATAAAATGAGCAAAAAAAAAATGGCTTGCTTTAGTGTAATCGAATAAATGGTTAAGCGAAGATAATCAAAGAAGTTTTTTAAGAGAAAACTAATTGCAATTGTTCATGTAACACATACTTTCCATAAATATTCATCATATCTGAAAACGGTAAAATGCCATCTCTAAATTGATTAAGTTAACAGAAATATACTACCCTTCATGTTATAAAGTACTCACGAGAGCAATTAATATGATTTATAAATATTAAATACGAAATGTATTCTGTTTAAATATACGAAAATTATTCGAAAGCAAAATAAATAAATTTGGTCGACGCGCGCGCATGATTTAAAAAGAATTAACTAGGCCATCAAACTGAAAGAAATTTGTTTGAAAACGCCTTATTTACATGACTATATTATTAATATACTTACAAATAAGAAAAATTGTTTACTATGAAAAAGTTGATCAAATGTTACTAATAAAAACAAAGCTACTTCATATATTTTTTACACTTGAATATTTCTTTTTTTAATACGTTACGTTTTTTTCGTTGAGTTTATGTCTCTTCCTCAAATCATTTGGATATATACGCATTTATGAATACTCTGTGAGAGAATCAATGTATTAAATCCCGAACTAGTGAGTAGAAAAGGATGAAAATCGGCAGAGAGTGATTGCCATATCAACACGATATGGCAATATAATGAGCGTAGACACTAGGCGATCAGTAGATTCCGGGTCCTCCTCAAGCGGTTATAAAACCAATAACAAGAAGTCAAACAAAGCAAAATATGTCTTAAGATAAATGACCACTCACTCTAAATCATTCAACACAACTCTTGCTCTGAATACGGCTGTGGCAGCATAGTTTAACGATAACCAATTATTTCCCAAATACGCTGGTTGGGTGAAAGATTAGGGCATATCGGTGACCACGAAAGCGCATATATACTCTGCAGGGCTTGTTGGTTGATCCGTGTCATGTGCAATCAGGCGTTATAAGTTTGAATACTCTCTGAAGGAAGGATACTACTATTGGCAATGAAATGCTATCTCCATATTTCTTAATCAATCTCCATATTCGTATCCTCAAACGTCATATAACTGGGTTGTCTTAGTTTCAATTATACTTCACTTATTATCTATTGTATGCAATGACACCTTAAACTATAATGTCAAGTGGTGTGATAGAGGCCAATTGCAGTCAGACTGGCTCTATTTTCAAATGGTAGAGCCAATGACAGTTATCTTAATTGGCGCTATATGCAAATTGCTGGGACCCAATCGGTGGACTGATGCGTATAATAATATCTACGGCACATGCTGCAACATTTCGTCGTAAGTGATATGTTCGTTGTTCAATACTTGCAGAGCATGCGAGGGTGTTTCTTGCTAAGTTCCTTTGAATGCAGCAGATTAATTTCTAACTATCTTCTACTCTACTGGCGCGTTATGGAATCGTGTAATTTGTCAACTGTTGCAATACAATGGATGTGGTTAGGGAAGCCTAGTGGCCAAGGTACCGGACTCGTGGCTGGCGTGTCACGAGAGTAGGGGAGCGATGCTCGTTAAATCTGTCGAGAGCTCAGACGCTCTTCTGTTGGTGTGGTGTGGTAGTTAGGAGCGGGGTCCCAGCACAGATGTCGTCCTCGTCACTTAACCATGGTTCAAAATTACGAGGTCATTGTCGAAACCCCCTCGTGCAGTTGAGTAGTGCGACGTAAAGATTCACTTAATAACTCACTCACGCAATACAATAAACGGACTAACTTGTTTATCACTTAACCTATAGTGAATTAATTTATTCTACTAGCATTGACTCTGATGCCAGCGAACAGACATGTTACTACTGTGACAATAAACTGAAATACTGAATGTTATTGAATACTGAAATGTTACTATTGAGAC
This sequence comes from Trichonephila clavata, assembly GCA_019973975.1. Taxonomy (NCBI): domain Eukaryota; kingdom Metazoa; phylum Arthropoda; class Arachnida; order Araneae; family Nephilidae; genus Trichonephila; species Trichonephila clavata. The sequence goes on from BMAO01000584.1 coordinate 112,502, forward strand.
AATAAACACCTTCACTAAGAGTGGCAAGACGACTGAGATCTTTGGCAATTCCTTCGCTTGCATTAAATATTTTCTAATTGAACGCATCAAAAGAACGCATCTTTTCATTGTTCTTTTTTATTTTTTGACAAAATAAGAACTTTTCTGTTTTGAAGTGTGAGTGTCAGGCATTTTATCTAAAAACTTTCAAATGCTTTATTTCTTTTTAAATCAATTGTTTTAAATTCATTTCACGGCTACTCAGTTAGCTTATGTTGTTACAACAGAAAAAACAGAGATCAAACATTTTATTAAATTCAAAGCATTATGTTCATTTTAAAATAAACGTATTGGAAACAAACTTTTAAATACAAAAAAAAATATCTGTGATACTTAAAAATAATTTACTCTTTTTATTCGAAATTGTTAATCTGTTTTTAATCAGCAAAAATTGAAAATAAATTAATTTAGAGATTCCATTTGCTTTTTATAAAATGCCATGGTTAAACTAATAACTCAAATTTTAATAAGTGTATAGTATATGTACAGTTTTATTTCACATTAAAGTAATTGCGTATAAGCAAAGGAAGGAAACACACGCTTTACTGTGGTATACATTTTAAAAAATCCAAATTAAATAATCAGCAATTTGTGCATTTTTAACATTTTTTATGCCATATAGTTGAAGAAATTTTCAATTCACTTATTTCCAATAACCTAAATAAAGTTCAATATTTGAAAAAGAAAGCAGGAAGAAATTCAAATAAATACCATTTGAATCAGAAATATTTAAAAAGGCATTGCGGATCATTCTTTGAATACCATTATTGTAATTTTTGAAATGTATCCATTTGTGTGAAAAATGATCCTCCACTCGATTGATATAGAACTGATATAATAATTGGTCATTATAGTCATAAGCTTATGAATTCGGAATTTGACAACTTTTACCTAACATTTTAATTATATAAAATACTCAAAAAATCCAAACCAATTATTTGGAAAAATATTTTTGTACCAGTAATATTTAATCCAAGTAATTCATATGTTAATTTCATGCCTTTTAAACGCTTATTAAAATTTCTTGTTTTTGAATTCCTGCACTTGGCTCTATTATTAGAAATTTCTGAAGTAGTAGTTAATAGTTGTAGATTTTTTTTATGCGTTTAATGAAAACCATAAACTTGATTTAATAAGATATTTATACAAATTTCATAGTAAAGAACTGTGATACTGCTTTAGAATTTTGTTTTCACTTCAGAGAAAGAATATGCATTTAGAAAATGTAACACTATTAGTTTAATTATTCTTTACGGTTTAAAGTAACATTCCGAATTTTACCATTTTAATTTAAATTGTTGCTAACTGAATTAAATTTTTTTTTACCTATATGCTATTTTCACTTAATTTATTTTATTACTTTCTACTTCATTAGTAATTTCTGTAACTTATTTTTGAATAAGAAGCTCTTCAATGTTTTAAAAAAGAGTTCAAGTCAGCTCAGCTCGTGTTATAATTCAAAATACAAAAATTACTTTCGTGAGAACTGTGTGACAGACGTACATGTTTTAAAAATTACTTATAGGTAATTTTATCCTGATATTTTTATAGAAAACTAAGTATGAGTTCGTATTGCTTAAAAGTAACATAGAATGAATTCAATTTTAGAATTCTGGTATATGAACATATACTAATACACACAGTTTGGTATATTCCATAAACAATTGTGTTTGATTAAAATATGCGTTCTGAGAGTTACCGTAAAATCCGGGCGTATAACGCGCACTTTTAACACAAAAAAATAAGTTTAACATTAGATTTCTACATACATCAAAGTACTGTTTATTTAAAAGGAATGACATTTCTTATGAACTTAAAGGGTTGCAGTTATAGAAGTATACTATTTTTTCTAAAGCTTGAAATAATACCTCTAGTAAATGACTTTAAAACATAAGAGCATTGCGCATGTACATTTCCGGTTTCTTCGTAAAAAGTGGGTGCGCGTTATACGGCTAATATACCTACAAATTAAAAATTGCTGCTTGAAAGTATAAGTGCGCGTTATACGCCGGATTTTACGGTATTTACACTTAAATTATTTCAAAACTTTTAGCATATGAAAGTATAAGCCTTTGATGGAGAATTGCTACTTAATCAATCATCCAAAAATTATACGAACTTGCTTCAGCTGATATAAAATATTTTTTATTACATTTGTAATGTTACATTTATTGTAGTTATTCTATGAGTATACTATTTCGAATTAAATATTTTTGAACAAGATACGCTTCATATCATTTGACTGTTTCCCGTGATTTTAAATGTCTCAGACCATACGAAAAATACTTTACAAATTTATCAAATCATCAGAATTAAATATGTAAAAACAGGAAAGTTATTTCATATTGAAAACTGTTTTCCCCCCATTCTAGGAATTCTAATTTTTATCTAAAGAATAAAAGTTTATTCCTTACAGTTATTTTTAAATATTCTAACAGTTGTGGCAAACTATACACTTTATAATTTAGAATATAACTACATTCTTAGATGTTAACGAGACAGGAGAGATTGATGTTCTGAATTGCAGTATTTTGTAAGAAAAGATAAGTCGCCAAATATTGTTATAAGTACTTCATAAATTTAGTTTGAAATTTAAAAAAGTTCATTGATTTAATTTAATTCATTTGATTTAATTTAAGCATACTCTTGAGGTATATGCATCTTATTTGCCATTGTAATGCTTACGCAAGGGCATGGTTCTATTTCTGACATCCATGTACATCTGTAAAAAGAAGTAATTCCTTCGAAGACTCAAGCATACGTTTATCAATACAACCAAGAAGAAATGAACAAACTTCTTTTGGTCTTTCTTTGTCAGCCCTTCGAGGTACATATAAAGTCTTACATGACGAGTTGTAACATTATTTGTACATGAGCTATTGCACCTTGAGTTCAGTCTCTTGGTCGTCATCCTAAGAATCTAACAAAAATTCCAGCAGATAATTTGCAGGAACTTCTTCATCTGAAAAATCATCTGTTAGTACATCATTGATTTCAGATAATAGGTTCTGTAGTAAATCCAAAGCCTCATGAAGACAGAGTTTCTTTTTTCCAAACTTTTTAACAAAAGGAACTAATAATATAATAATAGCACCTCGAAAATTTCCTAATATTGTTAAATCTCAGTTATACATAAAGAAAATAAAATGTTGTTAATTTTTTAAATAAGAATAGATATTTCATTTAATTGTGAGGCAAAAAAACATGCTCCCATTCAAATTTCAAAATTTTTTGAAAACGTTAAAATAAAACAATAAAAAAGCAAAATAAGTAAGTTAAACTAAGAGAAATGCCAAAAAATCATAAGTCTATAGCACTATAGTGATGACTCTACAACACAACGAAAAACAACAATAAGCCACACGGACGGGAAAAAAACTAAGTTCTTGCTCCAACACCCAGTGTGCTGTCGTTACTTATAAGTACCACAAACTTATTCAACTATAAAATTAATTCTATACACAGTTCTCTTAAAAGAACTAGTCAAATCGTTTTCTAAGGTCTTCCTTAACATATAAAAAATAAGACACCTTTTGACATTAACTACTTTTTCGGAACAAAAATGACAATCTTTGCAATCCGATCAAAATGTTATCTGAAAACGCAACTTCTGCTGTAAAACTATTATTCACCTTCCCCGCTAAAATACTCATCATAGAACCCGTGCTGCCATATATTTTGAAAGAGTGGATTTAAAAGAATATTCCTGCTAATTACCGTCAGAGTATTCGTAAAAATGGTTGTTCTATGTAACTTTAAAGTGAGTGGTATTTATAAGTACCATCCGTAGATAAAGGGTTAATACTAAATTTTTCACAAGTAGAACAAATATCGGTTGGTGGTGGATAAAATCTTTTGATTATAGTTAAACTGCGCAAGATAGTTTTCATATTTTTTCGTTTTCATGTAGAGTACGAAACATGTTGCATATGCTCCACACATTTAATGTGCTATCCAAAAAATGTATATCGTTATTTGTAACGACTGATGTGGGTCCATGTCATACATATAAACATCAAATTTATCAAGAAAAATATGTCTCTGTAAGTAAGGAATCTATTTCAGCTGTTAACTAAATTCTTGAAAATCTGTCACTTACCTCTTTTAGATTCCCACGTATTTAGTTATTAAGTAAAACTCACAGTCTTAACCAATTAAATTAAGAAATCTACTTTAGATTTAATTTTACCTTGCATGAGTTGCCTTATCCTAATCGTTCTGAAATTAATAGCATAAATTTATACAAATTCATCTGATACAATTAATTAAAAGGCATCTTCAATAATGCGCACCGTACTGGACTGTAACAGATTTGGAATTCGTTATTTGTAAATAAGGTAAATCATTTCATAGATTGCATCTTTTTGGTAAGATTTCATTTAAAATCACTTTGATACTTTCAGACAATTAGTGACAATCTAAAAGGATTATGGTAATGGAAGTATTGCTTTCAAAAAAAGTTTCCTTTAACTCTCAATACTAGGGAAATTTACTAAACTTTTTTTGGTAAAAAAAGGAGTAACAACATGTAAAATAAATATTCATTACTATGCTAGAGTAAAAAAAGTTTGCCCTTTGAAATAAAATTTCCCTTAAGTTTTTTATGGTTTGAAATATAACTTCCATAAAAATATTAACTATTTCCTTATCGATTACTGTAGTATCTTAAGTAATATAAAAACATGAATCTGAAAAATGATTTAAAATACATTTATACAGCGCCCATTTTAAAATTATTGCGAGATTACTCATTTTTTGTATTCATAGTCCAGCATATGGTTTTTCTTAACTTGTTTAGATTCTTGACATGCTTAAAAAAATAGCTTGACGCACAGTTTTAATATTGTCTTCACAATTGCCTTTATACTATTTATTCTGTTTCATTAATATTTTTAAAATTTTCTTTGCTAAATTTACGTTTAGCAAAGTTGTAGTATGAGAGTAGCTAAATTTAAATTTAATAATTTTTTATATTTACGTAGCTAATCCAGAAACCTCCATTTAGCAACATACACACAAAGGAAATAATAATTTGGAACCAGCACTTATTAAATAATGAACTAAAAAGGTCAGACTGCTTTTAGACATAGGCATCACCTTTGTAGGTACATATTACAGGGGGGCATGAGTGTTTGGATGTCCTCGCCAAAGAATAGGACCACCTGCGATTAAACCCATAATGTAACAATGGATTTTACCTATTCATTGTCCTGTAATTGCTTGCCAGCAAAGAACTTGAAGGGCTTGAATAGATGAAAGTCCCTTGGTGTGAGATATGGGCTGTAGGGTGTCAAAATTTCGTAATTCTGTAAGGCATTGTCATGCATCACATGCACCGTATGGTTGTGCATTATCATAAATAAGCAAAATTCCATCCCGAAACATGCCATGACGTTTATTCTGTGTTGCACAATGCAGTTTTCTAGGCGTCTCGCAATAACGTCTAGTGTTGAGTGTTTGTTCACATGCCAAATAAAATTCACCAGCAGAATCCGTGTTCATCCCAAAGCTCCGAACACACGAGAACACGGGACTAGTCGCTTGGCTTTCTTCTCAATTGGCGAAGACGCGTGCCTTCATTCCATGGATTGTAGTTTGAACTTTGCCCAGGACTTATCACAGTGGCTGTATGGCTTAGAAGGCATAACCCCTTTCGTCCTACCATATTAGGAAGTCTGTAGACTTTCCTTAGCATTTCAAACTGTGCTACTTTGCTACATTAGGAAACACGCATCGAAGCCACAGTTTTCGGAATTTCATTTTTTCGTACACAATTTCATGCCTTAAACAATCCAGAAATTCCAGAGAATGTCTCGTTATAGTGAAACTTTGGCAATAAATGTTGAAATCAAATCCTCATTAATCATAGATGGGCTCTTATTAAATTCATTATTGTACACATTTTCTTATCCTTCATTTAATTACTGACCTCGCCTTCTGACAAAGGAATCGCTCATCGCATTGGGTCAGTACACTTAACAAATTTGTCTATGAATTTTACTAGCTTTGGTGTTCCTCGAATTTAAAAATTGAGTGACCAACCACATCTTGCAAGCGGAGGTATATACTCGATTGTTTTAAATATTTCAAACTCTTACCAAACAAGAGAAGTAAGCGATGTGAAAATGTCTTTCCTCGCTTGCCAATGACTTAGCAGAAGGCATACGCATGCTAGAACTAACGAACGCAGTAGTTCCATGGCGAAAATAGAAAAGAGAACATACTTATAGGAGAACTCTCTTAAATATCTGTACTTCGTTGTGTCTTTTTATCAAAAGCAGAAGTTATTAAAAATTTTTATGATAACGTAGAGATGTGAAGCTTTCACACAAACAGTGAAAGCAATACTAATACAAATTTGACAAATATCAGTTGATTAAAAAACAATGTGACTAATTTCAAAGCATCATAATTTTTTATTGAAATAAATTATTAACATGAAATTTTCAATGTGGTTTCCTTTAGCATTGTACAATCTAGGTAAACGCTTAGAACAAACCAAAAGAGGTTTTTCGACCATTCTTGTGGGTATTTTTCCAATTTTCCCTTTGATTGCTTTTTGAAGACCTTCAAGTGTTCTTACTTTACGTCCTTTTAATTGTTTTTTAAGAATCCCCATAAAAATAATCAAAAAGAACGCAGTTAGGGAAGGGTAGTAGTAATTTTTCAAGAGGAAGAAATGTTTTTTGATCTTTCAGCCATTTTGTAGTTTGTTTTGCGGTATGACTTGGTGCAGAATTTTGGTGAAAAAAATAAGTTTCTTGCAGGGAATAAAGACGTTTACTTTCTTTGATCATGCGCTTCAAAACCTTATTCTGATAGTATTTAGCATCAATTTTAGCCTTTGGTTCTACAAAAAAAAATGATTTTGTTAAGCCTTGAGAGGATATTTCCATCCATACCAAAACACCTGACGGCCAACGTGCCTTTTACAAAACAATTTAATCTTTGCAACGCTTTTCGCGTGAAATACATTGTATCTTCATTTCTCCAGGTGTAAATGACAGATGGAACAGTGGTTCCCACTGTCCTATTCATGTTTTGTATCTACCTTTGAGTAACATTAAATCCAAAAGCCAAGAAAGTTTTCTCTGTTTTTCTACTGTCTTTGCAGACATTTGATGATAGACTAATTTATTCACTTTTTTAAAATCAATTTTCTTTATTAGACGACAAATTGTTAATTGCGATCCCTGTAGCTTCTTTGTTAAAGTTCTTTAAGGCAGAGGATTTTCTATATCGATAAGTCTTATAAGTTTCCTTTTCTTCTTTTTCACCTAGGAATTAACTTCATCCACATTTTATTCCTCGAGCTTTAGATTGCCATCAAAATTTTATTTCTTTTCAAAGTTTATATAGTAACCCACAAGAAAAATGCCATTTCGGATTTTTAGATGATTTATTTATAACAGCATTTGAGTAACAATCCTTCAAAAGTTTGGAAATTTCGCTTCGGGTTTGAGGATCTGATTTCGGAGCCATAAATTACTCCCACTAATAAAAATAGTTAGATTGGTAATTTAAACATTTCATTTTTTTAAATATAATTAGCAGTAAGGCGATTAAAGTTTACCTTAAATGATTAAAAGCTTTTAAAGAGGTTCACACTTATTTTGAATCGACCTGTATAATATTATTAAAGAAAAAGAAAAAGAAAATTTCAATATATATCTATGTAAATAGGTTATGATAATTTTATTTATTGCTCCTACCCCTCAAAAAACTAACAGATAGTTACTATCTGTCTTCAAGGTAAACTAACAATAAGTGGTTCTTTGTACCCTACAAGAATTATTTTTACCTGAATGTAACAAAAATAACCACGAAACATTATTCAGCTTTTTCAGTTTACGACTACTGAATTCCCTCGAAATAGTTCAGGTCCTTAATCTTTCTCTCTTTCCTTATTATTTTACGCAACTAAAAGGACAGTAAAAATGAAAAAAATAGATAAACAAAAGGAAAGAAAAAGAGAAAAACTTTCAACCCGAAATCTTGTAATAAAGCTTCATTCCACTATCCTATCCATCCCGTAAAGTTGCCCTTTCTTGTGTATGCGTGCTGTCACTGAAATATCTCTAACCATTTACCTTAAATCACAGGTATGATAGCTCTTAAAGAGAAAGGACTAACATCAAACGTAAAAAATAACCTTCAAGATGTCAAACACTCCTCCTTTATCGGTTCCAGTTTGGTGGTTATGTCTATTCCTTTCCCTAATGCCAAATTTTTTGGCCTTGGGAATCCAGAGATTTCAAAAACACAAGAATAATGTCGAACATAGGTCTTGGAACCTCTAAAACTGTTATTTTAGAAGTTTATTACTCCAATCTTATCGTACGATCTTCCTGTGAATTTATAAGAAAAGAAACGGAAACTTAATAGCTTTTGAAATTTCTAAAAATATTTTTGAACAGTCCTAAATTTTGGGTCAGTTGGACAAACATAGACTTACACTGAAGGTCATTAAAAAAACATTATATATGCTGCTATTTTGTATAAGAAATGATTTTTTAAGTTGATTTCAAATCAAAGTTTTCATTCAAATACGTTTCACAATAAACCATGCAAAAATAATGTATCATTTACAAAAAACGAAACGGATAGAATAGAATATTTAATTTTTTAATTACATTCGAACCAAACAAACGTCAAAACTGGTTACAAGTCCCTTTTAAACAAAGACGGTTAGTCAGTATTTTATCAAAAATATGGTTCTCTTTCTCTAGTTATAAAATAATATATTTTTTCTTTTACGTTATCACGGAAATACAAATGAAAAAATTTAAACTATTTTGTCAGTGAAATACTAAAAGTTTAGGTGACAGTTCAAGTGCTGTTTTCAAAAAAGCGTCACCATATTCCAGTAACATACTATACATTCAAACACTTCTAATCCAAAATAATTTTTCAAAAAAAAATTAATATTTTTAGATAATTTAAATGTTATTTAAATCAGTTCTTATAAATTGTTAAAATCCAAAGAAATTCTGACAGTTTTACAATTTAAATAAATAAAATTTGTACGAAGCTATTCTATTGCAAAATACATTTTCTGTTTTCAAATAATAAATAATTTCAAATATTTCATTTTTTTGTATAACAAATGATATAACTAGGTAGCGTAGTCACACACACACACAGGAATTTTTCAAAGATTTCCAAATTTATATTTTTTCCACAAATTCGAAAGTTATGAATGACATTTCAGTGAACATATATTTTATTTAACTGCTAGAAAGGTAAAATAAGTTATTACCTGCAGACCAATAAATCAGGCTATTTAAATTTTTGTTACGATTGAGAAACTGAAGAAATAATAAATTAAGCCAAGAATTATGATTGCAAAACCAAATATATCAAAACATGTGCTTTGCGACGAAGGGGGAAAAAAGGAATATATTTTTTTTTAAAATTCAGATCAGTATTACTACATTTAGGTACGTAACTTCTTATTGTTTTGAAAAATTATAATGCAATATTGTTCCTTAAATAATTCTATTTTTATTAAAAAGTTTAAAATATATTATCGATTTTATTATCTCAAAAATATTGTATTATTTAGTCTTTAAACTCAATCCACTATTAAAAAGAATTTTAAAAACTATATGAAACTAAGTGCAGATAATAAATGACTTTCTTTTAAAGTTGTCGATATTTTTTAAAATTTTTCTACTAAAGGAGTCAATAACTATGTCTGACAAGAAATTTAATATTTCTGTATTTCTAAGCCAAAATTTAATTTTTTTAGCATTCGTTTCGGTAATTGGCAAATCATTCGAAAAAAATATAAATTCCTTTTTATTAGTATGTTGATTTATATACAAGTGCAAGAAACAGTCATTACGAAACAACATGCAAATTAACAATACAACATAAATTATTTAAAAGAAAAAAAGCGATGATAAAAAAATTAAATGCAATAAAATATGTTAGGTAATAAAATGTTAGATAATAAAATAAATTTAATAAACACTCTTTTTTGTTACAAAAACATATAATAATAATTTAATATGAATTCAAACACCATAAGTAAGTCAACAAAAAATATTATTAAAAGCGTGCAATTGTACAAAAGCAATATTCATTAATAATACAACAAATATACTATGCTTTTATTTATTTATTTATCGACATAAAAATGTAAACTTATTCAACTTAAAGCAGTGTTTCTCAAACTGTAGGGTGCACCCCTTGAAGGGGGTGAGATAAATCTACAAGGAGGGGCACGAGCATATCGAAAAGTCGAAAATAAACGATTAATTAAAAAATATAAATTACTGAAAGGAAGTAAAAGAAAATACATTCCGATATAATAAATAAAAAAATACCCATATACACTGCTTAGAAATTTATCCGTACAGTACAATACAGTTTATAATTAATTTATCCACATTAAATTAAGAACAAGTTTAATAATTATTACTGACTTACTTGAGCTTGTTATATACAGAATTTAAAATATATTGATAATTTGTGTTATATATAACTAAAATCGTATTGTAATTTCAGCACGTCAGAGTACACTATTATTGCATTCAATACAATTATTGTATGAAGGGGGGGGGGGAGCGTGAAAATTATGATTGAAAATTAGGTCACCATTTTTGAAAGTTTGAGAAGCACTGACTTAAAATATTCTTAAAAAGGTAAATTACAACTTTTTGTATCCTTTCTCCTTACTGAAGATGCATTTCTCTATTAACTATTTTTATCCACACACGTTATCTACATATAATATTAACAATTTTTTCATTTTGAAGGAAAAATATTTAAAGGAAGTATACATATTTGTTGATATATAATACATTATAAAAATGCACATAAGTTCTTTTTTTATATTTTTATTTGTATGAATGAAAAAAGTGTTCCTCAGAATGTTTTAATATTCGTTACTGTGAAAGATATAAATTTCACTCTCAACTGCATTCACTCATACATCCGCGTAATTTATGTATTGTATCATAAACACATTTAATGATGAAAGAACGTTTGAAGTAAATTTAAATATTTGGCTATAAAAATATATATATATATAATAAATTACTAAAATGCTCCTACGGACTTATTGTATAAATAAATTTTTCTAAAAAGAAAATGTAAAATGTTTGCTGAAATATGCGTGCTCTCTGAGAAAATAAGGTAACACACACAAAACTCGTCAAAATTGATATTGATTTTGAAAATAAAAGACTAGGTAACACTTAAGTATAAAATAAATATTGAAATATGTTCGGTATTTGTAGTGCAAAGCAGTTCTGTACTAATAGTTTTGCAAAATAAAACTTCGTACACATTACCTTAAAAATGTTGACTAAAATATTAAAAAATAATTAATTCCCTGGTATCAGGAGAAGTGATAAATTCTGATAACAAAAACGAAACACTATCATCATCCTTACTATTTTTTTGCACGATAACAAAATCTCATGTTTTTATCAATGAGAATGTGCATTACTTTACCTTAAGGCACTTCCCCCATTTTGTAACATATTTCCACAACAAATTGTTTTTGTTATGAGGAACTTTCGAGAGAGAGAGAAATGAAATTATAACGACTAAGGGAATTTTCGATGAAGTTATAATGACTAAGAGTATCAAAAGGTTCATTGACATAACACAATAACTAACAATATCAATGAACAATGAAACCTTAAACAGAGTTAAAAAATTCATATTTTTTCTATGGGATGGGTAGATTGAAGAATTATAGTATCTAGCAAATATATATATATATATATATATATATATATATATATATATATACTAGCTGACCCGGCCCGGCGTTGCACGGGCTTTTACCGAGGGTATAACTTAATCCCCATGTTAATTTCCTCTTTTATTTCTGACGCCAGTACTTCTGTGTGGGTGTGACACATACGATGTAGTGCATGGCCCGTGAGTGCGTATCATGGCTTTCTCGTTTAACATTTTCCCTTCTCTTGACAAAATCAGCACTTCCAATATTATTTTTCGAAATTACTTTGATTTCTTTATTTCTTTCCTCTCCGCTTACCCCGGGGTTGCACGGGCTTTTACCGAGTGAATAACTTCATCCCCATGGGAATTTCCTGTTTCCCTTAGGACGATAGCACTTATGTGTGTGTATGCGCGCGATGTGAGTGATTTCTTTAACTATGTCATAAAAACTCCCTTTTTCGAAATTTGTTCTTAAGTTGGTGTGGTAATTAGGAGAGATGGGTGAAAGCTCAGGTGTCGTCCTCATCACTGGACCGTGGCATTAAATTTCGAAGTCCTTCGCCAAAAACTCTCGAGTAGGTGAACAGTGCAAATTTATAAATCACTCACCCACTTTCCAATTCTTTCGTTGCAGTTTTTTAGTCCTCGGAAACGAAAATGTAGCCTTTTTAAAAATAGTTGTATGTTGAAAAAAGACAGAAAAGTAGAAATTTTTCAAATTACAAAATTTCACTACTATTTTAAATCTTGAAGTAAAATTGTGAGGATTTTTTGAAATGTTCGACACATGGGAATAAAGTTTCATGCAATTATCTTTTTTAAAGAAGAAATCATTAAACGATTGATTTAAGTACTTTGAGTGTTTTATTAAAATTTGTTCAAAAAAGTTTTTGGCTTTTTATTTTTTAAATCACTGATTTGATACAGATAAATATTTTAAATGAATCTCAGAAATGTATTGGAATACATTCTTTCATCTTAATCTGACATCAATAATGATTTAATTTTGAAAATTATATACAGAGAAAATGATGAAAATTGAAGCAAAAATAAATTTTTCACTCGCATTTTTTTTACTCGCCAAATTTGCTGATTTTCGCATGTTTAAGTCAGAACTTTTTGGTATAACCCTTGAGTTAGATGTGAAGTTTCAGGTGAAACAGTTGAAAGCTATTTGGCGCGAAACCATTTTTCGACGCCAAGGCTTGGCAAACTGTAAAATCGCGTATTTTTTATTAAAGTTTTTATTTTTTAGGAATTAATTTTTAAGTTAATGCTTTCAAACTTCACACATTAATTTCGAAAACGAAGGACTTTTAAATAAAAAATGTACAAAAAATACTGTTTAGATTATTTCTTGCAATAACGTTATTTTACGAAAATCACAAATTTTTTTTTTTAAATCCGTAATTTTTAAGCAATTTTTTCAATTTTCGCACAGAAGTTTGATAATATTATTCTACAAACGCAACAAAAGTTTCGTATGATAATCTTAATAAATAACGAAGTTATTCAATGTTAAGTTAAAAATTTCGACAATTTTTCGAAAAATCTTTTAAAAAAAGTTTTGGGCATTTTATTTTTTAAATGACTGGTACTAAAAGAAAAAGGCTTGAAGTTATTTAGTGTAGAATATCATTTTCATAACACGAAAATAAATTCATACGCAACGATTTCGAAATAATTTTCATAAAAACGCATCAATTTTAACTATTTTTTTAAAAAATCTTAAAAAATAAAAAATTTATTATTTTGCAAAACAAATTATACTGTAACGTGGCGAAAGAAATGATCTTTACGATTCTGTAATTATTTTTTGTCTGATTTAAAAAACAAAAATCGGATGGCTATTTAAATAACGTCAAGAATACCGAAAAATTTCACGCTCTGTTCATTCACGACGCTAGGCGGAAAAATAACGCGCAGGGTTAAGACAATTAAGCGTTTTAAGGTTTTTAATTAATATCTTTTTAACTAATTACAATATCGGAATGAAAAATAGTTTACATCCTATTCTCAGACCTACTGAATATACGCACAAAATTTCATAAGAATCGGCCACACCGTTTCGGAGGAGTTTGGTTACAAACACTGTGACACGAGAGAGAGAGAGAGAGAGAGAGAGAGAGAGAGAGAGAATTTTATATATTAGATATATAGGCAACGTTTTATAGCTAGCAATTTAAAAAAAAACATATAACAGAGGAGATAAATAATTGAACATTTTTCAAGAATTAAAATTTTTTTCTTGTTACAAAGAGCTAAAAGTATACAGAAATCCATAAACAATATTCAATATTACAGCATAAAAAGTGACATTAATAGTATTCATTAGTTAACAATATAAAGAGTTGTATATGGAAAGAGTCCAATAATTCAACATCTATTCTATAGATTTAAGTTTACTGCAAAGTTCGGGATCATAATTAAAGGGATAATTAAATTTGATTCATAATAAGCAAGAGTATGTTTTTCCTTTTTAATTTTCCTGAGCGTTAAGGATAATATGATAAATCAAATTACCGTTAATATAAAAATTAAAAAAACACTTCAATAAATAATAAAGAAAATTGGCGTTACATCTTTTTATTTAAACCCTTTATCCGGCTTATGGAATATTTTTTTAAATATTGAACCGGTATGAACAGAGACGTCTTAATATTTCTAGAGGCCATGGGCCCTTAAGAAAAAGTAGGCTCCACCTGTGACCTTTAAAAGTAGATAGTATATAGCAGGGGTGGCTAACTCGTGGCCCTTACACGATAGTGTTGTAACAGTGGCACGCGAAGTCTTTCTGGAAAAATTTAAAAATTTGAAATATTAGTAATAAATAACCATTTTTTCACAATTTTATTGAAATAAGGTTGCCTTAAGCAAAAACATCAAAATTTGGATCAAAATATGCCTTTGAATAAATATTTTCTACTATGAGCAAAATAAAATAAATATCGATCTGAACTAGCTGATATGCACCTATAGTAACCCTAATATTGTTAGCATCTTCAAGAGCTAATCCTAATGGTAAATAAAAGAAGACTTGGTAAATAAAAGAAGAAACTATAAAACCACATTAGGTTCTGAGTGCTAGATAATTATTTAAAATGAAATGATTCCGGTTTCTTATTTTTATTTTAAACCTAACCTAACTGAATGAACCTATAAAAAGTTTATTAACAACGAAACTTAAGTTTGTAATAGTGTCTTATTTATTATAATATTTTTAAATTTCGACTGCATAGATATCCCACATTTATTAGCATGTTTGCATTAAAAATGGGCTATTTGCTTTAAAATCCCATAACAAACCTATAAGTAACATTTTTTTTTCACTTTTTCAATTTTTTGTTTGTTTGTTGGAAAAGTCGAAAGTGGTACGCATAACTTTTTTTTTATCAAATAGTGGCACTCTTCTCAAAAAGCTTGGCCACCCCTGGTATATAGCATACGATGTGAAATACTCGCACAAACGGTAATCTGAAACAAATAAATGTGCACCACTAGCAATCTCAGAAACCTAGGCACTAACCGACTCGCGTCCGACTGCCGCTTTTCAACTATGTGATGGTGTTTGGTGGTAGATCTAGGCCCAGACATGGACGACGGTCATCACATAATAATGCAGTTTTGCAATTATTGTTAGTTGCTATATCGTTTGGAAAAAAATCCCAGTTTTTCGGAGAATATGCCCAGAAATAACATTTGGCCATTAAAATTATTAGGAAGGTAATCCTATTAAAGTTGAGTCGAGAACAAAATGAGGCCCCCAATCAAGGTCCGGACCCAGTTGGCCCATACCCTAAGACGTTCCTGAGTATGAAAATAAGAAAATGAAATATAGCCTCTCTGTTGAAATCTTTCTTAAAATTAAAGCTTTTCTCTCTCTCTCTCTGGATATTAAATATTTTAAAAATTGCAATTTAGAGAAAATCACTCGAATTCTAAATGTAAAAAGCAATTATTTAGTACACCTTTTGGTATTTAAAGAAAATGCGATGTAGTTGGCACAGTTGAATATTTATTTAAAGATAATGTCTGATTCTAAGAAAATTGATACTCGAGGACTTAATATGACAACAACAAGTTTCAAAAACGCAACTGAAATAAAAAAAATAGCATTCATTCGAAGAAAAAGATGCACAGCAATCAGTTAAGGAACAAAATGCAGTCATGTATAGAATGAATTGTGGCTTATTGCCAAAATTCAGGTTTAAAAGTTTTGATACTAAGAAGGTATTGAAAATTAAATTTCAAACGTATTATGTTGGAGTTACAAATTATCTGGAAAGTTAAAAAAAACCGAAATCATTTTAGCATTTTCTAAAAAGAGATGTAGTTTAAGCCCTAATATTATTTCAAAATATAATTTCCAAATTTATGAAAAGCTTTTAGAAAAATTAAATTAAAAATATATCACTATTTCAATTTCCAATGATCAATAACAACCTAGCTAGAAAGAAAGTTATCAAAGGTAGCAAATATTTTTATCACTGACGACAGAAAGCTGTAATATAAATGAAAATCTTTAACAGCGTAACTTTCTAGTGACAGTACAGGAATGTTGATATTTCTAAAAAAAATTTAAAAAGTAGGTTTCAGAACACTGAGGACATTTCTCTAACCATAATAACAACCTTTTATCGTACAGTTGGATCCCGATTTAACGAATTCATCGGGACTGAACATTTTGCTCGTTAATACGGGGTTATTCATCATATAACCGGAGAGTCCAAACAAAATACAAATTTTTTGTAAGCTTCTGAAAATCCTATAATTAGCATCTGCACAAAAAATACCTATAATTAAAAAACACACATTATTTATTCAACAGCTAAAAAAATTATTAGAATTATTGCGCACCGGTTAATTGGAAATTTTAAAATACTGACGATCTCTTTGAATTCTGACTCGAAAAGGTTCTTTTTCAACTTTATGAAGTGAAGATATATCGTCATTTGCATCCTGCTGCATAAGGAATGTTTTCACAGTTTCCTAAAAATGTAAAGTATTAGACAATGTAACAGTGTTTTGATAGGAGTTTCATTATCAATTTCTGCATTAGAATCGCTATTCCTTGCCTCCGACAAATCAACAATTTTATCAATTTCAGTTACACATATAGGCAGTTTGTCCCCAAATAAAACATAATCGTTAAAATCTTAAAATATCCCCTGCGTTGTGGAGTGGGACGATATAAGAAAGGAATTTCCTATCCTATCCAAAACTCACATGTTAGTTACACTCATGACTCATCTACACCTGTTAAGGGCCGTGGGTAGCCTAGTGGCTAGAGCATCGGACTCCAGACGGAAGGCCTGGGTTCGATGCCCGATGCCACCAAAACCCCTTCGAGTACACACGGAATATGTGCTCGTTAAATCAGTGGGTCCGAACGGTGTCGCCACCTATCAAGTTGTAGGGAGAAAAATCGTACTGTCACCTTCATGGGGGCTCAAATCTTAGGCTAACGGCAGGCGTAGATCTAGCCCGTTGCCATAATGAATTTCGTGGGCCTCAATCTGACTACATCAGACAGGTGGCATAAGTAACAACAACAACATAACAACACCTGTAAAATCTTATAAAGGTCTGTAAACTTTCCCGACGAAATTTGCTGCTTACAAAATGTCTTTTTCTGTTCACGAAAAAAAAAACATGCCGTTTGAAAAAAAAATCTCCGATTTTTCCTGATACAAACTAAAACAATAAAATTTTTCTGCTGTTGAAATAATTCATTAATTTGGGGCTTATTATTCATTAAATACGGTTTTTTTAGTTTCATTTTAATCGGGGAGAGAGAAAAATTCTTTAAATAAGGGTTTGATAAATTAGGGTCCTCCTGTATATATATAAAAGAAATACGAATTGAGTCCCAATTTCACTAAACATAATCGAATGGAATAGAAAGGGCTGTTTCTTATAAATTGAGCTATACTTCAAAGTTTTCAAGTATTTTTCTTTGGATATTAAGAAAATGAAGGTACTCAGGTGTTGCTCATTTAATCTTTTGAACGACAAGGTACATTAACTACGAAACACACACTCACACACGCGTGAAGATAATTCTCTCTCTCTCTGTTGTTACTTATGCCACCTGATCGACAGTAACATCAGATCAAGGTCCACGAAATTCATCGCGGCTAAGGGCAAGAATTTTACGCCTGTCGTTAGCCTAAGCTTTGAGCCCCAAAGAAGGTGACAGTGCGATTTTGCTCGGAACAACACGATAGATGACGACACCCTTTGGACCCACTGATTTAACGAGCACGTTCTCCGTTTATACTCGGCGGGCGTTTGGTGGTATCGGGCATCGAACCCACGCCTTCCGGTCTGGAGTCCAATGCTCTAACCACTAGGCTCTACCTACGACCCCTCTCTCTCTCAAACCAAATTAAAGCATGCTTCCACAAATAAAATAAGGCATTATGATTGTTGAACGAAAAAAAATTAAGGTAGATACACTTTAAAACAGAGTTCATTGGTACAATATTGGAGATTGAGGTATATTTTTTATTTCTCAACATATTGATTATTATTGATTTTTGACTACATTAGGAGATTACAAAAGAAGTACAATGTTAAAGTAACATTATATTGTGTTAAGTGAGAAGAAAGTCTGAAGTCTTTTATATTACAATAACGAAATTATCCATACAGTAACAATTACACTAAAATGGGACTACATTAAATAAAAGTACTGGACGATCTATGATTAAGGGTTGAAACCCTGAAAATATCTTCTGTATAAGATAAAACGGATAGAAAATTTTGTATATATATATATATATATATATACATGAAAGATATTGGCGCGAAAGATTTTCACTTTGGTTAACTATGATGAAATAATCATGGCCGGAAAAATAAAGAGGCTCGTTGTAGTGGTTCAGAGTGAACTGTCTTCTTTACTATTTTATTCGTCGATTATCTTGTTTGAGCAGTTGGATGAATGCAATTGACGAGGCATAAATTAGTTGGAGATAATCCGGTTTATTTCTTCTGTAAGGTATTGGTATGATGAGTAACACAGAATTAGAAGTAACATATCTTAACATTATGGCGATTAGAAACATAACAATACAAAAAGCTATAATGCACTTTCACAAGACGAAGACACAAAACACAGCGCATACACTAGCTGCACCTGATTAAGTCATGATAAAGACAAAGACAAAAAGAGAACGGGACAAAGAACCCAGGCTATTTATTTATATGAGGCAGAAATCCTGCGCAACTTCTTACGGAGGCTATGGTTGGAGGAAAACTACCACTCGATAGTTTCTGACACAATCTTACTTTAAAAAGATGCAAGCTGTTAACTTCTAAGATTCGATTACGATTAAATCCCTGTTATGTGGGTGAGCTATAAAAAACTTAAACCTGGTTCCTGAAGAAAAAACAATTAAAATTAAAAGTCTATTCAGGATGAAATCAAGGAAATTATTACATATATATACATACTAGCCCTTGCTTAGCCTCTTCACTTTGTATTTCCTAATGTTTATACTATATATACTGTTTTGAAGTTACTGGTGTATAAGTCTTATCATGAAGCTTTCATATGTATTAAAAATATTTTTATGAATCCCGCCTCTTGATTTTGAAAGGACTCGAATTTCTGTAACTGAAGTCTATTTAATTTTTACGCACCACATCCCCTCTTGGAAGCTGATTTTCGAAATACACGTTCTTAGCGGATTTATTCTCAGCAAAAGAAACAATCTTATCAAATTTCGGGTCTTGTAGATATAATAAACGAAAAAAGGGAATTTTTATGTGTAACGCCAACATAACCATCCTTGGTATTCGATTTAGGTAAATCTCGTTGTTAGTGGATCTCTTTTCAACAAGTAAAGGCATGATAACCAAATTCCAAGTTTGTAGGTCTAATAGTTCAAAAAAACTGAAATTATTTAATTTTCACACCTTCTAATCTCCAACAATCCCTCTTGAGAGTCAATTTCTACAAACCCCGTTCTTAGCCGATATCCACTGAACAAAAGAAACATGTTTGCTCTATTTCAAGTCTATTTGACTAATAGTTCAAAAACGGCACTTTTTTTAATCTATGCCTTCTCGTAAATCTCTTCGAGAGTCCATTTCTGTAAAACCACTTCTTACTGAATCTCTATTTCAACATTATTTAATAGTTCATAGTCTATATTCTTGAATTTCAAGTCTATAGATGTAATAGTTCAAAAACGGAGATTTTTTTTTTTTTATCAATGGAAAAATAGGAACATGTTTACTATATTTCATATTTTTATGTATCATAACTTGGAAGATTTCATTATGAGTGACTGTGAGTCTCTTTCTCTCTCTCTCTCTGTATATATATGTCAGTAGTGTACATGAACTACTCTCATGGGAGGGGTTATATTTAGATGAATGCCCCGAGGCATTATCTTAATGCTGAAAATTTAAAATCTGTTAGTCTACGAAAAGAGTTTGAAGCCTCATACTCTTGTGTGCGCCGTTGATATATATGCACACTTGAAAGCTCACACACACATGTATGATGTAAAATTTATTATATACTCTGTACATCAAAATTGTGAAGGCTTAGTGGTAACGTATCGCGCTACCGCGCTACTGGTCAGGGGTTCAATCTCGGGGTTGGGCAAGGTCGACTCAGCCTTTCATCCCTTCAGTGGGTCGATAAATGAATACTAAGCTTGCTTGGGAAATGAACACTGGGGGTTTCAGGTCAGACTGATCACCTAAGCGGAACCTCTGCCCATGTACTTCAGCGCCCAGGGTCACGAAAACTGAGATGGGCACAGTTGGCCTTGTCCCACCATGGACTTTTTTGCTACTGAGTTTAGTTAAGCTTACATCAAAGATGTAGCACAATTCAAATAGTTTTATTAATTTTCTTCTTAAACTATAAAATGTTAAGTTAATCAATTTAAACTTTAGAAACTCCGATGTATATTCAATTCATATTGGTATTTTTAACTCAAACACACACGCACAAAAGAAAATCTTTTCAGGTTTTTCTCTCTGTCTCAATAAATCAGACAGAGATCAATCTCCATTTTCACATGAAGATTCCACAAACCTACTAAACAAATATTTGGAGGACAACTGACTTCCAGAGTAAATTCCCCTTCTTGACATGATAAACGGCGCATTGAATTCCCTCTCAAATCCATCTACCATTTTTCTGCTCTATGATTCCTGACAATGGTGGAAGAGTCTGTCTCTTGATCGGCCATGCACATAGTATTTCTTATAATGTTTCCGGCTGCATGACGTCACTTGACAACGATACATTTTTAAGTTCTCATTGGTTATACAGTTTTTATTGCATCCCAACTCAACATTATCATTCATTATTTTGATCAGTTCCTCCCGAGAACTACACTTGGACGCTTAGCATCCTCAGGTAAGTTTGAAAGCGGAATTTTCTCCCAAGGGAGGTCCTGCATTATTATTTGTTTTTTCCTTCTCAATCTTTTTTTAAAATGGTAATAATGCTGTTAATAATCTATGATATTTTTTGTTTTGCGATTGTTTCTATTTTATATAAAACGTCGAATTGATATTACCACTGAATTCTGCAGACTTTCACTTCAGATGTAAAGAGCGTAAGAACTGAAAAAGTAATTTCAAATTTAGATACATTTATGATGAGAGAATAATGTGAAACACACACAGACCTTCGTTAATTCTTAATTGTTTGCAAAATAATAATCAAGAAATGTGAAAAAACTTATCGTTATTATCTGAAAGGGATCATTAATAATCAGAATTAACATTCAGTATATAGTGTAAATTGTATTTGATCTTCGTTTTTCGTTCATGAAAGTAGGATTTTTCTTTTCGTTTAAGCAAAATATATAACCTTAATAGCAAATAATTTACCGCAAAATACTACAATTGATTTTAAATGCAAAACTTCTTGAAAATGGTTGTCTAACTATAATTAGTTGTCATTAATTTTATACGTATAAAACCTGAGGTTTAAATTCCTGTTGTTTTTCTCAATATATCATGTTTTAATTCCTTTTTCTCTCTTTCTTTTCTTTATAAAAAACAATACAATATTTTTCAATGCTTAAAAATCAATTATCTTTTTTGCAATAGTTTACATAGTTATGTCAATTTTTTTAAAAAGTAATAATGAATTTTAGAAATACATGAAATGAATGAAATATTATTTTAAAAATATATAATTGAATGAAAAGTAAAAAAATTTACAACTCTTTCTCTCTCGCACCTCTTAATGTGAACAAATAAATTTTTCAAAATTCATTTCAGAGGATTTTTAAAATGAAAATAAATTACATCTATACGATGTACTAGGATAAAGCTAACCTTTTTTAAAAGTGGATTGAAAAAAAAGCCTTCTGGATCAATATAACAAATTATAAAACGTATAAAAACAAGGAGGATATTAAAATTCATAAAAAAAAAAATACTTTTGCTATCCTCCTTGTTTTTATACGTTTTATGATTTGTTAATTGACCTATCAGATCAGAAGGTTTTTCTTTTTTCAATCCACTTTTTAAAAAGGTTAGCTTTACCCTAGTACATCGTATAGATGTAATTTGTAACCTTTAAGAACCATCTAACTCACTTTTAATTATATTACATTGATTTGTAAAATTAATATTTTTAAGGAATTCCTTGGTTATGGGGGAAATATTTATATGATAGGTTACAGAAATAAAGTTTGCCAAAAATTTTTAGATAACTTTTGAAATTTCAATTTCTTGGATTTTGCGTGTTACAGCCATCATTTTTGCTTGGCTTTCAGCTTTTCAACTGAGGCTAGAGCCCTCAGTTGAAAAGCTGATGATCAACTAAAAAGTCCCTCAGATGTTCAGAAATATTTGAAAAGAAATACTATTCCAGCAAAATAAAAGAAATGTTATGAGAAATAAGAAAACTGTAAAGAGTTGCATATAATTGCTTTGCATACAGTATGCCTGTTATCATGTATAGCCTTGCGAAGAGAATAGAACAATCGGTGCCCCCCCCCATCCATCTGTCGTTCCTTCATATCCCCCTCGATTTTACTAGTGCTTCTCCAAACTTTCAACATTAGCGACCCAGTTTTCAATTATATTCATCACCCCCTCCCCTCCATACAATAACAATGTATTGAATTCAGTAATGCGCTTTGACGCCCAAACTACAATATGACTTTAATTATAAACCGTACAAATTATCAAGATAAGTATTAAATTTTGCTTATAATTTTGAATATGACAAGCCCATGGGGGTTACTAGTAATCCTTACACGTGTTCTTAACTTTGTATTGATAAATTAACTATCACAAATACATTGAACAGTACTAATACATTTATATTATATCATTGTAAATACGTATTTTATTTTTTATTATGCCAGACTATTTTGTTTTGCTTCTTCAGTAAATTAAAAAAAAATTTTATTGCCGTATTTTCGATATGCTCACGCCTCCCACGCAGGATTATCAAGACCCCCCCCCTCGGGGGTCTAATCCTGTGGGGTCGCCCAACATTTTGAGAAACGCTGCATTATACGTAGATCTACATCACTATTGCTTGTTTACGTCCGACACGATCTGCAATATATATATATATCTTAGAAGGATATAATTCATATTCTCTGTTCATAATAATTATTTTAGGTTGAACTCAGAAAAGTTCCAGAATGACATTCGTATTCTTCATAGAATTCAAAGGCTGCTCATGGAAAACATGCACACAACTCAATCCTAGTAATTCAAAACAGAATTCTGTTTGTTTTTTATATAGTACTTGCTAAGGGCTCTACATGTGTTTAATATGCATATCTACTCAAAAATGCCAAACATTTGCGAATCGCATCGTGATGCACACACGAAGAAAATTTCAGGAGGTGTTTGGGTGCTTCTTTCACAAGTATAAGCTCTGGGAGAGTCAGTAGTGTAGAAAAATGCTTTTTTGTTCAGTTTCCTTGACTTATTGCCAGATAGCAAAATTACAGATTAAGTAAATTATATAAGATACCAGCTGACCCGGCCACGCTTTGCTGTGGCTTTGTTTTCATACATTAGTTCAATATTATCCTAAGCTATTCAATGCAGTCAAATTAATCTTTATTTATAATCTTGGAAGGTTGAAATAAAGTATAAAACATAATAATTTTAATTTTACACTTTATTCATCTCCTATTTGAGTGTAGTATAATGCATGAATTACTAACGAAGTCGTTAAGTAACAACATATGAAAATTTAATATTATAAATGTGGTGAATAACGTTGAATCTTTGCAATTTTTAAAATTACTTTAATCATTTTAAAGTATGACAACAAATAATTTTATACAACTAATCTCTAATCGGTGCACAATATTTTTGGTAACCCCCGTCTTCTGCTCACTCAAATAGATTCACCGGTTTCGACACACGTGAGCATGTAACATCTAGATGACCATTCGAGAAACATGGATTTTTTTAAGTTCAAGCATCAAATGAGTATTTTTTATGGTCACCACAAATGCTAAACGAATCGGGAATAGAAGTCTTTTGAATGGTATTGCAGATTCTGACGGTATCAAGGGAATACGTGGCAACAAATACCGTATCAACAGAACCGAATTCTCGTTTAAACTTGACACTCAAAATGTTTGCTTCAAGGAGTACCCGGTAATTCATTTGATAATTCTTTGCATAATCTAGATGGATTTAAGTTACGCAACATGTAAACGAGGGAACTAATCTTCAACCGAAGATTGTGTCGTGACATTCCTGATACATCTAGAGAATTAAAAAACTGGGTAGGAAAATTTACAATTTTGTTTTCGTCAATGATAGCGTCGATTGATTTAAAAGGCATTGAATTACCTGGCAACAACTCCGTATCTGAAAGTTTATTCCATCAAAATATCAACATTTTTTTCTGATTATGTAACAGGATTACAGAGGCAATAATTATCTAGATAATTATACAATATATCCGGAAAGACACTCTCAATCAGTTCCTTTTTACCTAAAGAATATTACGGAAATCGTCTGGTTATTTCATGCATTATGTATTGGGGTGAAGTCCTACTTCACCGTTTCCAATATTCAGTAGTTGGTTAGGAAATATTTGCTCAGATTGTTCATCTTGCAAATGTACTCGCGTGTTTCTGGTCAGTCGAAGTGTTTCCACGTTTCGCCATAAAAACGATTGTTTTAAACAGGCGTTAATCTCGTGAGCAAAAGTAGAGCGTGTAATGGCTATTAATGTCTGTCGGAAATCATCAGACAGTAATACAACAGCAACACCGGATATTCTCTCGTTGCCATTTAAATCTTGCAAAGCTCTATATAATGTTTTGAGTGAATGTTTATGGGTCATGGTACACTTATCCCTGATCATGATTGAATTCACTTGCAATACTATAGCCAATCCACTCTTTTTTTCAATGGTGTACACATTGCATCCTGTATTTTTTGAATGCCAATGGCAGCTGAGGCGGAATGTGAAGTTTTTCCACCATCTAACACAGTGACAAGAATTCCCGAAGATGCAATTTCCTAATGCAATCATATTTTCGCACGACTGCATCTGAAAGTTTAGTTGCTACAGGGAATGAAAATGCGGAGGTGGAACTCGAACACAAAGCCATTTGACCTCATTCTAGTAATATCCAGAAAATTTACGGAAGCTTTTGAAATCCGTATCCAGATTCTCGTTCCCACCCCGAGAAGTACTCGGTGCCCACTTTCGACGCCCTTGCTCCTGTAAGTTCAGTCTCTGAAGGGGAACATTACGGTCGGTCGGCATTATCCGGCAAAGTTACGGGAGTTTCTAAAATCCAATTTCATATTTTTATTGTTTCCCATCCAGAAAAACACCAGGAAAGTATTTCTCTCTCCTCAAGAATTTTAAAGCAAGCCTTTTCCACAGTTCGTGCAAAATACTTTCGTCTGGCATTATTTGACGTAGATATGAGATTATATTGAATTGGATTGAGAATATTCGGATCAGCAGTTCCGAAATACAATCAAGATCCACTTTTTGCGTCTCTATGTTGGAAGTGGCCACGATAGCCAAGTGTTCAAGGCATCGGATCATGTCTAGCGTTTCGTGAGTTCGAGCCCAGCACCACTGAAAACCCGACATGTAGGAGAGCGATTAACGTTAAATCTGTCGAGAGTCTAAACGTTCTCCCGTTGGTGTGGTGTGGTAGTTAGGAGAGGGCGTGCCAGATCAGGTGTCGTCCACGTCACTTGACCATGGTTCAAAATTACGCGGTCAGTCGTCAAAAGCCCTAGTGTAGCTGAAAAATGCGACGTTAATATTCGCTCACTCACTCACTTTACGTCGGCAAGATAGGCTACTACTGCTGTCCGAGAATATTCCGATCTACCGGCATTATCTGGCAAAAACACAGGAATTTCTATATTTCGATTTCAGACTCGCTTAAACTATCTCAAATTACACCAGGAATACACTTTTCCCGCGCCAAGACTTTAAGGGGGATCTCCTGCCCCGGTTTGCGTAAAAGACGGTCATCCTGAATTATCCAGAAAAGTTACTGTCATTTCTCAGATTGAACATCAGATTCGGATTATCCGTTTTGAAATACACCAGGGACAAAGTTTTCATGGTCCAAGGCTTTTAAGGCAAGCCCCTGCTACGATGTGTCTAAAATACGGTCGACTGGCATTATCTCGCAATGTTATCGAAACTCCTAAAATTCAATTTCAGATTCTCATTTCACACTCCGAAATGCACACGGAGCTGACTTTTGATGCTTAAGCGCGAGCAAGTTCAGTCGCTAGAGATAATGAAAATCCGGACGCGCGGGACTCGAATCATTTGCCTTTTCTCCTAATTCAGACAATATCCGGCAAGTTTAGAAGAGTTTCTGAAATATAATTTCAAATTATCGTTTCCCGCCCCTAGATACAAATGGAAATTACTTTTGTTCTCCTGAGCCGGCAAGTTCAGTCCCTGGAAGGGGCATTGGGGTCATCCGGCATTATCTGGCAAAGTTACAGGAATTTCTAAAATTCGATTTCAAACTCTCGTTCACCATCCCGAATTACAACAGAAACGAACTTTTCCCGCACCAAGACACCAAGGCTAAGCTCTTGCCAAGGTTTGCGTAATAAATGGTCGTCCTGAATTATCCGGCAAAGTTACAGTTATTTCTTAGACTTGATATCAGATTCGGATTATCGATTTTGAAGTACGCCAGGGTCCAAGTTTTCACGATTGAAGGCTTTTGATGTAAGCCCCTGTTATGGTGAGTCTAAAATACGGTCGGGCGGCTTTATCCGGGAAAGTTACGGCTATTTTTGGAAACTGACTCGAAAATCAGATTCCATACCACGAAATACGCCAGGCATTTAATTTTCGTGCATTTTGGTTCGCAATATCTGCTTTCACAGACACATGAGCAATGCCACATTTTGCGATTATTCCCTTACGGGAATCTGGCAACGTTTTTTCCGGATTCTTCTCAATTTCGGCAATAAAAATTTTTTGGCGTGATCAATTGGAATAAAAACCATCCTTTGTTTTAAGTTGGACGAAATGACACACAGTATGCAAAATTATATTATGATCGGTTGAGTAGTTTCGGAGTCCATTGCGTACACACACTGTGACACGTATATTTTATATATGAAGATAATTAATATTTCTTCAGGACAGAAAATATAATTCATTTGATTCATATTTTCTGCAACATTTTAATGGCTTACAGTTTCTTAAACCAGGGTTTTTTCAGCTTTATTTCTTAACGAATATCTTAGCTAGCAATCAAGATGATTTTTACTCCTTGGTAGCTCAATTATTTAAGATTTATGAAGTTTTAGACGGTGCTAAAATTATCTTACTGGAGGTATTCGATTGAGAGAAAACATCGTGGGGATGCCTAATTGAAATTGTGTTCATTCATTATTTTTTTTGTAAACAATTTGAATGTGTTATTTTATGCCTTCTCCTTTTTTCTTAAAAAGCAAATATTTTTACATATAGCTAGACATTAACTACATTACAATTATTTTGTATTTCACGCATTTCTATTTAAATAATTTCAATTGCTATCTTCTTCCCTGTGAAGTTTTTGCGAAGCTCAATTATTTTATGTGGACGTTCCTGGGCTTCAAATGTCTATTCTTGAATGAACAATAACAGAATTCTTTCAGATTTATTTTGAAGTATTTAAGCTTATTTATTGTTTGCTAAGATGTTCTCTAACGTTTGAAAATCCCTCACATACCAATGGGATCCTCATCTAAACAACTGAGCATTCATTTCATAATTACTATATTTTTCTTAGTTGATCCCTTATTTTCTATATTCTGGGAATATAGTTAACAGGCTCAGATGCAATCCATTCATACAAGAAGAAAAGAACGACTCATTCATTCATTAAGAGATCCCCTGAAGTATTAAGGCCTTATCACATATTCACGTTTGGTGCAGTTTTCCACCCAATTACGAACAATTTCTACTAGTTGCTATAGCAACGGCTCCGAACAACCTTTTGCCAGTGAGCTGAAAAAGTTGTTCCAAATAAAAGTTGCTTGAAATTCCAGCCAATGGGGTTCTTCGGCGCAGCTACGTCATAAACAAGATGGCGGTAAAGATGGTAGGTTCGTTTTTTTTAAACGCATCAGATATGGCGTATAATATTTTAATGGTCTATAATGTTTTAACACCGTATAATATTTTGAACAGAATGGTGCTCCATTTCTGCTTACGCCCATCAAGAAGAGCAAGCGAAATAAAAGAAATAATATTGGATTGTCGTTTTGGAAGCAGAAAAATCGGCGAGTAAGGTTTCAATGTGGAGAAAGAGCGTGGCTGACGTCAGAGCATGTCGTTTTGCTTACAGCCATCCTTCCCCCTCAGACTGGGTGAAAAGTTGGTCCAAAATGTTGCACGAAAAATGTACGTGTGATACGGCCTTTAGACCTAAAGACTTAAAATTTGGCGGGGATTTCCTTTCTTGGAGTAGAGATCCGCTAAGAACGAGTTTTGCAAAAATTGACTCCAAGAAGGGGGGGGGATTAATTAAGGGGCGTTATAGATAAAAATTCCCATTTTTTAACTTTTAACCTTTGTTGAGAAGAGATCCGCTATGAACGGATTTTGCGTCAATCCACTTCCAAGGGGATTGTGGGGAGTTAAGGGGGTGTAAAAGATAAAAATCCCAGATTGTGGATTATCAGACTTGCAGAGGCTTGCAATTTGACGTTTCTTTTGTTGAGTAGAGATCCACTAAGAACGGTTGTGATATAGATTTCTAAGAAAGGAGGGGATGGATTAAAACTCTCGTTTTTGAAATATTGGACCTGCAGACTTGAAATTTGGTGAGTACGCTCTTTTTCTTGGGTAGAGATACGACAATTATACTTCCGTTTTAGAAACTCAAAAATACTATTTTTAAATTAAAAGGGGAAGACTATTTAAAAAAAGGTTTTTCAATACAATCGACCATTTAATGCTAGGACTCAGATATCAATAATTTATATAAACAGTACATAATCATATAACATCATGAAATACCCATTGAAACGGGCGAGTAATGGATAGTACCCGTATATTATAATATGTTCCCTTTTTAGCTACATCACTTTAGAAAAAATATTAATAACTGGATTCATGACAATAGAGCAGGGATTACGCTCGTGAAAGTATAGTTTTTCTTTTTAAATCAAAGGGTTAGTTGGATCAAAATTAGAGGAAAAGATAAACAATTATAATTTTGCATACTTATTGTAAAAGATGAAAACGAGAACTACAGGTTGATATATTATTTTTCTATCTTCCCCAGATCTGTATTTATATTTGGAGAGAAACGCAGACGAAATTCACCATGAAAATCGTCTCATTTACAAATATTTGCGTGTGTATTCTTATCTTTATGCCAAATCATATTCAAGGCTTCGCATGCAAAACAGAAGTATGCAACGTATTTCCAGCTATGGGTCCAATTTGTTGTATTTTCATGCAGATATGTTGTGATATTGCGGTACAAAGAATTCAAGGCTCTTTTGTTAAACCTTTATCGGAATGCAAAACATCTGCAACAGCTGCTGCTGCTGCAAATCCCAGGTCAGTAACAAAGTTTTTTTATTTTAATTTTTATTACATTTTTGATAGTCTCTTCATTTGTTTTTCTTAAATCGTATAAATTGTATATTATACCCATTAAAAACCGCTTTCACAATATTTTAAATGTTTTACCACCGTTATACTGATTTGTATCTGCTTAAATTGATGATAGGTTTAACAAAAATAATGATATCCTAATAAGCTCCAAAAATAACATGCCTTTATTACAATTTTGCAATATTATATTGTTAAGCTCATCTCCTATTCTCCTAAAGGAGAAGCTTAAAACTACATGTATATTTATGTATAATTCAAAAACATATTAAAAATTTTACTCTAATTGGTAAATTTATTTAAACTTGAATTTAAATTATGAGCCATATTTTTAATTTAATTTAACGGAAATAAATTTATTTCAAATGAGATGGAGTAAAAATACCCCTTTCTATTCACAGCAATGCGAGAGCTTTTGCGCCATCTCCTTGGCGTTTCTATTGAAACTCCTCGCAAGCCGACTTCGACATGCCAAATTAGGTAATTTAACTTCAGGCTTTAAATATATCATAAAATTAGAATTATGAACTAATTCGCTTTGTTCACAAGTATTTTAGCAAAAATATTTATATTACTAATAATTCTACAACTAATAAGAAAAGCGTGTTTTTTTATATGTAGCAGTGTTAAAAGATTGAACAATTTAATGTGCCTTATCTTAAAATATACTTATAACTTCAGGCATGATACAAAGTGTCGATTATCATACAAAGAAGAATAAAAACTAAATATATATATATACTAGAAATAGATATTTGTGTAGCTTAGATAAGAAATGAGACGTAATCAATCATGGTGTCCAAACCATTTAGACAAATCTGTTAAGAATTCCATAACTTTTATAACATTTTAAATGAGGATAATAAATTTTGTTTTACATCATCTTACACACAGTCGGTGTTATACAAAAAAAAACATGCCCTATGCAAATTATTAATAATCGATTGACAAATTCGAAACATTAAAATTATATCAGATTTCACGAGTATATACACTCATCATCCAAAAAATATTGCTCCTAGCAGGAATAGTCAGAATAAAATGATATTTAGTACTGGATTAGTGTTCACCAACAAGAAATGATTAAAAATTGAGCGTGGGTAAGATAAAATGTATTAATCAAAATACAGGGCCAGCATAAATGTTTCATTAGTTTTTAAAAGATACATGAAAGAATATGAAAAGACCACAAACTCGTCATGTTTATATTGTATCATCTGGGGAACGGCAAAGCCACATCCAATTAAAATAGATTCGCTAAAGAGGAATATTTTCAGTGCGGTATCCCAAACAAAGATGTAGGGGCCTTATTTCTTTTATGAGCAAATTGTGACCAGTAAATATTATCTAGATATTTTGTGGTTGTGGTGGTTCCCTCGACTCAGTGCTAACTTCAATTATTTTGTTTCCCAACAAGATCCAGTGGCATACCTTCCTTATTGGCAAATATCAATTCGTGAATACCTAAACGATGAACTTTTGCATCGCTGGATTGGCCGTATTGTTGAGAATGACCCACTTTTGTTCTGCTGGCTTTCTAGATCCTTTAACTTAAAACCCTAAGACTTCTTCTTGTGGGGGTATGTTAAGGACCTTGTTTGCGTACCGCCATGACTGCAATCTTTTGTCGAGCTAAGAGAATGCTTCAGTGCTGCATTGCAAGCAATTGGCAGGGCTATGCTACAAAATGTATGAAATGAGCTTGATGATTATCTGGACGTAAATCGCATAGAGTGTGTATAAACTTGGTGAGTTTGTGATTATTTTGATATAACTTTTATGTGTGTTTGTATAATACTTTTGAAGGTATAGCATTTTCAAAATGAATGAATCATTTATGCTATCCCTGTATACGAAATCATTACAACTCTCAATAGAAAGTTAGGCCTCCATTATTTATGTTACATTCTATCACACGCCGAGACTTGGTGTCGTACGCATCTTTAACAATGTCTTGAATCCAATCATCCCGTGCATATTGAGCACATAGATCTTACAAATTTTGGGAGAACGATAGAATCCAAGCAAAACTGCCTGTAGTGTCCTGTGAAAAATAGGTCTGATGATGTTATTGGTTTCGGTGGTATCTCTGTAGCCGCTAGGCAAGCTCTTGGGATGGCAGTGGTATGAACATGAAAATTTTGTGATGCGTGTATTTTTTTTATAACACGATTCAAACTTTTTTGAAAATGATTGGTACATTTATTTATGCGAAACTTTTATAGCAACTTGGAAAATGATTTGTAAACTGAATCCCACTTTCATTATGAATCAATCTGGCTATTCAGAGAAGTTTTAATACTTGAAAAACTAATAAGGTTATCTGGGCGTAAGATATAAAGTTGAATTATTCAGCGAGATAAAAATGATTATGATTACATATCAGGGGTATAAGTGAATGCGATCTAAATTGAAATCTGTCTTGCAGAAATAAGGTAAATAGAGAAGAAGAAATAAATAAATAATCCCGGCAGAAATAGCCCTTTTGGCTGCCCCCTCTTGCAGCTAAAACGACTTTAACTTGGTTATCACCGAGTTTAACTGGGCTTTTATAACAAATAAGCCCAAGTCGTTCAGTGATATTTCAAGTTTATGCCACACTTCTCAATCCTAGTGGTTGGAGAAGGGTGGCGACCCTGTTTCTCAGCAACTCATGAGCAGATGTTTTCACTGGGAGAAATATCTGGACAACGTGCTAGTCAGGTCAACTGTAAAACATGCTCTTTGTAGATGGGTAAAATACGGTTTTGAGTTATTTTGTTAAGGGATGAACTTTCCAATGCCTTAAAAATAGGGAACCGGCCTGAAGATCTGAGAAATGTAACACTGGTTGTTCAGATTACCAACGAGATGAACTAGAGGTTTTCGTGTTGTGTACACAATGGGAGCCCATTACATCACATTCCAGGTACAAAATCTGTATGACAATACCAAATACAAGTAAGTGACATGCATTCTATTCGGTGCCACTAGACATGGATGAATCTATTATAATGCTGCATGAATGAACTAGTGTGAAAAGATGGCAGATGATGGAGTATTTATGTACGTCACACTGTGAAGTAATATGAGAGCTATTAATGATGAACCTCATAATTTTTAACAACAATCAAGTGACACAGATGACATTTCAGATGGCACCCCACTCCAAAACTCTTCCCATTATGTCTACGTGAGAACTTTGAGCTACGACATATTGATGTGCATCATGTCTTCTACACAGCGAATCTTCAGTGACACCAGGAGTCAAATGCGCGACCCAATAATGCCGGTCATGACATCGAGACCACAGCCTTTTAAGCTGCAAAGATCGGGAAAAGTTCGTGAAACTCGTCTGAGAACAGGACAAGGTGCCTCCTGTATCCAATTAGATCCTACGACGTGGCATTCAGTATGTCCCTCCTGATCCCTTGGATTCCATTTTTTGTACGGCAGACGTTGGATTCCGACCAACAAGAGTAGCAATATCACGGAACGATAAACAGCTCGCTCGATTCCGCAACTACCGAGCAATTGCACGTCCTGGTAGCCATTCCTCTTTCAATAACTTTCCCAAACATAATATGATCTTTTCACGACCAATTAGCATTCGAATTCGATTACTGAAGGAGAAACCTGCCAAGTAACTCCTCTTTTATCTAGAGTTTGAGGTACCGCTTTTCCTTCCAACGTCGTTAGTTTGAGCCTAAATACTGATAATTTGTATATCCAAGCATCTATATCCATTCAGGGAATTTTGACGTTTTTATCATCCCTCCTTCATGGTGTTACAATTTTAATGTATATCAACAATAAATGGAAACACATTACATGATAATATGGAATTATTTCGATAATGTTATAAGATTACTTTAAAGCTTTTGATGGTTTCTTTTTCTTTTGTGGAAAACAAATTATATGTTCTACTGCTGATTACTATAAAGTGAGATATTCAATTTCCTCACAAACATCGTGAAATTTAAATTCTGAGTTAAACGATTATTAAGTATGTATTTTGTATTTCCTTTCATAGCAATTATTTACTTAACATTAATTAAGTTGATGTGTCATTTCATATAAAGAAATAAATCTACGAGAGAACTTCAAGGATATATATATATATATAGTAACATAAAATGAAAGAAATACATGGCATAATAAAATTGATAATACAAAATAATATCACTAACGAAGCTAGAAGATTTAAACCAGATTTTAAGAAACACAACTTTAAAAATGATGGAAAAGTCTATTGTAGAAGAATTAACTAAGCGTATGTATAACATGGAACAGAATTAGAACTTTAAAATGTAAGGAACCAAAAGAGTCAATAGACTAAAAAGAAGATCTATTATGATTTCTAAAGCTGTTGCTGAATTAGTATATAAATAATTGTATATATATATATATATATAATAAAAATTAGTCCAGGTTTTCTAGTATTTAACATAAAATTTTGAAGTTTAGTGATAAAGACTAGGTAAAAATTAAACTCAAAAGAATTGCAACTTAACAATATGTTATAAAAAAGAGGACAAAAAAAAGTGGATGACTTCCAGTTAACCGCATTAAAAATATTCTTATTGAATTGAAAATACTTTTTGTCAAATTAGGGTAGTTATATGAGTGATTAAGATTGCATTTGCAAATTAAAAATTAATAATATTTAACTAATGTATTATTCTGGTGAACAAAGATACATATAATATTTTTGAATAAAGCAATTATATAAAGTCATATTTATTTCTTCTCATTTCAGAATAATATATAATGTTAATGGAACATTACTTCAAAATAAATGATTTATCAAAATACTTAGGAATAAGTGTTTGGCATCACAATAAGTACCTTCTAAATTATTTTTTTAAGAATTCGATGTTTTCAAAATCAAAAGATTTTCCAAGTTCTTGCAAGATTAGTTAATTTAATGTAGCTTTGATATTTTACTTAACTGATGCTGAAACCACAAACTCTCTATTTGATAGTCAGAGTTATCACAATTCTGTTTTCAAAGGACATAAAAAATTGTAACTAATCAAAATGCAAAATAGCAACAATAAAAGGCCTTCAAATATCTCAAAGTTCTACAACGTATATTAAATTTATTATCTATTAAAAATTAAAAAGTCGCCGAGGTAACCTAGTGATCAGGGTCAAGGACTCGGGGCTGGTGTGCCATGAATTCAAGCCAAGTACTGTTGAAGACACACCGCATAGAAAGAACCTTTGCCCGTTAAGGCGATATGGTACCATCTCACAATTTTATTTTTATTTTTAATGTTTGATATTTGGATTTAATTATATTTCATAAAGGGGGAGGGGTCATATTTAATAATAATTCCATTCAAAAAATCTTTAATTTACTGCAAAATGTTTATAAAATTTAAATATTTTGAACTTTTTTAAGCATTTTCTAAATCCCTAAGGCTTTTTTAAATACGTCTCTTTTCTTTCAAAATTTTTTCCAAGTACCTTATAATATACTACATAAAACTGTGCATGGGTTTTTTTCTGCTGCTACTCTTCAATTTTTTATTAATTTTTTTCTAAGTTAAACTTCCAAAAATTCTAAAAAAAACCCATTAATTTTGATTTTGAAATTTCTTAGAAAAAGTACTAAGAATGTTATAGCTAATTCCATGCACAGTTTTACGAAACATACATTTCAGAACATGCATAAAAAAATTCAAAGCCATACTTCTACTATCAAAAAGCCTTAGGGTTTTGAATAACAGTATATATACAAAAATTCAACATGGAGAAATATGAGTTTGAAGTTTTCATTCCATAAATAGCATGATATAATATTCATCAAATAGTCTGAAACTTTTATGAAATGTTAATTAGCTTATTTAAAACTGCTTACCATAAAAAATTGCACAAATGTAGAACAATTAAACAGTATACTGCCATTATGAATATACAGAAAAAAACGAATGAATGATCAATATTTCATAAAACTTTATCTTAATAATTATTTTAAAAAAATAAATACACACACACTTCAGAGCTAATTCCATGCTCAGAGATAATGCACAACATGTAAAAAAGATGTTTATGTCTTTATTTTTTATTTCCGTGATTTTAAAAGCCTTCGCATGTTAAATATTGTACACGAATGAAAGCAAAATCAAATAACAATTTATAGGTAAAATATATCACAAAATCTAAGAATTGCATCTGTGCATTTGTTTAAATAGATATCTTAAAATATTTTAATAATAAAAGTGTTGAGTTTCACACATATGGGATATATATATATCACCAAAAACAAATGTATAAAAATGGGCGAGTTTTTCTATTTTTACGAATTAGATTTTTAATTATCTGAGTTATCAAAATGAAATTTAATATTTGTGCTTTGGGAGAATCCGTTGTGAAGTTTTAATTTCATTCATAATAATATCATAAAAAGCACGCACAACTTTTAAATCTTGACCAAATCCATTTGTTCTTCCCAATAAACAATTCACAAACTAGAATTTTTGCATGAATTGCACAATTCTTTCTTGAAATGATTTGTTACTGCCTATATAATGTCAGTCTCATATACGCGAGGTAGAAAAATAATTAATTAATTTTTTATCAGGTTCTTTTCTAGCAGATAATCTGAAATGTGGGAGTGGTAGTTGCTGTCCAGCATCAAATATTGCTCCATAACTTGATAAAAAATGCAGGTAAAGCTTTGAAATTTTGCAGGCATATTTATAAAGATTTGAGGCATCAAAGAAGCCAATAAAATATTTTCGACAGTTTAATGATTTTTAGGGTGCCATATCGCCTTAAATTTGACGAGGCTCAAACGTCCTCCCGTAGGATGTGGTGTAGAAGTTCGGACAGGGGGATGCTCTCTCAAGTGTCATCCTCGTCACATGACCATGGTTCAGAATTACGATGCTCACTACCAATAGCCCTCCTATAGCTTTTCTGAAGGATGTTATATAACTATCACTCAAAATTAAAAATATGTATTCAAATAATATTGAATAATTACATTATTATGATAAGATTTTCCAAAATAATAAAATTACCTTATACCTTTTTATTGCAGGTAGTGAAAACCGCTGAAGTGATGATTCCTCAGGATTATCTTAATTTTTCTTGTTTCTGCGGTCTTCTTGCTCAACTATTTCTTTCATGTTTTGCCTTATATGAAATATTAACTCCTTAAAGTGACAGAGCAAAAAGTTTTAAAACTTTCAGAAATCTTAATGGTACATAAGTTTAAGTAAATGAAAGAATACTTTTTTATAACGAGATTCAGTTAAAGCTTTCTATTTTTATCTTATAAATCATTATAAATAATATAAACTATCACATGAAAGTGTTATTTCTTATGTTCGTGTATAATAAGCATAGATTAATACAATTAAATTATGAAGATAATGTCGATAAAAGTCATATTCATATTACAATACAAAAATTAAAATATGTAAAAGTCTTTGAAGGTATATAGTATCACATTACATGCTATTTCGTACTTTGAATTTATTGTAAGTAAATTAATGTATGACGTAACTTAATGTGTACGATATCTTAATCAATTTAGAGCTACTTTTTCACAATTTAGGACAACTTCGTTATCTTTTATTCAAGTAAATATTAAAGTAGTGAAAAAAATAATAATAAAAATAGATATTCTTATAGATTTTAAAATATAATGGGCTAAATTCATGTGACGTCATATTCACATGATAACGACAATCACATGTTTCCAGCTAATCAGTTCATACACTTCGCTGTTGCCAACATTTCGTTTTTGATGAAACTTTCTCGGAAAAGGTAAATATTTTTTGTTAACAATTATAACGTATATAGGCAACAAAATACATATACAGTAGAAGAATTTTAAGAAAATTGAAAAACTTTTTGAAGAATTTTAACATTTGATCATCTTTATTCAGTTTACTTACTTGAAATTGTATCTAAATTTTATAAGTAGATCAACAAGTACAAGTCTTATGTAGGTTAGTTTTGAATTCAATTGAGAGCTCGTGATCAGGGACGTCTTAAGGCATGGGCCTACTGGGCCTAGCCCAGGGCCTCGCTTCGTTCTTGACTAAGTCATTAATCATGATGCGGATAATTTTAATAGTCAAATATTATTCCCGTACATATTTTCCTAAAAAACAGGGAATTTCAAACAAAACAGCGAATTTCAAACTGCATGTAAATTGGCGAAGTGTCAAGACTATTATTAAGTCATGACAATTGTCCATGTCTAGGCCGAAGCCTAATACCATAAACAATCATTCAACTCATTAAGTCGAAATGCAGTCATCGGTCGAGTCGGTTTATGAGTCGTTCATGTTTATTTGTTTCAAATTACTGATTATATGCGTATTTGACAATGCATTCTATATACCGTCTGCTTTAAAAGATCACAGGTAGGGCCTACTTTTGCATAGGGGCCCAGGACCTCAAAAAATCTTAAGATGCTCCAGCACGTGAACGTATTTATCATGTAACCGTCATGAATTTAGCCCATCGTTGAAATTGAATAGAATGATTAATAAAAAAACATCTAAAACACATTTCTTATATTGACTGTGTATTCATTGTTAATAAAATAACACTTTAAGACATTTTTTAACTTAAAACTTTCATTGTGCTAAAATTTATTTTTCACTTTGATTTATCATTTAATTTGGGTTTGTAATGAGTATGCAGGGCTTTTAAAATGCTAAGTCAAAAATCAATTCAATGTAACTTAGAAGATGAAATCATAGCTGTTTTACATCTAGAATATTAAGCATAAGATGTGAATCCAATTTAAAGTACAGATTATTTAAAATTGCATTTATGAATTACGTATTATGTTTATAAGACAAAATATTAGTGTAAATAAAAGTTCTTAATTATATTAGTCTACGTTTTATAGATTTCATTTGATGACGATCTTAGGAATGCACCAACATTTCATTCTCGCAAAGATAGATTAATGGATCAATAATTATTATTTCAATGTTTCTAAAGTGTAAGCTAAATTAATATTTTATGAGTGATTAAATGAGTTTTAATAAACTTTTACTTTAATTCATGGGAAATTAATATTATATCTAGAAAAAGAAGTGAGTTTTGTTTCAATTTAATTCAGATTTCTTTTTTATGCATTAAGATATCAAACGCATATTTCGATGTCAATCTCAAATCTGATAGTTATAAATGTTCATTTCGTATCATTTCACCTCTCTGTGACGGTTTCTTGTTCACTTAACATCTTTGTATTTCATCCATATCTAACAGCAGTTACTTAATTATTATGACTGTGAATTAAATATTTTTATTTTTATGGATATTTTATTTTAGAGTATTGCTTAGATGAGTATTTTTTTAAATATAGTTGAATTTTTAACATGCTGTACTAAAAAGTTTTGTTTGTAAAGATCATGTGAATGTAAATTTTAAAAAAAGGATATATTCAGAAAAGATATTTTTTTATTATTTAAATGTTCCAAAAGTGTTTGAAAAAGCACTTACTGTTTCTAAAATTTTGTAACATTCAATAAATATTGTACTGTTTTATAATTATACTTAGTTTCCAGTATATTTTATCTTGTTTTTCATATTTTCATGTCAGATAGAGATTGATCACATTAATTATTTGACTTTCAGAAAAAATTTATAAAAAATATTTTAATTAATATAAGTAAAACTTATTTAAAACTTCAGATATAAAAATCGATATCTTTTTCATGTTAAATATTTAACAAAGTTTTCCTTGTATAAAAAAA
The DNA here is from genome assembly GCA_019973975.1 of Trichonephila clavata. NCBI lineage: Eukaryota > Metazoa > Arthropoda > Arachnida > Araneae > Nephilidae > Trichonephila > Trichonephila clavata. The sequence continues at coordinate 152,042 of BMAO01000584.1, forward strand.
AATGCAAACTTATTCTGAAAATACATATTATGTTATTACTCACACAGGCACAATTTAATTTTAAGAATTAAGAGTCTAATTAGCTGTTGATTATAAAGCAAGTGACATAATAATTTCCAAATTAGTATAACAATGATTACATTTAAGATACTCAAACATTTTTTTGCAACAAAGATGATTTTTAAATGTGTATGGGCTGTAAAATGTATACAAACTTCTTAGATTATACGTAATACTCACTCGCAATAACTTTATCATCGGCAAAGTAAAGGATGTTCAATATTTCCATGATTGATTTTATGATATTGCTTAGGTCTGAAAGACTATTTTCTAAAAGTTTTAAATTCACATCGGACAGTCAAGCATTCTTATAAACTAATATGTCGCATACTGTTTTCTTACAAATGCTTAGCTATAAAATCACTCGAAAACAGCAACAACAAAACCTAGTCTTCATTCACCACTTTGTTTCTGGTTCTTTAACAGTTTACAAATAAATTACGAATCTTTTATTCGATAAATTAATCAAACGTTTTTTAAAAAAATCTAATCGATATTAAATATTTATCGTGCATAAGAACTCATTTCATTTTAAAGGCGAAGCTTTGCTTCTCACAATAAACATTGCATCAAGAGCAGTCAGTGTATTTGGTATTGATGCCGAAAAGATTAAAAATATTCATAAGCCAAGAATCACAATTGAAGTGCTGTAAAGCTTCGATGTTACAGAATACGTAGGGTTTAATTCAGGTTAAAAATTTTAGATTTAATCTCTCTGACGGATGTTTAGAGAGAAAATTCCTCCACTTAGGGCAAAGGGTTGTTTTTTTTCTCTGATTCAATCGAAAATATTATTACATAATGCTACGCATTTATATAATTTCTAACCACCCTTCTATGTGAACCTTATGTCTTCCATGTTTATGAAAACGACTATCTCGTCTTATTGAAGTGACTAACACACCAATTAAATGAAAGTATCTTATTAAAAAGAAAATTTCAACCGAGTCCGACCAGAACAGTGTCACAAAAAATTACTAAATCGACTGGCTTGGGGTATGGACTCCAACAGCAGATCTGAATTATAGTTTAGTCCCTATTCTGATGCTTGAGGAGATTAGCTATGTGAATTTATTTCTGCCAACATTTTTTTTAAATTATCAACGAAGATTGCGGGCCTATTTTTCGTGCAACTATATTTATGTCACAGTTGATGGCTCGGAACTGCTACAAGGTATTCCGAGTTGATGTCTTTCTGAAAATGAATCCCTTTCTGATCATGTGATGATAGAATTCAAACTTTGTCTATGCACTGTCCTGCGAGATACATCAAGCATTCCTTTTGTAATATTCAATACAAAGAAAGCAAACTGGTGTTGTTTTCGGAAATTTTATTTTTCTTGTATAACTCATGTATTTGAGACACTTGACAGTTGCACTGATCATTCTTGCCTGAATATGGTCGTTGAGGAACTTGGTTCTGTTATTTATCAGGCATGCTTGTAGTCAATGCCTATTAAGAAGACTAGTATGCATAATCTCCCTTGGTGATATATCGATATCGGTTATGAGAGGAAGAAGTTTAATGCCTCTAGGTGTAAATTTCAGCGTTATAAAAATCCAACTGTTAGAGAGTTATATAAAAGTAAATATCTTGAATATAGAGAAGATAATAATCAATTGCTTATTAGTGCTAAATCTGATTATTAGAAGAAATTTCTTTTGACCATTGATGCTCAGAATATGTGGAAGAAGGTTTATACATATGGCGTCAAAAGGGAATTCATGAAAAAATTGAAATAAATGGTATTAAAATATACCCACGGAAGAAATAATCCCCTCCTTAGATGAGACAATAAATGTTGTGCTTCAGAAATCCTTGACTTTTGATTCAGAGGAAAATGACAATAACTTACAGGAAGAATATTGTCAAGCCTCGCGTACTGTGCTTATTGATCCTTCCTTTTCCTGTGATGAAAATACAGTTGTTTCTATGATGAAGCCAAACAAATCACCTGGTCCGGATTCTATTTCAAATGAGATTATTGAACAGTTTCATTTAACCTTTCCTTATTTTGTGTATAAACTTTTTAATTTTTGTCTAGATTTAGGTGTTTTTCACGTGTTTAGAAACTTCCCCAGGTGATTCTAATCCCCAAAGTAAATGAATTTAGCGTTCCACATTTGGATAACCTTAGATCCATAAGCTTACTTCCGGATCTTGGTAAATCCTTAGAGAAACTTTTTGTTGACAGGATTTGCTGATATCGCGCCGTGAAGACTTACACTCTAGCGATCAGTGTGAAGAAGACGCTGACCTGAAGACGCTCTTTTACGTTTGAATGAGATTGTTCAGAGAGGTAAAAAGAAACATTTACGCTCAATCTTGATTTTTCTTGTTATAAAAGGTGCTTTTGTATTGCACGCAAAACGTTCAGTACAAATTTCAACCTACATTCACTCCTTTAAAAGCAAAGAATCGAGTTTTTTGGTTCTAAAGTTTGGGATGAGGCCCTTAAAAAGAAAATGAATTATAAATATCTGCGATGCATATACAAAGAAGGATACTTTTGCGGGTCATATGCGGATATCGTACAATAAGTTACGAGTCTGTTTATGCTCTTTATTTCTGGCTTCCTTCCAATCGACATCGCTATTCTTCATTTTATTGGCTGTAGAGGAAATCCTTGCTTCGCCCATCTTTAATTATAATTGTATTCTGTCTCCATTCCCCCCCCCCATCTGCCAGAGAGGAGAGCTATCAATATTTTTCAATTTAGTGACAAAAGCACGGTTGATTTCCCTATTATTTGCTATGCTAATCGCAGTAAAACTGATGACAGTTGGTATCACGTTTGTTGTCTTCAAGAGTGGTATTGAATCCGAGAACTTTAAATTTAGAATTCGTGATGAATGCACAGTTTTTGTAGAAGAAATTTTATATTTAAACTTCGTCATTAAATGGATCACTGATCAAAATAGTGTCATCTCAGACTATTTCATTTGTACCGATTCTCTTACCTCCTTGGATTTTCTGAGGCGTATTTCTTCGTCTAACAACATAATCGTCGAGATCCAAAAGCGACTTAAAAGCCTAAAAGATAAAAACATCTCGATAGTTTTTTCATTTGTTCGAGGACATTCTTGGAAATGAGTAGGCCAATTGGCTTGCAAAGGCTGATACCAAGGGCGAAATAGATATTGCCGTTAATATTCCTAAATCCTTTTACAAGAAGATTGCAAAAGAAAGAATGGTGAAGTCTTGGAACCAAGAATACCTCACTTCAAATATAGAGGGAGTTTAATAAAAAAAAATTGTCATCCGCTTATACGAGACTGTTATGTCATCATTTTTACACTAATTACAAAATAATCCAATTCCTCACTGGTCATGGTAACTTTAAAAGCTACTTGAACAAATTTAATTTTGTTCTGTCATCTTTCTGCAATTGTAATATTGGTGAGGAGGAAAATGTAGAGCATGTGCTCCTTCTGTGTTCAAAGTTTTCAGAGAAAGAAAGATCCTAAGACAAGCTCTCAAGGTACTTAATATAAATTGACCTTCGAATCTTCACCAACTTATTTCCGTCAGAAATGCTTTAAAAAAGTTCTGTGAAATTGTTGCAACTATTTGTAATTCCTTATGACCTCTATTTTTTTCTTCTTTCCTTTGTAATGTGTGACTAATACTTACTTCTGTAAGTCCCGTGGGATATTTTGTGGTGCACGGGGATTTTATAAATGTTTTCAATAAAAAAAAAATACGTAAATCTGGAACTTCTGTATTCTTCGTTTTAATGAAGTGTATTACTTTGTCATACGCACGCAACAAGTACCAATACCGAAACATTACACCAAAATAAGTCACGATTCTTCTAATATTAATTTATAGTTTTCTTTTTAAACACACAGAAATAATAAGTTATTGACTTTGTTTTAAATCAACAGAATGGGATTTTCAGTGTTTTATTCGTAATAAATATAATTTACGAAGACATGTTGGTTAAATTTACAATAAAAATAACTTAACAAATCAAAACTGTAAACGCGAAACACTACTCTTAATGCAGATATGATGGAATGATACATATAAATCATCATGGAAAGAATTTGGAACTATGGAAAGATAGGAGAAAATTTGAAATTAAGGTGCTGGAATAGTGCAAATGAGGTTATAGAATGACGAATTTCAAATCATCTATAGTTTTTTTTGTCTTCTTTTATGCTGTCTGCTATAATAGTAAAAACAAAAGGAAATGTTACTTTATGCAACTAAATTCTTTGTATAAATAAAGAAAGGGAAAAATACGATATTTTTTTAGGATTTTCAGAATAGTCCTAAATACGCTACGATGAATATTTTCTGCATTTACTTCTTCGCACATGCGAAAGGATTCTACAAAACAAAAATGTATGCCAAGGTTTCCACCATGATATATGAGCAAAAAAAAAATGTCTTTTATAGTTTTCGTTGTGGTTGAAGAGATTTGAACGTAAAAGAAATCCAACATATTATTCTAAGGCATTCCTGTATTTTTTTTTTATTTAGAACTATAACTTCTTATTCATTCCCCTTATCAGTGTCACACATAAGGTGCGAGGGGGGGGGAGGATCCCGACCACCTCATCGCCCTTGATTCTTTTTCGATTGATAATAATCCTATGTATATAGTACTTAAAATTTATTTAAGTACTTGTTATCAAAAATTATTCTTATTAATTAATGCTAATTATTTATTTCATTTTTTTTGTTCTCGAAAATTGACAAAATGAAAAGAATATGTTTGGTGGCCAATTAGGAAATGATACGAGAATGCTGGACTTTCGACATTGGACGCCACACTTGAAAAATTCCCGTGTGCGCCACTGCCCTTGATGTTTTCCAAATTAGTGACGTAAATGTTTTAGTTTCATTGCAGTTTCTCCGTTATCCTTTTTTAAAATTTAATTTCGAAGTAGAATTTTAGAAAAAAACAAATATGTTTCAGCAAAGGTTTGAGAACAGAATCGACGCATGCTAACACTAGCGAATCCAAACGCGAAAAGGAAAATGGATTGTAAAAGAAGGATAATGAAAGGCACAAATAATTTTCCTTAGGAAATTTCTTTTAGTTTAACAATTATTTATTAAAAGAGGATTTCGTTAGCGATGATAATACACATTTAATAGTTTCAATCTGAAAGTAAATTTCAGGAAGTAAAAGGAGTAATAAAGTTTTTCCACTATTTTTTACTAAAAATTGGGCATTTATTGTGGAAGAACGGTACATTATGTTTTATTCAAAAGATTGTCTATCGCCAGCCACACCTTTTCTCCATCTTGCTGGAAACTTATACATGCTGCTTCGGAAGAACGTTTCCTTCATTTTTCGAGGCTATCTACGTATCGACACAATTTTGGTATCTTCAAATAATGTGAAGTGCTGCTCAGACAGACCACGTGCTATCGATCAGAACAAGCGATAATTAGGAACAGTAATGAATGGTGAAAACATCAGAAGGGTTAGGACTTTCAAATTGAGTGTTTCCAAGCAGGTTTAGACCAGCACCACAATAAGTGAATCAGTATTATCCATTAGGAGAATAATTTCGTCGTGTCTGGAGTAGTAGAGAGGGGAGGGGGGTTTCTTGAGTGGAGTGTTCAACTCAATCTCATCATTTGTGCTCAGAAACGAGCTCCAGTAACGATTTCGTTCGGTTTGAGCAATTCCTAATTCATGACACCAAGAGACGATCTTACCAAATACACAATGTTTTTTCCCATGAATATTCGACTTTTGAATCGCAGTCACGTAGTTCGCTAGATTTTATCTTATTTGGGTTAAGCAGTAAATCCATTTTTCATCCCCGATGACTAAATGAAAAAAAAAAAACCTTTCGTTCATACCTGGCTAGTAGCATTCCACATGTGCAAAATCGGTATCCGATGTATCTCGGTTTCAGTGCATATGGAATCCATTTTCCTTGCTTTTGAAACAGCCTCAACAATCAAAAACGATGGAAAATTGCTTGCTAAATAATTCCCATTGTAAGTGAAAATTCTTTTGTTTGGCACGAATCTTCCGCTATGTTTTTTGTCTTCAACGTCTACCTCACTATTCTTATACTTTTGAAATCACTCACACTTTCCCTCACTCAAAGCTGCCTCAGAATATGCTAATATTAACAATCAACGTGCTAACCTGCAGATTTTCTCAAATTAAAGAAGTAAATCCAACGTTCTCGCAAATAGCGCTTATTCGGCTAAAAATTCAACAATTTCGTTCGAAAAAAATTATGTGATGCTTATACAAAATCGCTAATACTTCAAAGTTGGGGTGTTGTCAGATGTCCAGTCTTAGGATATGATATTGAATATCTAAAAATTTCTACAATAACTTACCAGTGAAGACCTTTTTTTTTTAAAAAAAAAAAAATTAGACGGTGGAAATTTTTTGTACTCCATTTAAAGAACACACAATATTTTTCTAAACAACAATAAAAACCTATATCCTTATCATTGTTTAAGGTATCCGAACACGTTGAAAATGGCCAAATTCAGTCAAGACAGATATTTTTGTTTTTTATTTTATTGAATAGAGCTATCTTTTGACTTGACGAAACATACTTTGTTTTGTTTCTACACTACCTAGAGGCCAAGTTATAATCAATTTAATAGATTTAGAAAAACCGGAAGGGGTTTTTTGATCTACCAGAAGTGGGTATTTAAATTGCTCGAAATCTATCATGGCGAGTCTGATAACTCAAAATATTACGAAAATGAAACTATGAAACTTTCTATGAAACTTTTTGAACCTGATATTTATGTTATTTTCTAGAGAATGTACTAAAATATTTCTTATTGTATGAATACTTTTTGAATTAGGGCTTGTTATTTAAATAATGGTCTCATAAAAATGAAACATTTCTTATAATATTTACTCAATCAGCTCTAAAATTTTCAAATTTTAATAAAAAATTAAAATTTTAGTACATTTTCTAGATAAATGCATCTAATTTGTTTTAGTAATACTTTTACTAATATATGTGTTTATTACATTTTTCTCTAACTGCTTTGAAGTTCTTCAAAAAATATTGCTAAAATTTCACTTATAATTGTGATTTTTGTAAAATTCAGGTAATTTATTTTAAATTTTGATAGTTTAATATAGTAATATTTATTGGTATTAAGTCCTAAAAGAGCATTTATAATGTTTTAGTATGCTATGTTGTTAAAAAGTACTCCGAATGTGTTCGGATACCTTAAACAATCATCAATAATACTAAAATCAAAAATTCTATTTCTCCAAATCCAGGTGTACTCAACCTATTTTTGGCCAGTTCACATAGGGGATATCAGGGCAAGATGACTATGTTAACAATTTTTGTTGTTTATTAACTTATTTTTAAGGATAGTAAAATTAATTTTACATGAACTGTTAGAGAAGTCGTTTGTAGTAGACTAAATATATCACCATTTAATTTTTCAAATAAAAAAAATAAAGGATAATCTTATTTTTTCACAATTTTAACAAATCGTCATCTTGGCCCAGTACTGGGGGAAGATGACAACACTGAAAAAGGTTGAACATATTTTATCTTTTGAATATGGTACATGGTTTTACAAATGATATATAACTGTACTTTTACATCTTACAAAGTATCAAACTAAGCGTAATGCGTTAGAACGTAATGGTAGTGTTTGGTGCAGATAACAATAGTCACAAATAAAAATGCCATTTTCATAATTGGAACATTTCTCATACCACCACTCTTGACATTTACAGCACTGGATTCATTCTTCTGTTGGAGGATCACAATATTCCTCTTCACACAAGCAGGATATCTTATAACACCATCCTTTGAAGTTGATGCAACTGGACTGTTTGGCCTGAATTTTATAGAATGAAAGAGAAGAATGGAGCAAGGCATTTATGGCCACTGCTCCATTCTCCTCTTGATGATTTCTTCTCAAAGTGTCTCTAACTATCTAAAATATAATTATATATACCATTAATAAACAATTAGTTGGTTTTAAACATTAGTTTATTTTTTATAACAAAGTTCCTTAATAACAAGATTAACTTTCCGACAGTAAAATTTTACGAAAGGGGGTGGTGACCCAAAAATTCGGTCCAAAATGCTCTAACAGGAAAGTCAGAAAACGGTTTTTTTATTTGGGGGGAAGGGGAGTGAGGGAAAAATAAATCGCCTATGCACTCAGCAAATTTAATTACCTATACAATGGAGCAAACCAGAAGTCGATACACAGAACTTGCCGAGTTATGACACTTTAAACATATTTTAAGGACGACCACCATTGCAGGCGTAGCCTGCTACGTCGAAAAGTGATTCCAAGGCAAAACCCAATCGAACGGTTCCGATCGTGAAGAAATCGCACTGTTAGAATCGAAGATATTGAGGTATTTCATTTGGGGGAGGGGGTAAACCTTCCTCGAACTTGATTTATACTAAGGGAGGGAGGTCACATAAAATTGGTAAAAATGCTCTATCTCTAATAGGAATGCCGTAAGGTGGCCTTAAACGCTTTTTTACCGTTTTTTCAATTTTTTTATGGGGGGGGGGCTGACCAACGGGGGAGGTCTTGACTTCGAGGTCGAACGGAACCCCCTCGTACCGATCGGATACTTGGAAATGGAGATACGGACTTAGATAGGGTTTTTCTTTCGGGAGGAGGTGCTTAGCGGGTGGCAAAAATGTGTACCTCTGGTCGCCCTCTTTCAAATAACACCTCACCCGATTCGATGCTCCACTTAGAACCAGAGCAAATAGGTCGCGTGGACAAACACACAGAGAAACAAGCATTTACAGGATTTAATAGAATGGACAACAATTCCGTCAAATTCCGATGACGTGCTAGTCATCTTGCCCCGGATTGCCTGTTTAAAAATATTAGTTTTTGTTGCCATGAAGGAAGGCGATTAATTGATATTTATTCATTGTTTGGTAGTATTTAAACTAAGTTAATTATAAATATTAAAGAGAAACGATATATCTTGCCTGTATCTCTCTCTCTATATATATACTGTTTAATTCAAAACTCTACCCAATTAATTTTATTAATAGATATTTAAATAAAGAAATTCTAAATAGTAAGGATTAAATTTCCATAGTTTTAACAGGTTAATATTATAGATTTATTATTCTTCCTAGATAGTTTTAAATACCCCCTATTTCTAGTTTTAGATAAAATTACTTTTTTAAAATTTATTATAACTTTTAAATCATACTAGAGTCTCTAAGATAATGGTAGTATGTTTACAATTCTTATTTTATTATTTCTATTCTTTTCATACTTTTGCTAAGTGCTATTTTTCAGCCATTGCTTTGTTTTGAAATTGTATTTGGGTCCAGAATCTGGCAATAACTTGTTTATTGTACTCAGATTTAGCGCGGGCTCTGCATTTCTGTATGCAATTTTTAAGTAAGTTACCTTTTTCTCATAATGGATTTAGATTTCCTATCCATTATTTCCAATTGGTTTTTGCTCGGTATTATTAACAGAAAGGGGGAAGGTTGGCTGGCCAAAAAACATGTTAAACCCCACTTTTATACAGAGAAATATTTTTAAGAGGAATTTTTTTGTATGCAAGCTGTCCTAAGTCAGCAATGTTGATAATATTGTAGCATCCATTCTTTTATATTTTACTCTGTTATTTCAATTTTTCATATCTCCTTTTAAATTTTGTTGTCGGGTTATCTAGCAATTGCTATTCTTTTAAGTATTAATCATGTTAATTTATCTATCTCTTGTAGAGAAATTTTGATTATATATATATACATATATAGCAGAGCTTATTTATACATGTATAGAAGTTACAACGTGGCAGCGGTAAACAATCAAAGCTTCACGATTAACACAAAAATGGCGAAAAGCCAGTAGTGTCCGGTTGATGCTGCCACCTAGTGGAGAAAGGAAAAATTAAGACATTCGTCATCTTGAACGGTCTCCCTTACATCTGATAACTATTTCACGCGGGCCGCAACATGGGGATTGAGGATTAATGGGGGGGGGGACGTTATAAGATCGAAGACATTTAAATAGCGGAAAATTTATAAAAATATTATACCTCATAACTTTGATATTTTATTTTAAGACTACATATATTAAATTCTATCAAATTCAACTCACAAAAAATAGATTTCTTCCTTTTTTACCCAGTAATGGGGTAATTTCAATTTCCTTTCATCAATGATCCCAAGCCCCTTGTTTGCATTCTACTATCATAAAAACAAAGCTGCCATGAACTTTAATAATTTGATTTCTTACAAGCTTTTATTTAACTTGCAATGTATGTATGTATGTTATTGGTTCGGGTGGAATGTTGCAACTCAATTTTGAAACCGATTTAGCTGAAATTTTGTATACACGTTTAGTTTGGATGACAATGCAAGTTTTGACCATTTATATTCCGATATTGCAATTAGTCAAGAAAATATGCTCGGCGACTCAAAATTGAAGAACGAAGAGGAGATTTTGGGGTGGGGGGAGTTTCGACGTTTTTAAAACAGCGATCTATTTTTTTAAAAAACTCAAACAAAAAAACAATTACAGAATCGGAAAGATCATTTATTTCACCACAATACTGTGCAATTTTTTTTACAAAATAATAATATTTGTATTTTTTACGATTTTTTTAAAAAATGAATCAAAATTGATACGTTTTTATGAAAATGAAAATTATTGCGCATGAATTATTTTCGTTTAAATGAATCGATATTCCGTACTAAAACAGCTCATGCTTTGCTCTTTTAGAATCAGTAATTTAAAAATAAAATGTCAAAAAAAATTTTTTTACGATTTTTCAAAAAATACTCAAAATTTTAATTAAACATTAAATAACTTCGTCATTTATGAAGATAATCTCACGAAACTGTTTTTTCGTGTGTAGAACAATATTACCCAAGATCTGTACAAAGATTAAAAAAATTGCTTAAAAATTTTTTAAAAAAAGTTTGTGTTTTTCATCTAATACCCTTTTTGCGAGAATTGATTCAGCTAAACCAGGGATGGCGAACCACGTTGAATGAGATGAACAGGCTGAGAAACCTGTCCAGCTATAACTAAAAAGTAAAAAAAAAAATTTTTTTTTAAAAACAAGCTTTTATTTAACCGCGCTAAAAAGAATAAAATAAACTTTTCCTTTAAATCTTTTTTTACTATCAACTTATAACGTCATTACACAATTTATATGACGTAAAAGCTTGTTGCAAGATTTACCTGTGTAGATAAACAAGTAAATTAAATAACTCGATCTGATTGATTTTAATTTTTAAAAATTTCAAACTAAGTAAATACAAGTACTTAAATCTCGCGACAAGCTTCTATATCATATAAATCGTGTAATGACGTTATAAGTTGATAGTAAAAAAAAAGTTTTGCAGGAAAAATTTGTTTTATTCTTTTCAGCGCGTTTAAACAAAACCTTGTTTTTAAAAAAGTGTTTTTACTTTTAATTTATTTCTTTTGACAAAGTCTCTTATTTTTATTTCAGGTATTAATTTATCAAGTGTAGGATGGTAGCGAAAAATTTTTACTGAGAAAATTCCGGACTGCTATCCGTATTATTTTTTTTAAATTAATTCAAACTTGCTTGCGCATTTTTAATTCAAATTTATTCAAATAGTACACCGGAAGCATTTAATAAAAAATTCTACTAATTTCTGCATCAATTTATATGTTATCCTCAACAATTTCATATGTTTATTCATATGTATAATGTAACAAATTTTATAGGATGCTTTTGTTACCTCCACATATTTTGTCACATTACCACTAACTAAATGCTTTGTAGATGTTGCAAAGAATTTTTTAAGAATGCTAATTTATCTCGTCTTGAAAGAGATCCTCAAGAAAAAGAGCCATTGAAAGATTTTTGCTTAGTGGTGTTGTGAAGAGCAAAATTGCATTTCTTACGTATAATATTTTCATGATAAAAACCAAACAAGTTATTGATGCATATTGGTTTTTATCAACGAAATATAGTCAAGATTCTAATCATCTTGAAACAACATAATTTTTTTTAGATATTTAGTTGGAGGACATGAAGTTTAATTAAAAATTAGTTTCACCCATAAAAAGGTCTTTGTTATCACTAACTATTATAATTACAAAAAGAGAAAAAGTTGTTTCGCAATAGACTAAATTCATGTGACGTCATAATCACATGATAATTTTAAACCACGTGTTTTTAGCCAATTAAGTTCAAAAACACATGGGACGTCTTAGTCACGATAAATGCAATTATCTATTTTTAGCAAATCAGCTCATGCACTTCGTTGTTGCCAAATTAGCCTTTTTACAGAAACTTTTTTTTTAAAAATTTAATATTTGTCACTTTATTAAGTACATGTATAAAAAAAAGACTTTTTTTTCTTTAATTTTAAAGTATTTTTGCAGAAATTTTTTTTTATAACTCTTCGGCATCTTTACCCAACTATGCAATTTGAAATTTTACCTAGGTTTTACAAATAGAATAAAAAGTACGAGCTAGTTTACTGTCCGTTTTGAATTCAGTGTAGAACACGTGTTTATATTATCATGTGACCGTCATGAATTTAGTCCATTCGTGCCAGAACGACATCGATAGCAAAATTTATATATTTGATTGCTTGATTGGTAGAATTTCTCGCTAAATTTTTAATGCATTGTTGTTAAATAATTGATTTTGTTATTGCAACGGACTATGACAGGGCTACTCAGAAAGGTCCGGTGGGCCGTAGGTTGAGTATCGCTACTCCAACAGATACTAAAAGAAGTTATATTCTTATTAATTGCTTAAATTATAAGAATATGAAAAGAAAACACATTATATATTCATTTCTTATTCTTCTAAACATCAAACCATATCTAAATTAATGTACTTATGTAATTAATCCTTGAAATTGATACTTTATAAATTTGCATTTAACTTAATTTGTGAGTGTATTGAAGTTAGAGTCTTGAAATGTGTGTGTAGTTTTTTGACATTTGATCATCACGCGTTCTGTTTCAACGGCACCAACACCTACCGTTGAGATTTCATTCCTTTCAAAAGTAGTGCACGCAAAATGTATGAATATTTAATGAAGAAACAGTTTTATGATCTTAAAAGTTTGAGTAATTTCGAAGGAAAACAAGTAATATAAACAAAAATTAAAGTCAATTCGCACTTAGATCAACAAAGAAAATTTTTATTTTAGTTACTTTTTATCAAATAATTACAAATAATATAAATATGTATATACATAAGACAAAATCACTATTTTAAGTGGCAATTAATTTTTATTATCATTAAAGTATCGTATTGTCATCCAAAGCAATCGTGTATATAAAATTTCAACTGAATGCTTTAAAACGTGAGGGGGGGGGGGATCTTTTAAAATTTTGACTCAAGTCGCTAAAAAGGAAGCCAACGTGACTGTATTTGTAATTCTTTAAATAATTAGTTTCAGTCAATTAATTTTAATTAAATTATCGCATTGTCACCCAAAAACAATCGTGTTTAGAAAATTTCAGCCCAAATGAGAGCTTTAAAATGTGAGGGGAAAAAAACATTTTCAAGTTTTGCCACAAGTCGCCGAAATGGTCGCTAAGTTTCCAAAAATGATGGGAACTTGGCTGTATCTGTGATTCTTAGAATAACTAGTTTTAAGCGATTAATTTTTTAATTATAGTTAAATTACCGTATTGTTATCCAAAATAATCGTGTATGTAAAATTTCAGCTCAATTGAGCACTTTAAAATGTATTTTATTAACGATTGAAAATTTGAACAAAGCACACGCAAAGGAAGTCATTCGACATTTCACTGAAAGGGAGGGGACTTAAATTTGATGATCGGACGAGAAGCAGCGCTTTCAGTATTATAGGGCTTGAATTATAAGTAGATGACATTTGTGAGGTTTTCATTCGTTCTTGTGTAAATTCCTATGTGTGAATAAAATTTAAAACACATAAATGCATCTTAAAAGAGAGCTTATTGCGGAAGAAATAACCGCACTTGTAAAAAAAATTGCATAATAGGGAATCGGAACCCTGAATAATAATCCAAAAAACATGAGCTTGATAATTCATCTGGATCAGAAAGCGATGTGGATTTTGAAATAGGCGATTCTCAAAATAAAAATGAATTGATGGATCGCGATGGCTCATAGTGGACAAAGTGTGTTTTTAGAAATGCAATCAGTAGATGAGCAACCCAGATATTTTGCGAGAAAGTAGAGTCCTACTAATGCAAAAGGAAGTGTGAATAATAAGTGGTGTGTGAGTACTTGATTGTTTTTATAGATATAAAAAGATTAGAGTATACAGTCTTACAGCAGCATTAAAAAATTGCAATTTTTCAAAAAAAAACTTTTCACGCTGTTTGCAAGAGATTGTATGCAAATGGAGTTTCAGGAACCAAGAATCTGGAACTTTACTCATTATAGTCTATTATTTAAGGGGGGGGGGGTTAAATTTTTCAAAGAAACCATATCCCATCCGAGTGGCCCATTGTACTAAGAAATTCAGTTACTTAAGAAAAATATATTAAAAATTTAGAGTGAAATCCTATCAATGACGCATTCAAGTATATCATTTTTGAAATCAATATCTCACTGGTACGAATTGTGAGATATTTTTCTTTTTGTAACTACAACGGTTAATGATAACAAATAACAGTGGTGTAGCGACCATTTTATGGACGAAACTAATTTTTAATTAATCCTCACGAGTTCCAAGCGAAAATATATTCAAAGAAATTAGGTTGTTTCAAAACCAGAGGGAACTTGTCTATTTCGTAGTGAAAAATAAACATGGCTCAGCAACTTGCTTGATTATAGTCCTGAAAATACTATATTTAAGAAAGTACAATTTTGCTTTCGTTATTTTCCCTCTAAGCACAAATTTTTCATTGGCTCTTTTCTTTGAGAATCTCTTTTATGAGGCAATAAATTGGTTTTATTAAAAAAATCTTTGCAACAGCTACAAAGTATTTTGTCTGTGGTAATGTCACAAAATGCTGAGGTAATAAAGACGTATATGGAATTTTCTATATTAGTGATAAACATATGAAATTTTTCATTGATACAGAAATTGTGAAGGGGTGTTCCTTAAATGCTTTTCTGATGTACTGTTTGATAAATTCAGTAACAAAAATCAAATAATTTAAGAAATAAAGAAAATTCACCTCTCAGATTCTATTTGTGCTAGACGTATTGAAGTTATTGCAAAGCATATTTGTGATAACTTAAATGAAAACTTTAAAAACTGCAAGTTTTTGCTTGTCTTTTTTTATTCCAGAATAGATATTTCAGCAACATCAGAATCTTTGATTTTTGTTAAATATACTGAACAAAACTCAGAATCTGCGAAAAGTTTTCAAAGCTCCTTCCAATGAAGATCCAAACTAGAGGCGTAAATTATGTTACAGTTATTTCCATTTTTCTAGAGCAGAACAATATAAACGTAAAAAGTTAGTGTGTTTGTGTTCTGCATCTCACAAACAATTCTAGCCTTCTTTTTGAGATTAATTCTCTTTGGACATTATAGCCAGATGCAGCCACGCACACTTTCATCAGAGATTTAAGTCTGCCTGCTATACGTCTATCAAATGTAGAATGTTGATATAAAAAGGCATAATGTTTTTTTGCAACCAGAAGCTGCGTAAGGCATGGGCCACTGCCCACGGCCTCGAGGTGCATAGAGCCTCGCGCCTCAAAGCCGAAATAAATTAAACGAAAAGTAAGGAAAATCCAAAAGTACATGCCACAGGGTTTTTCATGATTAATAAATTAGAAAATTCTCAACTCTATCTCTTTTTCGCCAGAAGATATCGAAAAATTGATATATCAACTTTTTAAAAAAAATATTCTACTTATCTGTGCATGAAAGCATATGAACAAATAATTCGTGAAAATAGTGTTTTCCATTTTCTTTTATTAAAAATTTCTCAACTTTGTCGTTTCGACTCATTCGTTCAAATCTATTCTGGCAACATCAGCTGGAGTTAAGCTGCTATCGCACGGGGAATTCCGGGTTAGAGACAGGACTTCCCACCATTAGAAAGCCAATTAATACATCGTATGTAGACGCAGTCTCGCTTCATGTTTCTACATCATATTATAAATTTTAAAAGTATTTAATGAGAATAAATAATAGTGGTACTGGGCATTTTTCATAATTTATCAATCATGTCAGGCTTAGGTACTAAGAGAGAAAGAGATAAAGGGAGAAAATGGGAATCTGGTGCAGCAAAAAGAAAAAGTAAAGCGGAAAGAGTTGTATCCAACCAGGTTTAAATTTCAGGTATGATGAAATTTCTTAGCCAGACTGAATCTGGCAGTACAGAATCAAATTAATCGGTTCCTTCGACTTCTCAATAACATTTATCCGTATCTGAGTCTCTGTTGAATTTGGAAGTTACTCCAGATGCGCCGACTATTGATACCGAACGATGGAAATAGAGATAGGATCAAAAGTTTGCCAATCATAATCTGACTTTGAGATTTCTGTGTTCACGTTGAGTAACATAAGTCACAACCAAGAAGAAGAGATTGAGATTAGTTCTTCGCATGTGAACAGAGAGGCCAGTGACGTAGTGAACCAAGCATTTTACAGTTTTGACCCGGGGTTGTGGACGTTTCTCATAACAGATGCTCACCGGTCATGATGTAGTTCAAAGTGGTATCACACAGCAGTTAAATAACAGTGATGAATATTATCCTAAAGATGATGATCATAGACACTTTTTCAAATTTCGTTTCTCAAGAAAACTAAATAATGGTGAAAGTCAATGTCATCGTTGGTTGGTTTTTTCAAGTTCTAAGAATAAGGTTTTCTGTTTTCCAAGCAGACAATTTGGAAATTCACAAACTCAAATGGTAAAGGAAGGGTGTTGTGATTGTAAACACTTAAGTAGTATTTTACTCTAACATGAGAATACTAAAGAACACATGTGGCCTATGTTGCCACATGTGTTCCTTCTCTAATGTATTCCAAGGGATAACATTAGAGAAGGGAATAAAGCACGGAAAAACATTAGACCGAGAAAACGAAAGGCGAATTATTGAATCTCAAAAACATTGGTACAATTTGTTTGAGAGATTAATTGATATCATAAATTTCTTAACCAACCACAATCTGGGATTTAGAGATCACAAAGAATCTCTCAAAACAAGCAAAGATACTAAGAATTCTGGAAACTTCATATAGACTTATTTAAATTGATATCTAAATATGATCCTACGTCACAGGAACACATAAATCGCATTAATAATAAACAACTTGCATACCATTACCTAAGTCACGATATTCGAATGAATGTCAAACACAGTTACTAGCGAAGTGATTGGTTGGAGAAAAGAGGCAAAATATTATTATTTTTTGCTTGACTGCACTAGAGACTGTAGTAGAATTTAACAAATGTCGGTCATCTTAAGATATTTACGTCAACTGGAAGTATAAAAGAAACTTCATCGGATTTTTTGCTGTCACTGAAACGACTGGAGAATATTTGACCAATGCAATACTGGGAGAGGTAGAAAAAATGGCTTAAATATTCAGAACTGCCGTGGACAAGAATACGACAATGGTGCAAATATGGTAGGCATAAATAGTGGAGTTAAAACTCAAATATTAAACATAAATCCCAGGGAATTTTTCACACCTTGCGATTGTCATAGCTGCAATCTGTTATTGGTAAACGCAGCTAATTCTTCAATGGCAACAAAAACATTTCTTTTTTTTGGTTTTATACAGAATATTTTTTGTTGCTATTTTCAAGTTTTAGCAAATGCTGGAAAATTATCTAAGATAAATTAAAGCTTACTATTAAACCTTTATAAGACACAAGGTGGGAAAGCAGAATCAAGGCGGTGAAGTCCGCATTATTACAATATGATGATGCTGTTGAATGCATAGAAAACTTAAAAACCCGAAACAATCCGACACACTCAGTGATTGCGATTCCGTTTGAAATGAAATGTTCAGTTTGGAATTTATCGTATCGTTACATGTATGGTATGAGTTATTAACGCGTTTCAATACCCTAAGCAAATTAGAGCAATCTGTACAAGACCGTTTATACATTACTCTTGAACATTTGCGCACATTTTGTAGCTGGATCAAAGAGTATCGACAAACTGGATTCGGAAAATGCTTGTCTGACAGCTCGTAAGTTTATAGAGAAAAGCAGTTGTGATATGCCAAAAGATTTTTCAAATAAAAGGGTAGCCAAAAAGAAAAGAATGTTTGATTATGAAGGCAGTGATCAACCTATAGAGTCTGTCAAAAACCGGTTTGAAACAGATTTTTTTAATACCATGATTGATTCTGTGATAAGCAATATGGGTTCAAGATTTATGTCTTTAAATCATTTTGAAAATTTTGGTTTTCTCTATGACTTAAGCAAGTTAAAAAATATTCCAAAAAAGCAAACACTGAAAAATTCTCAAGATTTACACACAGTCCTGCAAGTAGGTGAGAGCAGTGACTTCCAACCTTACGAGAATTATATGAAGAACTTCAAAATATGATCCCAAATTTACCCAACACCTTTACAGACATGAAACATCTGCTCCAATATGTCACAGAGAACGATCTGAAAGAAATTTTCCCAAATATTTACATTGTCTTTCGAATTTTGTCAACAATACCTGTAAGTACCGCTTCTGCAGAGAGGAGCTTTTCAAAATCAAAACTGATAAAAAATTCTGTAAGAAATACAATGGGCCAGGAAAGATAAGATTTTCGCAGCTAAGGCAGTTTTATCTATTGAAGCAGATATAGCATTTAAGATAAATTATGAATCAATTATTAAGGATTTCAGCAAAACTAAAAGTAGAAAATTTCTGTTTCTTTAATTTTTTTTCATTATTGTTTAATGTGACAAAGAAATATGAGTAAAAAGTTTGGTTTTTTTTTCTTTATCAATAAAAATTGGTTTTGTATTTTATAAATCTTTTTCTTAGACCACCAGAGGGCCTCGCGAAATGTAGCTTGCTCATATTAGGTAAGTTCAGGTCTCGCGCCGCCGGTCTGCAACACAAACCACTTCTCATAGAACTATGTGATCCTGGGGTTTGTCTATTGCTCGTTTGTACATCCCATGTTCTTCGTGCAAGGATAGGTTTCTATCGGTTGATGAACAATGCATTAGATTGGCATAAATTATAGCTTTCGCTTTTTTGGTTGCCTGTACATTGTCGTTTATGGCATTTCTGTTTTAATAGTTTTATGATATTTTTATCAGTCAAGCTGCCCTGATAATGTTTAAAAAGTCCTCTTCATTCCAATATAGTCCAATAACTCGTTTTTTCAATTTTTACACCCGATTCATGTTATTTCCTGCTAAAAATTGCATGAATTTCACAGTGGCTCTCACTCAGTACATCTCATTTGGCATTTACTAATTTATTGCATCCACATAATTAGGGCAGTATGCATCTCTATGGTTTCAAATGTTCTACCGAAATTCCACATATTCTTTTTTTCGTGTGTGATACCCCATTCTGTTGGCTCCTAAATACCCACACAATGCTGATAGTACTTTAACAATACTTCTCTCACAGTTAAGAATATCAATAAGTGTACCTAATCTTATCCTCGCTTTTGAAAAAAACCAACATATAAGACACATCTATATAATGTCTTTATTTTTTCGAAAATCATCAACTTTTATGCAAGCTTTTTAGGTGCGTGACATGAAGTTTCACACACACTAGCATGTTTCTTTACTTTTTTTATCAATAAATTATGTATGAACTGGGTAAATATATTTTATCTAATGTTGGTATGTTTAGCTAAGAAAGAAAAGTTAGCTAAGAACCATAGTCTTTACTTATGGATAAGAAGGCTCTAACCAGCTAGCTATTTTTATCATACGAGCTTTTCCCCATTCTCTGGAAAACTTGAGTAAACAATTCCATACTTTCATTACAAGATTTGCATAAACAATAAATTTTCACATGAAACCCCATGAAATGGAAGTGTTAGATAGCAACTCAGTTCGAACAGCTTTTGCAAGCAGCTTTCTCCAATAATTCAGGTAACATAGCTTATGTTTTCAAACGTAGAGTTTGCTCGGAAAATGTCATACTAAAGTCAGATGATCGACTTTGCTGTAATATCTTAGTATATAATTCAATTGTTTTTTTAAATCAAGAGCTGGTACAGTTTAAGATGATTTCAGCCATCATTTCTTACTATTTTCAGATAACAGTTTTCCCTTTAGTATGGCTTTAAGTTTCTCTGTACTTGGCTGCTATAAGATCAGTACTTATTACTTTTATCAGCCATTAAAATCAGAAGTGATCTTTCGATCTGAAAAAGAGACATTTTTGTTTTAGTAAAATTTATAAAGTATCTGAATATACTTTTAAAACAAAAATGCACACGCAAGTTTGAGTGAATTTTAAACTGTGTGGAATTTAGTAAAAATTCTTTGCTGCTATCCTACTTTTGACAAAATATTTGAAACATGAAAAAAGTGAGGTTTTGTCAAAAGAAAAATCAAAGTACACGGCAGCTTTGTGGATATGGCAGTAGAATGTAAACAGACAGGTTAAAGGAAATTTAAACTATCCCATAACTAGGTAAAAAATGCATAAAACCTATCTTTTTTTTGTGTGTATTTTATAGAGATCAATACAGTATTATCAGGGCCGGATCTACGTATGGGCTTAATGGGCTGCAGCCCAGGGCCCCCCGGGTTCTAGGGGGCCCCATTCCCCATTGAAGATAACAAACAGAAAAAGCTGCTTACAATCAAAATAATAATGAAATAATAAACAATTAAAAATACATTTCAAAAATAAAATACCATACCAAATTTATTTTTATTTTCGAGAGCAAGAGCACAATTTACTTTTGTTCTTCCACCTTACCACCGAATACGTGGACATTAATAAGTAATAGCAGAGGCTCTATTATAGGACGGTGCTGATGAGAATCGAGCACTAATACAAACGTAGCGACACTTTTCTGTAGCCATTTATTTTTGTGCAATAGGTGCAATCAGGTTTTGGGCCCCTAACTAGATCTTACAAAGGATTGAAAAACCATTGCATTACATAGGCTTTGGGCCCCTTAGAATCTTGGGGCCCCCGCAATGCGGGGTTGCAGGGATGTACGTTACGCCACTAAAGTTAGAAAGAAACTCAGCAAAAGAAAACGGCGAAACACAACAAACAAATATTAATGAGGAAAATATGCAAGATCTCGATTACCAGCAGCCTTCTAAAAAATATATTGTTCAGACAGAGGACATCAGTAATGCTTCAACCGAAAAGTGTTTACAAAATGTTGGGTTTGAGTTTAAAAAATACATTGAAGTGGGTTCGTGGCCTAAATCGCTAAGTAATAATTTTATTGATTGTATCCTTTCACATGAAATGAGTTATTTTCTAAATAAAAATCCAAACAATATATATTCTGTTTCGGTAAGAGAATACAAATGAAAAAAGAGATCTCTCATTTTGAATAATCATTTCATTAAAAAACTTAAAAATGGCAAAGTGCTAGGAAGATTTTGGCTATGTTATTCAACTAGTATTGGTAGTGTTTTTTGATTGACCTGTGAACTTTTTTCTAAAACAAATTCTCAATACACAACCGACTTTTCTCATAGGAAACACTTAAAAAGTTGTTTAGAAAATCAGGAAAATTCTATTGAACATAAAAATTAAGTGTAGTTTGGTTGACACGAAAAGAAAATAAGTCTGTTTTACAAGGGGAGGGCATGACTAAGGAAATTCATTTGGTGACGAGACTTGTGTATTAGCAGTACTCCTTTAGGACAGTGGTCTTCAAACTTTTTCAACTCACGGAACCCCTAGAACTTGAAGGTGCTTTCGTGTAGCCCCTGTTACTTGAAAGTGCTTTCGTGGAACAACTTGAACTAGAAAGTATTTCGTGGAACAACTTGAACTAGAAAGTGTTTCGTGGAACCCAATTCCAAACACATGCATCGAAGAATATGTCTCAAAGTAATATTTAAAATAGGTCAACATGTTACAGGCACTTCATGTAAAAGCAATTAAAAAAAGTATTTGCATTTATTATTTAAAAAATTCTATTCTGGTTTTGTTAATATAATTTACTTATTAATAATATCAATATATGATTCACACAATTGTTACCTATTCATGCCTTATATTTAATAACTGATATATGTGCTTCCTTTTTTTCACACGAACTGTCGAAGTCTAGGTCTGTTGAGGTTAAGTGCATTCACATTACTTATTCTGAGTTTAATTTGCTTTTACACTTTGTTTTTGTAGCCACTTACGTTGAGAAATATATTTCACTTAAACACAATGTTCTGAATGGCATGAAAATGTTTATAGATGTGTGAGAAATCCCATGTATTTTGTGAGAGAGAATTTGAAACCTAAAATTTAGAAGCTGTCCCTGCTTAAATTTAGTTTTTAACATCAACTCTGTTAACACGTTTTGTTCGTTTTCCTTCATTATAGGTGTTTTCCTACAAATGTAAAAAGGTGCATTTTCCATTAGAAAACTATTTAGCTTGCAAGACATTGTGGTAACTAACGAGTATAAAATTATCTCGTAGAACCCCAGATTGTAAACAATCTAATATTCACAATATAGTAGAAAGTATAAATATATAAAGTTTAAACGTTTTATTCTTTTATTCATTTACTAGCTGACCCGGCACAAACGTTGTTTTACCATATAAATTATTTCTTGTGAATATTTTGGTAGTCAAATAAAAAATTATGCATGGGGATGTGGTATATGACTGAAAGAGGAATAAAGTGCTGTGAACGATGACGGCCTATAAAACACCAAACAGTCAATTTTTGAATTCTTTGTTCTTTTATTATTTTAACTAATAAATTTCAAATTACATCTCTATCATAAATTATGACAATTAAAAAAGTAACATTATCAGTCTCTTAGTGCAATGGAGTGTACGATATTTTTATTGAGTCCATCTTTAGCCAACACAAACTGGATGGTTTACCCACGCGAGAACATGCCACGTATAATTGTCCGTGTGAAAAACACGGTGTGCCCAAATCTGAACCACAAACAGACATCGTTTGACCTTGAAACTTATTGACTGTCATTACGAATTCCAATCTAATTGGAAGTTGAATCCGTTTGAATTCAATTGGCACATCCGTGGGAATAATAGGAATTCGTGGTAATAATACCTTCTCCTCGGAACTTGCAATTCAAAATTCTGGCTTGACAACGTTTTTCACCAATTTTTAATGACTAATCGCGTGCCATTGCACAGCGGTGGTGGGTTCAAATTACGAAGCAAAATAACCAGAGATCTAACCTTCAGTTGTAAATGGTACGGTGGCATGCCTGGCAAATCCAATGAGTTCAAAAACTCTGCTGGATAATTTACAGCTTCGTTGGTATCGCGAACTTTATCGATAGATTTGTATGACATCAAGTCCCCTGGCAACAACTGTTGTATCTTGAAATTCAAATCGTTGACGTCCACATTTTTTGCTGCCGAAATTGCTCTTTCTGTCTGCTACTCATGATTAAAGTATTGTGTGCGTATATCGGGAAATATATGGTCAATGAGAGCATTTTGCGAGTTAATGAATCTGCAGAAATCGGCCGGCAATTTTATGCCTCCAGTATTTTAATGTACAGCTACTTTTCCATCGCCGATACCTAAGTTATTTTGAGAATGTTTCAGCGGATGGATCTTGCAGCATTTGAACGCGCATATTCACTTTCTGCTGTACTTTTTCAACATTACGCCACAGTGGCGATGATTTCAAGCTAGCGTGGATCTTAGCGTACGTTGAACGGGGAATGACGGGAAGTGTTTGTCTGAAATCACCTGAAAGGAGTAATAGAGTGGCACAAAATAGTTTGTCATTGTTTTTTATGTCTTTCAATGCCCTGTTCAACGCCTTAAGTGAATGTTTGTGTGCCATAATGCATTTATCCCAGATGATAATTTTACACTGTTTCAGCAATGTGAAAAAACGTTTTTGTGTATTTAATTTATTAAATCACTGATTTTAAAAGAGCAAAGTATGAAGTTTTTTAGTTCAGACGGTTTACTCGTCATAATTTTAAGAAATCCATACATAACAACTGAAAAATTTCGATTAATGTGATTTGTAGCAAACACAATACTTCTTTACTTAAAAAAATATTAATTTAAAACAATACATTTAAATGTATTGCAAATAAACTTATTTGGAATAATGATGACGGAGTAAAAGCGATTAAGTTTTTCGCAAAAGAGATATTTTTGCTTTATAAACGGATGTAATATATGAATTGTTGAATTAAAGATATGTACAAAAAATGGAGGGGGGGGGGGACTTTTCATTCGCATTTTTTTTACTCGCCAAATTTAGTAATTTTTTATTTGAAACACGAAAATAAATTTATACGCAACGATTTAGAAAAAGATTTTCATAAAAACGCATCGGTCTTAACTTGATTTTAAAAAAATCATAAAAAATAGAAAATATTATTATTTTGCCACAAAAAAAATCATACTGCATCGTGGCGAAAGAAATGATCTTTCCGATTCTGAAATTATTTTTTGTCTGATTTAAAAAACAAAAATCGGATGGCTGTTTAAATAACGTCGAGAATACCGAAAAATTTCACCCTCTGTTCATTCACGACGCTAGGCGGGAAAAATAACGCGCAGGGTTAAGATAATTAAGCGTTTTTAATTAATATCTTTTTAACTAATTACAATATCGGAATGAAAAATAGTTTACGTCCTATTCTCAGACCTACTGAATATACGCACAAAATTTCATAAGAATCGGCCACGCAGTTTTGGAGGAAATTGGTTACAAACACTGTGACACGATAATTTATATATTAGATAATAAAATTTTTCAGTTTTATTGAATGGGGGGGGGGGGGGAGCGATGAGCTTTAGATACTCGTAACTAATAAACTTCATAGAGAACCGTTAATCCATTTTGCATAATATTTATTTCTTCTAGATTTCTTATTGTGACTCGTGGAACCCCTGCTTTAGGATGTTCAACCCTCAATGTAATAGCGCCGAATGTGCATTCAATTTGGAGAAAATAGCAATCGAAATTCATACTATATACAATTCATTTTATACAATTAAGTTTTAATCAGCTCCAGCGATGCAGTGGCATAA
Organism: Trichonephila clavata; assembly: GCA_019973975.1. Taxonomy (NCBI): domain Eukaryota; kingdom Metazoa; phylum Arthropoda; class Arachnida; order Araneae; family Nephilidae; genus Trichonephila; species Trichonephila clavata. The sequence goes on from BMAO01000584.1 coordinate 177,141, forward strand.
GTGATAACGTACCTGCATTTTTTTTGCTTTCGGTCAGGGTTCGAATCGCGCGGTAGACTTGCTTTTTTCTCAATTCATTTAATTATTTTTAGAATTAAATAATTTTTCTTATCAAATATTTTATATAATTATAAAATAATTGTAATAATAAAAATCATAAACAATTTTACATAGTATAAAACTATTATTTACCTAATTATAAAACTATTTGTTATTATATTACTTTTTAAAATACAAAATACTTATATTAAATATCGTTCAATGTAATATATTTTTATAATAAATATTATTTATTAATAATGCTATAATTAATATTATATAATAATAAATTAATATTATAATATATTTATAAAATATAATATAAATATTTATATAATTATAGTAACTGTTTTAATTTTTAAAACAAAAAATAATTACATAAAATATTTAATAAACCTTTTTTAAATAAATTTATTTTATTGTTAAAATAATTAAATGAACTAAAAAAACAAAGCAAGGTAATTGCGCGACTCGAACCCTGACAGACCGCACGGATTGCAGGGGCTCTACCACCTATGCCACTGCATCGCTGGAGCTGAAAAAAACTTAACTGTATAAAAGCTAAGCATGAATTTCGAAGGCTATTTTCTCGGAACTGACTGTCTATTCGGCGCTATTATATTGGCGGTTGAACACCCTAAAGAAGTACTACTATTACACAAAATCTTGTCCCCAAATCAATTTCCTTAGTCGTGTCTTCCCCTTGTAAGATAAACAGTTACAGGAGCAACTAAGAATAGATACACAATATAATATGTAATAGATACACAATGTCCTCAAACGTGTTATTGCGGTAGTACAGTATTTGGCTATAAAAGGTTTAACATTTAGAGGTACCGAGTAAGATTTTTTGTTCTCCTCATATTGGTAATATTATAGGTGCCCTGGAACTGCTTGCGAAGAGTTCGACCCATTCATTCGTGAACATATTGAACAGTGAGAATTACGACCAAAATCGTTAATGTCGTATTTATCAAAAACGATATATTAGCAAATAATCGAGACAACTGAAATAAATAACGTTTACACAACGTACTATTCAATTGTGATGGATTCAACACCAAATTTGTGCCACAATGACCAACTTGCAACGATACTACGATATTGTTTTCGGGGGAAAATGTATGAAAGAAGTGTCTCATTAATAAATATTAGTAGTCACACTGGAATATACTTATTTAACTATCTACAAGAATTTTTAGAAACAAATGGACTGCTATTGCATAATTGTAGGGGACAGTCATTTGACAACGCTGCCAATATATCTGGTCGATATAATGGTGTGCAAGCTTTTCTAAAAGAAAAAATAAATAAATCCGCTAGTTATGTATCGTGTGCTGCACATTTCCTTAGTCTGGTTGGTGCAGAATCAGGTAAGGTTGAAACTGTAATAGTGAACTTCATTGGTTTAGTGCAAGAAATATATGTTTTATTTCGACCCGTAGGTGGGCCCTTCTAACTCGTGAAATTAAACTGACTTTACCTTAAAAAGTTTGTCAGACCAGATAGTCTTGTCACTACAATGCTGTTGAAGCCTTAAAAGATAATTATGTTAATAATATGAATATTCTTAAAACATTTAGTAAAATTACAAATTTAAAAAAAAATTGATTTTTGAAAAAATATAGTAAATTTTAAAAATAAATTAACAAAATTCGAAACTGCCATTTTAATTATATTTTAGCAAGAAATTTTTGAAAGATTTAATTCAGCTTACAAACCCTTGGTTTGGACATCTGTGAAGGAAAGAGGTTAATTATGCCAATAAAAACGTTTATAAGCAATGTACATTAATCAGATCAGAAACTAAAGGAGTATCAAGACGGAGCCAAAAAATGAAGTCATAGTGTAGGAACAAAATATAGCGATTTGAACAAGAGACTGGTTATTTCAAAATTTGCAGATAAATCGACAAAAAAAAAGCTCTGTATTGGACAGAAAAATTTAAAAGGGACTCGCTTATAGTTTCGTTAGATAAGCTAACCCTTGACTTAAATAGAAGTCAAGTATATGCTGAATAAAGTATTTAAATTTTTGATAGATTTGCAAGATCAAAGAAAGGAGAACGTCGACCTGGTCGACCAAAGAAAGGAGAACGTCGTACTTGCTATTCAGATGACGTAGACCATCATTTAGTAAATGAAGGTGTCAACTCAAAACTTATCTAAAACAAACTGAGCTGTTCTATACTTGTAGTGATATGTTAAATTTAATGTTTGAAAAGAAACTTGACGTTTTTCCAAATTTGTATACCGTTTTAAAGATTTTTATAACGCTCCCTATTACTAGTGAAGCGGAAAGTGCATTCTCTATAATGTCCTATATAGAAATATAGGACAACAATGACATATACTAGACTTACTTATTTATCACTTTCTATTATTACTGATCTCGCTAGACTTAAAATGTGATGAGCAAATAAAAGAATTTGCAGCACAAAAGTGTAGAAATTTTTTTTTGTGTGTAAATTATGTTATTGTTTATAACGAATTTAAATTGTTTGAAATAAAAAAAGAACATTAAAAGAAAGAAAATTTCGTATATTTAAAATTTTTCTTTAGAAAAATGGTAAAATTTTTAATTATTTAGGGGCCCCCAGGTATCATTAGCCCAGGGCCCCCAAGAGCCACGGGCCGGCCCTGAGTATTATATAAAATAAAAATTACAAAAATGAATTTCAATTTTTTGATCAATTTTCCACGTTTTAAATTCCCTTGGTTTTACAGCACCCTTTACCCCACCCAGTTAATTCTCATGTTGCGGCCCTCGTAAAATAGTTATCACAAGTATGTGGCCCGGCAGGTAAAAAGGTTGAGTAGATAATCCGATAAAGGCCTAGATAATCCGATTGCAACAAATAAGTCCAAGATTTGCAGAGATAAAGAGAAATTTCTTATTCTGATGAAAATGATCCTGACTGATTGCCCAAAAATGACAAGATAATACTTTTTAAAATTGCTTAAGAGTGAAAAAAATTACAAGTGAAAATATTTTGAAATTTGTATTTCACTAGCACTGAAACATACAACTAAAATGGTGATAGATTAAGAAAACTCAGGATTTATTAAGATGTCTTGGTCCACATGGAAATTTGAAGAAATATATATGTCAACATTAATAGTAGAGAAATTTGTTGAGTTATTAATTTGTTCAAATGAATTTAGATGATTTTATTTCTTAATGATTTGTCACAGGATTTTTACTTTGCTCGATGTTCTCAGGTAAGAATTCCTCGTAAACGAATTTTGATTATATTTTACAGGTTTTCAGTATATTTGTATATGCCGCAGAATTATCAGCTACAAAATGAAACTTAATGCTCAAAAAGTATCCCCATGTTTTTCTAAAATTCATCCAATGGAATCCACAATCAAATTAGTAATTGTAAAAAGGCCATTTTATGGATCACTCTAAAGTATCATATTGGCATATAATTTGTATCATTACTGCCACCAAATATTGCTGCAAAAGTACCTTGTTTCATGCATTTAATCATATACTTTTCCTGACTAGAAATTGGTTCACAAATCACAGTAGATATTTTAGTCCTTAGAAAACTGTACTGCCTTGCAATGTTAAAAGTTTGGAAAGATTCTGTTAAAAAAAAGTGACATGATAGGTTGCAATTAATTAGAACATTATTTTCTATAAAATGTTAATAGTATTTCAGTCTCAATAACATATGATTGAACATTGTCCTGGAAAAAATCCAATTTTGAGCATTTCTACTTGATTTAACATTTGTGACAAGCTTTTGAAGATCTTGCATAATGAGCAATATCATATCGGCCACAATGACAAATCACGAGTCAGTACCACATACATCACAAAATGGATATTTTACCTCCTTTCATATTTTTTGAATGCTTCAATATAATTAACTTTCTTTTCTTTCAAACATTTGTTATATGTTAAAAAGTAAACTACTTTGCTCTTATTAAGCATCATGGTAACAATCAACAAAATCAAATCATTCAACAATATGAAGCATAAGAAATATAAACATGTGCAAAGTACAAAATATGTTGAGATCTAGAAAGTTGCTATCGGGGGAGGGGGGGGATGCTTTATTTAGTGGAATTACACCTATGAAATGGAAACCAAAAGCTAATGTAATATGATACACAGGAGAAAGGGCAAACTTCATGAATCTTTTAAAAAGTTGCATGGAAACTAGTTCTATGGTTTTCACCCACCTAATTTATGGTTATCGTGAATATAAAATGTTGAAGAGTTGCTGAGAAGAAAATAGTCAACAAATGACTGAAATTTTGCAAAAATTCATATAAATGGACAATTTATGAATAAATGTGTAAAGAAAGGCTGAAAAGTTTGTTTTTTTACACTCAAAGCATAAAAGTAGACAGGTATGCACATATATTGTAAGAAATGAATAAATACACAGTAAGAAAGTATATAGTACTTTTGTATGGCATTTAGTAGCATTTTTACGCATTCACGTTATTTTCCAAACACTAATGAAAAAACTTTTGTTACATTAAAACATTCATCCTCTTAAATCTAATGGTAAGCAAATTAGTGAAAAGCAACTACTTACTAAGTAATATATATATATATATCATAAAGTCAAATATATTTACATCAAAATATGCAGAATATAATTTCCAGAAATATACTATAGCAAGACCCCACTTAATGCTCTTTTATTTGAAATGTGGGATTCCTCGAAATTGCATGCATCCTAACACTGTGTCCAATTTTGGGGAATCCCATAATTCAAAGAAAAGAGTGTTAAATCCAAACAGCACTAAACGAAACAGCGTTAAGCAGGGTCTTGCTGTACTTTAATAATGTGCGATTACCCCCATCCAAAACAGCAAGGAGAAACAAAACTGTATTTATTATGTGTTATACTGATCAACTGGTAAAATACACAGCTGTATACTGTGACATATTGATGTATATACAAGTGTATGTATTACAAAATATTAATAAATTTTACAAAATCATCTTTATATATGATTTTAATGGGAAAATTATACAAGTAGACAGTCAAATAGTTCATAGTGTGACTGTTGATTCACATTGACAAATTTAAAACATGACATACATTTCACTACTTAAGTAATTAGGTAATAACCTTTTCCTTATGCAATACTTGAATTAAGTCCATTAAAATGGTTTATAAAATCAACTACCATACATTTCCAAATATAAGCTGATCCACGTATAAAGTTACTCATTTTTTGCTGAAAATGTACCCAAAATTTAAAACTACTACATACACCAAATTGGTAAAAATATTTGTGCCACCAGAAAGCATGTTGCTACGGTTAAACAGTCATAAAGAAAAAATACTAGATGCCAATAATTATATTCCTAGCAACCCTATCTGGAATCAAAACTTTTTGTTTTCATTAATTTATTTTGTACTCTATCTGTGCCAGTAGCGTCCACAAAAACTGTCAAAGGGGATGCCCATGGTCAAAAGTCCCCCAACTCGTATCATACCTTAAGACAACACCAATTGATTCTTCCGATTTTGTTTACAAAAAACAGTAAAAAATAAATTACTAAATTAATAATTAGCATTAATAAAATAAATTGTTAATTACAAGTACTTAATTAAATTTTATGTTATATGCATATAGGATTATCATCAATCGAAAAAATCTCAAAAGCTTTGGAGGTGTGTGGAGGGGGTCCGGACCCCTAGGACATCTCCCTTGTGTGCGCCACTGATCTGTATTAGTCTTATTTTCTGTACCATTTTCTCAATTGGAAAATGAGCAGGAAGAGAAATTTACATACAGCTAATTTCCAAATTCAGGTCATGTTGTATGCTGAAAATTTTAATAGCATGGCCCCTTGGCATTTCTCTGTAAATGCGAAACAATTTCTATAGCAAATGAAAAAAAAAACACTTTGATTTGGGGGAGATGTCGAAATCAAGACAGACAGTACATAATGGTTGACATACGTTTCACGCCTTGGAGAGAAAACTCTGAGCATGATGGTCATATACACTGAAACATCCAAATGAGTGAATGCTAATTTTAAGAACAATGAAAAAACTTAGATTCTAACAATAACTTTGAATAAACACCCAAAAAGTTAAAATCAATTCTGAAAATAGCTAACAAAAAATGTTAATTTTCTCCCCTAATTTATGTTTTTAGATTAGTGAGGCCATATATGAAACTACTCTTTATTTAAACTTTATAAAAAGTTCCAAACATTCTCAGCTTATACACAGAAATATATGGTAGCTATTTTCTAAACATTTTAAACAAAATTATAAGCAGTTGGTACATTTTTAAATGTATAAATAAGTATGAAATAACATATACATTTAAAATTATTCATGACATTAAAGAATAAACAAGAATGACAAACAAGCTCCTTGTTATCAAGTTACATGTATAATTACTTATTAGATAGGAAGAACATCTAAACAAATATTTGGCAAAACAGCTGTTTAAAAAAATAAGCTCTTTCATTTAAAAAAAAATTGACTAATTAAGGGAAAAGAATTAATAACACAGATTAAATGTCAAGTAAGAGGAGGAATAGGTTATTTTATCTGGAATAAAACATTAACTTTAATTCAATACAGAAAATATATGTACAGCTTTTCACATAATATAAATTAGTAAATAAAAATTACACAACTTTATTTAGCATCAGGAAAGTTATATTTTTCCTTCAGTTTTTTAATACAGTTGATTTCTTCTTTAGAACGAATGTAAGATGAAATTTCTGCATCTGATATGTTTGCATCCTCGCACTTATCTGGATTAAAATCCTTTTCTTTTACTACTTGAATAGGCTCATTTTTAGTCGTGGGTAGAACCTTCCTGTACATAGCAAACTCTTTTTTATTAATTTCTTCTTCTGTAAATTCTTTAGTTAGCAAATCATAACGTAATATTTCAGAATTTTTCAAGATATAACTTAAGTGAAATAGATAATTTTTCTCATTCACAGAATTTTTATAAAAATAAGGTATTTTTTTACCAAGTTTTAATAACATATTTTTCAAATCTGATACTCTTGGTTTTGCTTTGCTATGTGGCAAAGAGAAATCTGAACAAAATTTACTCAAAGCTAAACTTTGCCTAGGGTGCATTGACCTCCAACATAAATATGCAGCAGCAGATATTACACCTTCATAAGATCTACCTGATGCTATCCAACAAGAATATGCTAGTTTTACTAAAGCAGTTGTTTTGTTAATCAGTTCATCTTTCCTATGCTCAAAAGAGGATAGTAGTTGATTTATTAATGATTCCAAAACTACTGTAGGTTCTAAGTTACTAGGTTCTTCTGAGACATTTACTCCATCACAGTTAGAAGAGTCTGCTGTATCTGAGTTGCAATAAGATTTGACAATTTTTGAAAATTTAAAAGCTTTTTTCTTTGGACACTGTAATTTTGAGCATAGATCACTTAAAGATATAAACCGCTGTTGTTTCTGCAGTGTGTAAATTAAACAACAGCCAGCAAGGACACCAACATCTTGTTTTCTTGCAAAAGATTTCTTGGAATGGATATCCTTGAGCAAACTGGATGCATCATTTCTTTGATCAGAAGAAAGCATATATGTTTTACTTAAGTTTTCTAAAATGTTCATTCCATAAGTGAGACCGGCTGAATTTTGCTTTTTATTTGATGTAATTAATCTTGGTTTAGTTTTTGAACCATACACGTTATACTCATTTCCAAAATGGATATCCTCAACAATAGTTCCACAAGCTTCACAAACTTGCTCCTGTTAAAAAAAATTATACATTGAATTACAATAAATTCAGACTTTTATTTTATACAGCATTTCATTTATAACTAATGAGAAATTTAAAGCTACAGATAAATTTTAAAAAACTCTTATGAAAACTCTTTTTAACATTACACATAAAAAGTTAAAAAATACAGTGCTCATCTAAAGAAAAACAATCACAATTATTATTTTAAAAAATTACAATACTTCTATAAACAATATTTGAAAATTTAGAATAGATTTCAGCAATAATTGAACAGTCATTTCATTTGTTGTGAAAACCAAGTAACACTTTATGAATACATAATATCAATAAATATGTTACATAAATATGTTACAAATTGTACAGTGGATTACCAATAGTTAGCATGTATTAGCATTGATCAGTCATGACCAATGTGTGATAACATCACAATTTAAGTATTCAGGACCATGTCATACTTACAATAAATTCTTTAAACCTTTGTCTTCATTAACAAAATCAAATTTTATAAAAGTAAATAAAATTTTTTAAAAAAGTGAAAAGTTGTTTAAACATTGCAAAGTTTCACTATATTTAAAATGTTTACTTTATTGTTAAACAAAAAGGAAATGCTTTATATACTGTAAATGAGGTGTAATAAATGGGGTTTGATTTCTTTTAGTTGATACAGGTTAAAAATTAATATATTTACACATCTTGACAAATGAAAAAAAAAATTGTCTTATGTCTAAGCAAAAGCTATGTGTCAGTCATAAAAAGCTCATATCTTTAAGTCAAAATTTACTATGTGAAAATAAATTTTTAATCAGTTTTTGTGTTCTGAATAAAAATATCAGGAAATAACTTTCATCATTTTACAATTAACACACTATATGAAACACAAAAAATGCAAGATTTATATAAAATTTAAGGTCTCGTAAGTGAAATTTCAAGAAATATATATATATATATATTAATCTAATACATTATGTGCATCAAACTGACCTATAAATTTATATGTTCGCATATACACATTGTTATGTACCTTTAAACCTAAATGTAAATGTTCTGAAATTCTATAAAAAAATTTTAATTCAGAGGAATTGTAATATTTCTTCATGTATTACATTAACCACTATATTTTTTCCCATAATAAATACACACATACTTTCAGCAAAAATTTAGATCATTTTGTGCTTTAGATATCGAAAACATTTATAATCCATCTATAGGAAAAGACAGAGTGTTATAGTATTTTAGAATCTGAAACCTGGAAAATATATACATTGATTTTTGAGAAACATGATTTCAAAGTAAATTATGCACATTTTATTGAAATGCCTTTGTACATTTGTATTTGTTAGTACTTTTTTTACAATTAATCTTTTTTAATTAAAAGATATTATTTTCAAATATTTTCACCATAGATTTTAAATAGCATAAACAAGATTAACTATTTATTAATACAGAAAAGTAGCTCATAGGCACCACAAAAAGGGAAACTGAAATAAAAGCATAACAAAATTACCATAATAATACATTACGAAAACCAGAAAGGCTTGCCAATATAAAAATAAATTTTAAAAATTGAATTACTTGACTCTGTTACAAAGTAAGTAACACTTGTAAAGTGTAAATGCGCGATACACTTTAATGAATTTCACTACCCAATTTCTTTTAAAATACAAGGGGTGATCAAATGAAAAGGTACGAAACGACACGGTGGGTACAAATATAGACTTTATTCAAAATATACACCATAGGCCTGAGCACAACGATCCCACTGATGAACAAGCCGCAGGATTCCTTGTTCCCAGAATTCCTGTGGCTGTGACGAGACCCAGTCCTTCAGTGTCCTTGAGTACGTTGTCTGAGTTGAAGCGCTTTCCTTTCAGGTGTTTCTTCAGTGGACCAAACACATGGAAATCGCAGGGTGACATGTCCGGACTGTAGGACGGATGGTCCAACGTCTCCCATTGGAACTTGTCCAGTTCCATTTGTGTGACTCTGGAGACGTGTGGACGCGCGTTACCATGGAGCAGAACCACACCCTCCGTGAGCAGCCTCGGTCTTTTGTTCTTGATGGACCTGCGTAGGCGTCGGAGTGTCTCACAGTACACATCGGAGTTAATGCTTTTTCTGTGCTCGCATCATTTGGACGCCGCTTTTTATAAGAGCCTTTGCTCTCTCCTGCGCATGCGGGCACCCGCGCATGATCCGATCCCAGTCAGAGTCTCCAATGGCATCCCGAGATGTCTCGCTACATTCTCCCTTGGCGGAATATGCAAATATTTAACTGTTTCATTTTTATGTCGTTTTGTACCTTTTCATTTGATCACCCCTTGTACATGTAAATTTAAAGAATATTCTTAGCCTTCAATCCTAAAGTACCCATTTGGGAAAAACTGTTCAAATAATTCTAAGAGATAACTCATATTATGAAGGGGTAATGTAGCAACTTATAAACCAAAAGTCAAGGATAATTTTCTTTAAAAAAAAAAAAAACTACTTTGGGTAGCCTAGTGGTTAGAGCATTGGTCTCCAAACTGGAAGGCCTGGGTTTGATGCCTGATGCCACCAAATATCCACCGAGTGCAATCGGAATACATACTCAAAAAATCAGTGAGTCCGAATGGCGTCGCCATCTGTCCTGTTGTACCGAGCAAAATCGTGTCACCTTAATGGGGCTCAAAGCTTAGGCTAAGGACAGGCGTGAAATTCTAGCCCTTAGCCGCGATGAATTTCGACGACCTTGATCTGATGTTACTGTTGATCAGGTGGCATAAGCAACACAACAAGAAATATATACTTATTATTTTTGAGGTAGGGGAGACCGGGGCAAGATGACGAATGTCTTAATTTTTCTGTATTCCACTAGGTAGCAGCATCAAATGAACACTACTGGCTCTCCTTTTATCCCTTCATTAAATAATAGTATAGACACGCTGAAATCACCCTTTTTGAGTTAGTTGTGAAGCTTTGATTGTTTTTTGATGCACGATATAACTTTTATGCATGCGTAAATAAGCTCTGCTACAGATACAGGTAAGATATAACGTTTCTCTTTAATATTTATGAGTAACTTGGTTTAAATACTACCTATTACCATGAATAAATGTCAATTAATCGCCTTCCTTCATGGTAATGAGAGTGCATTTTTTTAAACATACAGTCTGGGGCAAGATGACGATCAGAAACACAGGGCAAGATGACGAGCTCGTAAACTAACTATTGTTGTCCATTCTATTAAATCCTGTGAACAATTGTTTGTCTGTGTGTATGTCCACGTGACCTTGTGCTTCCATCTCTTCTGGGGCTAACAGGTGCATCGGATCAGGAAAGGTTTCCTTCGAAAAGGGGTGACCAGAAGAAGACATTTTTGCCATCCGCTAAGCCCCCCCCCCTAAAGAGGAAGGAATGTAACAATAATTTGTTGCTTTAGAACTACTGGCTTTTATCTGCCACCTTTTCTGATTTTTTGCGAGAAAAGGAATGCTTCCTGAGCTTGTAGAATGAGCCCCACCAGGAACTGTAGTGATAAGGGCTGGAATAATGATGGCACCTTTTTCTCTTTTTTGAAGCACTTTTATCTTCATGTGAAACCCAGCAAAGAATCTCCTAATCTGTTGATTTTTGACAGTCACAAAACTCATATAACTTTGCAGGCTATCTTATATTGCAGAGCAAAAAACATCATGGTAGGGTTGCTGTCGCACACATCCCATCATCTCCAGCCCCTTGTTGTGTCATTTTTCGACCAGTTAAAAATGCACTATAGCCAAGCATGTGACAACTTTATGGTCACTCATCCAGAACAAACTATCACAGACAAAAATAATGGTGAGGTTTTGAGCATCACTAACTTCAAATCAGCTACAGTTGGAAATGCCGCTGAAAGGGTTTAAAGTATATGGGATCAAGCCCCATAATCCTCTTGTGTTTAGCGAATATGACTATGCTGCGATAAAAACTACTAACCATGCTGTTGTTGGTGATGAAACTAAGAATAATAGTGCTAATCCTCAGACCCCGGTAATACAAAACCAACATATAAACCCTCCAGAAAAACCAGAATTTATGGCAAATGCCGATTCCGATGCACCAAAGAAGCCTGTTAGTGTTTTTTTTTTTTTAACTTCAAACCATTGCCTAAAACATAATGTGAGAAGAAAAGAAAAAGCAAAAAACTGAGCTCTAGCATTCTTACAAGCGCACACCCATAAAAGAAATGTTAGAACAAAGGGAAAATCAGAAGGAAGAACAGGAAGTTTTTTAAAAAACAGAGAAAAAAGCTCGTGAAGCCAAAAAAGGAGCAAAAAAACTCAAACTGTTCCTGTAGGCCTATGTCTACAAAATCCAGGCCAAACATTCCAGTTGTAACAACTTCAAAGGATGGTGTTATAAGATGTCCTGCTTGTGAAGAGGAACCCTCCAACAGAAGAATGGATCCAGTGCTGTAAATGCCAAGAGTGTTGGCATGAGGAATGTTCTAATTATAAAAATGGCATTTTTATTTGTGACTATTGTTAGGTACACAACTAAACACTTCAACATTATGTTACAATGCATTACGCTTAGTTTGATACTTTATAAGATGTAAAAACACAGTTATCACTTGTTAAACCATATAACACATTCAAAAGATAAAATATGTTCAACCTTTTCAGTGTTGCCATCTTGCCCCAAGGCAAAAGTCATTTTGCCCCAGTACTGGGGCAAGATGACGATTTGTTAAGGTTATGAAAAAATAAAATAATCCTTAACTTCTTTTATTGGAAAAATTAAATGGTAATATATTTTATTACTACAAAGGACTACTCTAACAGTTCATGTAAAATTGATTTTACTACCCTTAAAAATAAATTAATAAACAACAAAAAACTGTTAACGTCTTGCCCCGGTCTCCCCTACATTAAAGAATTTTTCATTGCATTTCTCAAAAACGTCAAGTTAAAAGTACAGGTACTCAGATGAATACTAAGGAATCTGTGAAACAGCATCTTTAAAATACATATATATTCTCTGCAGTTCCCTATTTACCACAAAAGACTCAAGCTTGCTTGCTAAGAATGTTGAAGATTCTTCAGACATTAATTATTCTGATTTTGAAATGATGAAAACTCATTTAATTATGACATTGAATTTGAAGATATAGAGATACTTGAGCAATGTGATCAGAAGAAATCTCCACTTTCACAAGATAATAGAACATAATAATTAAGGGAATCAAAGTGGAAAGAGATACAGGAAGATCACTTTTTAAAATCACAAATAAATAGTAAAACTTGTCTAACTATAAATATAAATATGAAGTATTTTTTTTTTTTTTTTTTATCCAGTACTTTCAGTGCTAAGCCTGAACATAAATATAAAAGATGGTCGAATGAGGACAAGAAGAAAAACAATGCAAATTAACCATCAGTCATCAAGGCAGATAATTGAAATACGGGAGATAGATATTGAATAGCATAATATCAAATTGAATATCTACAGGGACAAAGAAACTTTTACAAATGGTTGCACATTTCTTGGTAACATGTAATGCATGGAATTTGTATAGTCAACATGGTCAGAAAGCAAACACTAAAAAAGGATAGATAGCAACTCTCTATTACATTTCGTCTTCTCACTGCATAGTTGAAACTCAAAAAAGAAGTAACAAGAAGTCTTACCCTCTCAAGACCTGCTAGCTGCCTCAAAGTGACGAGAGGGTGTACCTGGACGGAATGGGCCATGTACATCGGGAGTATATACTCCTGGTAGGCTCACCCTAGATGTGAAGGCAATCCCATTATATCCAGCTAAAGTTAGCAAGCACTAGAGGCTAAGTCAGTCTTCTCCCTTTGGTGCCCCAGGTCCTATGATCAATTGAGGCTGCTCATTTCCCATTACTATGAAACCAAATCCGAATTCAAGATTCCCAGCACAGAACATCTGCCTATCTCCATTCTTGGATCAATAACAGGCGATTAAAGAAACATAGCCCTTTTTCTTTGGCAGTTGATATGGGTCTGTTTTCTGGTAATGTTGAACCTCGCTCCTTAAAGCCATTTTCCCATTTTAAGTTCGACTCTGATCGCATATGTTTCCAGACTGAGCTAATGACCAGGGTCTGTAAAAGGTCTGATGTACCAGAATTTTCTAGACAGGCTGCTCTAGAGACAATTGATGGCATCCCTCATACAGCATTAAAAATCTATACTGATGGCAGCATGGGTGACAGTGGTATTTTGGGAAGCGGCGTGCACATTGAGACATCTGATAGTACATTTGACATCAAGATTAGGAATATTAACTACTGTTCTGTTTTTAGATCTGAAGTTATAGCAATTTATAGGAGATTGCAATTTATTGACAAAGCTTCTGACCTTGTCTTCAGGGACATTTGGATTTTAACAGACAGCCGTGCTTCTATACAGCATCTTTCTCGTTGGACAACTGTTGGGGATATGACGAGCCTAAATATTCTAGATGTCCTGGTTCAACTTTCTTCTAGACACTGTATATATCTTCAATGGGTCCCCTCTCATATTGGATTGAATGGTAATGAGATAGCCAATGGTAATGAGGTTTGGCCAAGTCTACCACTTCGATGGGTGACACTTGTATCACTTTTGCTGAACTCTCCTCTATTAAAAGGTTAGAATTGAATGCTATTTGGAGAATGCCCCCTGCTCACCCTTGGTATTTTGTGAAAAAACATTGTTGGTGTTACCAACTTAATATTCCTAGGTATCAGCAGACGGCTCTGTTGCGCTTTTTTAGTGGCCACATCAAGTCTCTTGACTTCTCAATAGGGCCGGAAAGTCTTCTCAGAATGTCCTAGGTGCGAGGCTGATCAGGCCTCTCCCAGTCATATTCTGAATTGCTTGAGTTTTTCATATGACGAGGTTTTAGGAAATCCTATCTTATTTCTGTATTTTTTGGAGATTTTTCGTTTTATGGAGATGGTGTAGCTGAGCTACACCATCCAGGGATAAGAAACAACCAACAAGAACCAAATGAAGAAATATTTTGTCAGAAGGTACTGAAAGTTACATCTTTACCAGTAAATGATGCAAAATTTGAGAATAAGGCATTTACATGTATATGTGAAACTACTAAATCAGATGAAAAGCAATAAGGTTGTGGGGGGGATCTCATGTAGGATGTGTAAAATGTGATATTTATTAACATCTCGAAGTAGAAAGTTACTTTTAAGAGTTTCATCCTACATGCTATCACTCTTTGCAGGTAATACCCTACTTTATACCCACACTATTGGATACACATTACTTGAGAAATAACATACTCTAAAATATCTGAAAAATCTGTAAAAAAACCTAACAAATAATTGGTCAAGGATTACATAAAGACACTTTAGTTACTTTTTGTAACACTATTAAGGAGATATCAACTGAGATTAAATTTCAAGATTATATAATGTGTAAATATAAGGAAAATTTGACATTAAAAGGAATAGAAGTTAGTAAAAAAAAAATAATAAGTACAGCAATATATGTTCAATTATACATATAATATGAGCTGCCATTGTTGAAAAATTTTGTTTGAGAACCAGTAATTTATACGATTCCCTCCTTTAGTGTAGGTATGAAGTGTAAAGACATCAAAAACTAAGGTTTAAAACTCAGTTTCAAAGACTTAACACCACATTAAGCTAAATTAATCATTTTTTTTATTCTTCATATGTATTTTCTTAAATAAAATACATATATAAAAGTAATATCAAGAGATTTTGATCACAACAGTATTATTTCATTTCAAACAATATATATATATATTTTTCTAAAATAAGATTTTACAATGTATTACAATCTCCTTTATGAACCATTACCCATTCAATTTGATGAATCAATATTCTTTTGTTGTTTTAATGCATACTCATAAAAATGAACATTGTTTAATAATAAAATGAACAGCAGATTCTAACTAAAAATTTAAAAATACTTTAACATAAAATATAGAATTAAACAAAATCAAATATATCTTACACATGACAAAACTAAAAAGATTCCTCAAAGACAGGCCCGAAGTAATGTGAGTAAATTCAAAGGATAAAACATATTTTTATGAATAAATATATGTTCAGATCTAGATAAATTTAATGTCAAACAAATTATTAAAACAGGACTAATAAAAGCCATTTTTATACTTTTATGCATGCATTCCTTTAACTACTTTTGAAGTAATAAAATAACTTACTTCTTGAGCATTCACTTCAAATGCTGACTCACCACAATTTTGACACACTGAAGCCATCTATAAAAATAAGAAAAGATTAATTGAACAGGACTAAATACAACAAAAAAATTATATATTTTTATCCTCAAAAGGAAATAATTCATATTTTGATGCCTATTAATTGAATTGCATTAGCGACTTGATGAATTTTAACGCATTTTTTTTTGCTTGTACCAGAAAATATTGCTTAACTCTTAAAATCTTTGTTCATGCAGATAATCTAAGTAATCAACCAGTATGAGGCTAATATGTAAGCACCCAATTTTCACTTTTTTTGACCCCCCCCCCCATTTGTAAATAAACATTTTACATCACTGATGCCAAAAAACCTATAAAAAAATCATTCATTACAAAAAAGAATGGGTACAATTTATAAAATTTTATTAATATATTTTATATTAGTTAAATATTTAGAAAAAATTACTAGACTTTAAAACTTTTAATAACTTAAACAAAGTATAAAAATGATAAAGCAAAAAATAGTAAATCATGAGTAACATAATCACTTTAAATGATGTTCATGTAAATTAGTAACATATTTACATAAAAGAATAGCTGCTACATTTTTTTTCTTTAAAATGAATTTGACTTTCCCCACCATATTTTAATAAAATAGGAAAAAAAATCACAAGACCAAGAAAAAAAAATGTGTACTGGTTTACAGTGACATAACAGAGAATATTAGAACCCCCTTCAAAATCAGGTTTTGCCTTTAATATTTTATAAACTGGTTAAACACAAACTTGGCGACAATCAGGCTTTGGGCCCCCAATAATTCTATAGAATAAGTTTTATCTAAGTCTTTTGGTACTAGTATCACTGCAGCCAAAGTTGTGTCACATGAATTGTGCTATTTTCCACCAAAATCTGACTGCTTGGTTTTTCTCAATAAAACACATAAGAATTTTTGGTGAAATTGTCAAATCGGCCACTGGTCCGCCAAATTTTGAAAAATCGTGAAATTGTGCCAATCCAACTTCTCCCTCACTGACACAAAAATCAGGAGGATTACCAGATTTGGTGCATTTATAGATTTGGCAAGAAAACGCTTGGCGGGATAAGCAACCAATTCGACAATCCAACCGAATTTTTTTTGATGTTTTGATATTTTAGTGCAATTCACATAGCACAAATTTTGCTGCAATGTGGACCTAATACGCAAGTACATTTTTTTGTTTAAAGATAATTGATCAAAACTAAGGAAAACAATTATTTCATTTTCAATTTTAAAAATCTCTTAACCCTTTCAAACAATTCAGTTTCAAGCCATTAGGTTGATAATAAAAATTTTTGAACTGTAATTTTGATTTGAACAAAAAATTTTTATCTCGAAATCTTAATTTTAAGTTAATAATTTAAAGTGAAGTGTACTTTCATTTGATTTAGATGTATAAATATGCATTACAGATTGAATTTGATTAATACTACATATGAATTGAAAGTTAGATCAATCAATTTCAATATATACAATTCATAATTGACAAAAATGAAACAATTTTCTTAGAAGGGCCAATACAAATATAAAAACAAAAACTTTTCTTATTAATCTTGATTCATTCAAATATAAATATAATGTGTAAAAAAAGTAGCTAAACATGCCAAATGCCACAATTTTGATCTTTGTATTTTCATTTATTTCACTGTATTTTTTTGCAAATAAGCTTGCTAATGCAACATATTCCACAGTTTGACAATTACATAATAAAGAAACCGCCATCAAAATATTTCAAGATAAATTATTTTATTCAAAGATACATTTTGTTCCACAAATCATTCAATGAAGTTACAATTTTGGTTCAAACTAAGAATCCATATGATACAGTCACTAAGCTCATGGGGAGGAAAGAGATTGAAAACAAAAACATGGCTTAAAGGCTCAAGCTTTTATTCCTTGAATGTTGTTTTATTACCTCTGATATCAAGAGTGGACTTTGAGTGTGAAATACAAATCACCCACAATGCCACTGTAAGAATAACTGCAAGAGAAAGGTAATTCTTCGATGCCTCTCAAAAGAATTAAAATCACAAAAATGGGCAAAGGTCTATTCTCAAATAATAATAGATAATATCATAGTAAATCAAAAATAATAAATAAAATAATATTCTACATATATATTTAGAGACTTATACTGAAAATCTGAAGGATATTTACAAGTTGCTACTCCTGATTGAAATGTTAAACTCTGATGATTGTGGTTCAGGTAAGCATTATGAATACTCGACAGAAAACAGTATTTTACACAAAAAAATTATTGACAGTTTGTTGTACTTGAATTTGTGTATTTCCAAACAAAATGAACAACTGATGAACTATTAGGTGGAGATATCTATTTAAAGGAGAAACCATGATTATGCAAATTATATTCTGAAGGGTTTAATACTCAAAATGAGGGTTTCATGCTGGAATGTTGTTTGTTTAGTGAAAGTATTTTGAAATGTGTGTGTAAAGTAATAAATCAGAACAAAAAGTCTGTTCAACATTCTGTTGTCAACAGAAATTCTACTCGATATTTTATACATTTCGGATTTTTTAATTACAGTTAGCAAAATTCAAATAAAACTGGCGAAAACGGCTCTCCGCTAATAAGGAAATACTCCCAAAACAATATAATAACATGTTTTACACAAAAATAATTGCATCAAAGTAAGGTTACTGAAGCACATATTCCAAAATCAAGATATTTCGCGTTTTTTTTTACATCAAACCAAAATGCTTTGTCAGGTAGTACAAAGAGTACAGTGCGTTTAAAAATCGAAATCTTACCATTTCAATGTGACCAATGATACATTTAAAAATTTCTTTGAATCTAAAAACTGAAACTCGAATACAATAACGGAAGTACTATTTTTTTCCCTTACGATCCAAATAACATCTACTTGTAGCTTCTAATGATCAAGTTTGACAGAATAATTTCGCGACGTTAGGGGGTTTTTGCAAACGGGTGTAAACTGCGCGCGCACTTTTTTGTTCAAAGCAAAATAAACTCTTGTCGCACGATTCGGATT
Organism: Trichonephila clavata; assembly: GCA_019973975.1. Lineage (NCBI taxonomy): Eukaryota > Metazoa > Arthropoda > Arachnida > Araneae > Nephilidae > Trichonephila > Trichonephila clavata. Next base: position 196,127 of record BMAO01000584.1, read on the forward strand.
TTTTCTTTTTTTTTCTGGAAACAAAAAAAAATATTTTTTCACCTCACATTGTGAATAACCTCAATATTTCTCAAGAAAATCTCTTTTAAAAATTAAATTTTTCATTAAAAAATGAGCTAAACCGCTCGTATTGCATTTTGGGTAGTATTTGTCAACTTAATGATCCCAGCTGGCGAGAGAGAGCGAATTTTAAACAAGAAATACATGCATAGCGGAAAAGAGATTGTAAAACACAAGCATTCAACGTATTAGCTAAGAGCTTTTTTAGTATAATGACTGTATACAGACACAAATGCTTTTGCTCAACAAACATGGTCTTCAAACAATATTTTATGGAACCCTGTTGGTCCATGAGTCAAAATAAAAATTCAAAAGGGAAATTATAAATATGTGAGAAAAAGAGAGATTAATGGGGAAATCTTCAATAACGTGGGCTGGATTTTCTACCGCCAAATTCTCTTTTCTAGCCGAAGATCGATCGCCTTAGGATCCGGTTTGTAGTAACCATATGCGATACGATTCTCCTCAGAGAAAACTCCGCGTAGTAATACATTGTATTCCTGACATTCGGGTTTTCATTTCAGTATTGATGTTTTTTGAAAATATTACCAGTGTAATTTAAAGGGTAGGTTAAACGATTTCTCGAATTCACATTTTAAACTTTTTTTTTATCTCAAAATGAGATTAAAAAAAAACTTTATGTACATGACAACTAAGTTAAATTTCAAGTTTTTTCTTTTCAAAGCAAAGAGTTATTATTTAAATTCGAAGCTAAATTACATTATTTTTATAAATACGAGACATAAGTATCAAATGAAACATAGTTTTAATTTTTTGCCATAACAAAGGAAAATAATTCTTTATAATTATGAAAAACACACATTTTAGTACAATCAGTGCAGATTGTCTAGTCAAACTAATCCAGAAATCTCAAATATTTTACTATCCTAAATATCTATTATTTGTTTTATCTCATCATTACCTTAATTTTTAAAGGAGATAATCACTCAGATTTTTCGAAATAATCGAATGCTTTTCTGAAAAAAATTTCTTCCTTTATATATATTCAGAGATGATTTATTTTTTTAAAATCATAGATTATTTTATATTGGGTTTTTTTTAGATATAATAGTTACAGGGGTTTTATTACAGTTTGGAAGGGAATATATACTTATATACAGTACAATATCTTACACATTTCATAATTTTCATTATATTTCTCTTTTTTTTAACTACAGATTTTCAAAAAAATAGCGATTTACAAAAAGCTGTTGATATTGTATGAGTTCCTGAATAGTATAAGAAAATTCATTTCTGCTCCTGATAATAAAAGTGGCCGCGGTAACCTAGTGGTCAAGTTAACGGACTCGTGGCCGGTGTGTCATGAGTTCGAGCTCAATACCACTAAAGACCCGCATTGTAGGGGGGCAATGCATAAAAAGTCTATGGATGCTTAAACGTTCTCTCGTTGGTGTGGTGTAGAAGTTAGGAGAGAGGTTGCCAGCTCAGGTGTTGTCCTCGTCACTTGACCGTGGTTCAAAATTATGAGGTCCATCTTCAAAAACCCTCGAGTAGCTGAATAGTGTAATGCTAATATTTATTCACTCAAGATAATAAATGAGTTGAAAATAAATCTCGGATTATCCACGTATAATAAAGCTAGAATTTTCAACAACCAAAACATCACGGCTTCTAGGATTCCTGGAAAGGGGTGACTGTAAATTGATATCTTTGCTGCACCACTTTGAATGAACAGGAAATTCATCAATCAAGAGTTCATTAGGGATATAAACATATTAATCTTAAATTAAGATTTCAAAATTTAGTATTTTTTTTATGAAACTAATCAAAATAAAAACTCTAGAATTAACTAATGTCTTTTTTAATCCTCCTTGATATTATTCCTTTTAATTACTTTTACAACTTTACATAAATCTGTGTAAAAAATAATAAAATGAATTTTTTTTTTTCTAAACAGGACATAAGATGTAAAAATTATTTTCATTGAAAATGAGTGATTTCCATTTTGTACAAATTATATTTCAATATTTGAACCATATGAAACTACAATTATAGCAAAAGTTATAATTGACATAGTTTAAATATCCATGTAAAAATTAAAATAGAATTGAGACAATGATGAAATAACAAAATTTATGTGCTCCTTAATCCATTGTTTTCTAATAAAAGTTGATAAGCATTTAAAAACATGTAATCTCAAAAACTTGGAAAATGATTTTAAAAATATCATATTATGAGTGAAGGTTGAATGTATTATGCCAATTGCAAAATTTTAAAATGAATGTTGAAAAAAAGAATATGTTCTGGTTAAACACTTTTCTCCTTGTAAAACAAGAATGAATGTTTTAATCAACAAGACTTAGATTTTTTCAGAGGTCATAGTCAATTTTTAAAAAATGATAGCTTTAATTTTTTGATTTGTTTAAAGATCATAGCCAATAAAAATATGATTAATAGCATTTTCTTAATTTCAGAACTTAAAACAAAATCAGTAAAAAAAAGTATCGAAAAATATAAATTAATTCAGTTCTTTTCAAACTGTGGGGCACGCCTCTCCAGGGGGTGGGATAACCCTACAAGGAGGGTGCGAGCATGTCGGAAATAAAAGATTAATTAAGAATGTATCTATATATTAATTTATTGAAAGAAAGCAAAGGAAAATATATTCTGATATAAAAATTAGTCAAATATCCTTGTGTGTGTACACTGTTATAATATACTTATAAATTGTACAGTACAATACATTTGATAATAAATTTATCTATATTAAATTAAGAACAAGTTTAATAATTACTACCGACTTCCTTGAGCTTGCTATATACAAAATTTAATATATCTTGATAATTTGTGTTATTTATAATTAAAGTCGTATTGTAATTTCAGTGCCAAAGTACATTATTATTGCTTTCAATACAATGTTATTGTATGGGGGGGGCGATGAAAATTATGATTGAAAATTGGGTCGTCAATATTTAAAATTTGAGAAGCACTGAACTTATTGGTAAACTTTTTATTTTAGATTATCATACATGGTATGATTTATAGCATACCATATTCGATTGTGTCATATGTAACATCTACGTACTAAAGTATCATTGAATTTTGTAGACAGGATGCAAAAATGAGAAAAATTTATGAAATTAATATACTTAACTATTAATCATTTGTAAGAAAGTAAAAATTAACTGGATTTTTTATTTCTGATATAAAATTCTGTTTTTGTTTTGTTTTTTTGTCATAATACTGTGTAACTTTTACCTTCAACATTAAAATTCTGTAAAATATAGAGTATGTTGTACAGAAATCATTAATATAAAACATTATCTTGTAGATTATTACACACAAATTCAAATGTTTAATATTATTCAGTCAACTATATAGAAACAAATCTTTTGCGGAAAAAAATTCACAGGTCACAAAAAACAGAAATTTTTTTGTTGAATATTTTTTATATGCCACGAAAACAATAAATTAACTTTTAGTTTTTTCGTATTCGTTTAATTAATAATCATTGCATTCTTTACCGTCTAATTGATTCGATCAGCTGAACTATTTTTTAGCACTTGTAAGCAATTAATCGTGTAAATGTAATTCAAGAATTGGCTCTGTGCATTAAATATCTAAATTCTACGAGGATATAATGCTTAATTATTTAAAGAAATTTAGAAGTGATACTTTAAATTTATAAGAGGACATTTTCTTTCTAAACTTAAAATAATCAAATTTATATTATTTGAAGACTCCTAAATTTCTTTGCGTATTCAAAGAAAAAAAAATTCTTTTTCATCTTTAAATTTGATTTTTTTTTTTGCTAAATCCTATGTTTTATTTTGCAGAGTTTCTTGATGAAATTATCCATTCAAGAGTATCTTGATAAAAAATGTTTAAAACTCGTTTATTAAGTCGCCAAATACTTTTTTTCTGCTAAACATAATTATTACAACATTATTATGTTAACAAACTTTGTATCAAGTGTTTTAAATGATTCAGTTTTATTTATTTATTTTACTGTTCATTTTATGCTACTACATACAAAATACCATGTTTAATTAAATATTTGGAAGTTCTACATCGTCTGAGTTTTTTACGTATGTTTTAAATTTTGATTTTTAAAAATTTAAGTACTTTTGGTTAATTCCTTATAGTGGTTGCGGTAACCTAGTAGTTATGGTACGAACTCGAGGCTGGAATGTCTCGGGTTCGAGTCCTGTTGCCACAAGGGATCCACCATGTAGAGCAGGCCGATGTACATTGAATCCGTAAAGGCTCAATGTCCTCCCGATGATGTGGTGTGGCAGTTAGGAAAGGGGGACGCCAGCTCATATTTTAGTATAATCAGTAAGAATTTCTAGTCAACATATATTAAGACTGGATCTAATCTAGAAATTTATATCTCTTACTATTCTAAATGTATTATTTGTTTTATTTTGATGCACACCTTAATAAAGTTATTTTCAAATAAACAAAATTTCTAATTAAATTTATATTTTATTTAGATCAAAAACATTGTCAATTAAAAAAAAATATTTGTAACAAAATTTAATGTATACATACAGTAGCGCACACAAACATTTGGTTGCCTCCTATGTGCGCACACTATGTAAAACAGATTTTGTGCTCAAAATTTCATAAAAAGCTAGCCATTTAATTTGTTAAGAAAAAAACTTAAAATTTGTGAAGTGATTTTAAAATGCTACTCCTCCTACAAAAGTTTACATATACGCGTGAAATTTGATTTACGAGAAGGTCAAACTATGCATAACAATTGTTGGTATGGGTTTTGAAATAACATTATTGGTATTCGTACAATACTTCTTTGTGTGAATGCTTATTGAAAATTCCTTTAAAAATGTATTAATTCTGAGCTGAGATCAATTATTTTGAAAAAAAATAAGTGTTGCTTTGATTTAAAAATGCATAGCAACTTTTGTTACATGTACTATTAGCAATAGGTAAAAAAAAGCATTATGCACAATAGAAAAAAAGTCTTAGCATTTTAAATAAAGGCAAACTAGTTATTTTATCGTTCCGAGATAAGGTAAATTTTATAGTTTTGATTTTCATAGGGATGTGAATAAAAACGAACGCAACAGTTATCCTAATTCTGTGTTTTTTAAGTTTAGAGCTTTCAAATTGTGTCAGGTTATAGAAAAGTAAAAAAAAAATAAAAATAATTTTGAATTTTTTTATGCAGCTTTTGCAGTCAGCAATACTCTTAAAAATGAATTATTTTACATAGTATATAACTAAAAAAATGAAATAAACAATTTTAAATGTATTTAAATAATAAAAACTACAATGCCATTAATTTTAAAAATAAAATTTGAGAAAAAATATAGCACACGAACGTATATTTTTTGCGGCAGTTTTTGAAGGAAAAAAAAAATTTAATATAGAATTTTTTAGAAATATTCCCAAATTTTATATTAGAAAGATAGCTGCATTTTTAAGAATAACATTAAAGCTACTTTTGTATTTGAAAAAAAAATTTTGAAAAACCGAATGCAAGGATTATAACATTTAATTTTGACTCTTATCTCTTTGATGTGAATGTGGTGTGGCAGTTAGAGAAGGATGTACCATCTTCCGCCATCCACTTCCTCTTAAAAATGTGCAGATATAGCATTTCCAATAATCAAATATCAAACAACAAATTTTAAACTAAAACAAATGTAAAATTTTTAGTAACATTATTCAAGAAAGTAATAGAGAGAGAGAGAGTTATATTTACATCGCACTATAAAGCCACACGAGCGCTGTTGGTGAAGGTTCTCATAATTTTGAACCATGGTCATGTAATGAGGACGACTTCTCAGCTGTCACCCGCTTCTCCTAACTTCCACACCACACCAACGAGAGGACATTTGACCCCTCGACATATTTAACGTGCATCGGCCTCCTTTGCACGGCGGGTTTTCAGCGGAACCAGGCTCAAACTCATGATACGCCAGCTACGAGCTTGTGACTTTGACCACTGCGCTACTACGGCCTAGTGGTCAAGCTGCTCAGAAAAACTAGCAGTACATACATAATTCGATTCAAGGGAATTATAGAAAAAATAACAATTGAGAGAAGCTGAAAAGTTCTATTAATATTTTATCTAAAAAGCTTCAAAATTTAAAAAAAAATAAACGAAGAAAAATTTGTTAATTATTTTTTATTGAAATAAATTTTGCAGTCAAAATAAGCTTTTCATTTTTTAAAATTTTATTAGCATATCTGTGTAAATCAAATATTAATTTTTAACATTAAAATAAAGAGTAGTGAAAAATAGTTTTTTGAAGATATTAGAAATAATAACATATAAATATATATAATATAGCATTTATAAAAAAAAAGTTTAATCATAAAAATATTAAAAATAACAGTGTATGAACAAACACAATAACTAGAAAAAAGTTTTATTGAAAAAAATAAAATGTAAATATATATATATATTTATATGTATAAATAGATTTATAGAAAGTAAACATAGCATGTAATAATAAATAAAGATAAGAGAGAAAAAATTTTAAAACTTAAGTTTATTTATATATTTAATACTAATTTAATATATTTCAACAATTTTTATTTCATGTTTAAATATAACGAGATCTCCTTACTTTTAAAAAAATACCAATAGTTTCAAAAGAAAATTAGAAATTTTATTTAAAAAAAAAAGAATTATATATGTAAAGGAACTCTTTTTTGAGCGCTTAATATACAAATAAATTTCTTATATATCTTAATCTTTTCAACTAAAATCAAAATATTGTTCAAAGAGTAGTTCAAAATTTCTAACCTGAAATAAATCCAAAACAAATATTAAAAATTCATTTTTTTAATGTATTCTATTTAAAAGGTGTAATTGTATTTCGAACTCTTTTTTGTGATGGAAGCCCACAATTTCTAATTCTTTTACTCTAACTTAGTGACGCAGTCAGACATAAGAAGATACAACAGACGGGCAGCCACATTTGAATGATACTCGCACTGCTTGGCGTTTTGGGGTAATTTGATGCTTGAAAAAGCCCCTGTTTCTGAAGACATCCCGATTAATGCCCTCTAGAAGTTTGCTAGACCAGGAGTATCTAAAGCAGTGGCCATCAAACATTTTCAACTCATGGAACCCCTAGAGTTAGAAGCTAGAAGCTGTTTTCGTGGAACCTCTAGAACAGTGGATTCCAAAGTGGTCTATATAGACCCCAAGGTTCTATGACGACCTGCAAGGGGTCCACATCAGCAAAAAAATAATTTGGGGGTGCATGAGGTGTAAATGAGGGTCTACAATAGTGGCTCGCATTAAACCAGGTCGTGACTAATTTTAAAAGGAAATTTAATCAAGTGGAAACCAGACTTACCTATTCAACAGATTTATTTACTAAATTGAATGAGGTTAATTTGCAGTTACAAGACGACAATATAAATTTTACTTAGACAAGGACCGCATTTCACCCTTTCCTCCCAGAATTAAGCTGGAGGAGTATAATAATGGACATCACAAATTTTCCCAGTTTCTCTTTGAAAAAAAAATGTCAGATTACAAAAATTATGCATTAGGAATAGGAACTAACAAGGATCTTAAAGTAAAGTTTAGAAACGGATGTCAATAATTTTGGCTTTAAAAAGATATACCTGTTATTTATTCCATATTATGGAATATCTTGCGAAAGTTTTTAATTGTTTTTCCATTGAGAAGGAAATACAATGCGCTTACCAATCATCAAAATAAAAATGAAAACTAGACACTATTAACCGAGGAGATATTTTGGGTCAAACCTGACAAAATGTATGCCAAATGTTGAAAATTAGTTATTGCCATCCCCATATTCACCCCTCCCAGTAAAAGCATTTGTTTGACGTTGAGTTATTTTATGCATTAATTAAATTTTAATTTAATTAATAAACATGTGTTTTTTTTCTTAAGCTTTAAACACTCTACTTCACTACAGTTAAGAATTTAAATCTTTTAAAGGAACTATCTCTAAGCCAACTGTCAAAAATACATTTAAGTTGATGAATTTGTAGAAAATTAATATTAGGTAAATAATTAGGTAATAATTAAGGGTCTACCACAAACCGAAAAACCTGTCAAAGGGTCTATAAGGCAAAAGGTTTGGGAACCTCTGCCCTAGAAGATAGTTTCGTGGAACCCTATTCCACGCATATACTTAGAAAAGGACATACTTTAAAATAATATTTAAAGTGGATGAACATATTATAGGAACTTTATGTGAAGACAATTATAAAAAATCCTTACATTTATTTTTTTAAAAAAGAACGTGGAATGCCACGCAATAGAAGCGAAACTTCTTTGGCGACGTTGGCACTAATTGCAGGAATAGATCTAATTATATGAAATTGCTGGGGTAACTTACTATAATCAAATAAAATTTGAGCTTCATTTATTGTAAGAAAATAATATTTTTATTCTAGTTACTGCATCATCATTTTCCCAGAAAGACACAATATGTGTGTGGTAACTAAAGTAGGATATAAAAATCCTAGATTGTAGTCGGTCAAGAAAACGTGAAAAACTGTGCATCAATCGTGGTTCCGTATAGTGTTGTTCCATCTCTAGAATCAGTTTTCATTGTTCGTTTCAAGAATTCAATGAGTGGCTTTGCTTCTTCTGAAGCAAAATTATTATAAAGTCTCCAGATAATCGGATTTTAATCATCGTCGGATCCAATGATTGCAGCAGCCTCTGGTGTGTACAGCACTGAAACTTTATGGATGTTTAGTAACTGAGATATGTTGTAAGTAATTATTATTCCTTCTTTCCTCTAACCCGGCTAGATCTGTAGGAGGAGCTAATTGATCAGGCATGATTCACTAAAATTGTTTATTTGTCACAATATTCAACACAGACACAATAATAATCCAACTAAGATAAATTTGATCAACACTTAGAAGACTGAGGTGAGACAAGGTAGCGTGGAGATAGTAATTACGATCATTCTATTATATTCCTACGATAATCTATACAAGCTCGTTTTTACCTCAGACACGCGCTAACAATTTAACTCTCTAACTTCTACTTAAACTATGAGCACAGTACCTGAACTCTTGGAATTCCTTATCCGATAGACAAGGTCTTGAACACCTATAATTGGCTTGAGCTCTTCTTAGAGATTTTAACTTCACACGTGTTTACGTACTACGGCCGGATTGCTCGCTTCTTATTAATTCACTTCACGTCCGAGCTATCCTCACTCCAATAAACTTCAATTCTCACTTTACTAATCTTCGATTTTCACTTCACTAACTCTCCAAAACTCGCGAATGCAGAATATATATATATTATACTTGATTTGTATAATCACACTTTCTTGATTTCGGGGAAAGTTAGTTGAAATAATTCTTGCCCTAAAGGAATCCCCAAAGAGTTAGTTAGAGGACGAGTATAGATCACACAATGTGTGCTTGCATTTATTAACACAAAATGTCGAATTAAAGGTTATTGAAATTATCTGAAGTCACATTACATATTCTGAGTTCAATTTGATTCTATACTTTGTTTTTGTAGCCACTCACGTTGAGAAATATTTTTCAGTTATATACGTTTTTCTGAATGGCATCTGTGTGAGAAATACTGCGTATTTTAGTTGAATTTGCAACATAAATTTAGGAGCTGTTCTTGCTTAAATTTATATTTTTATCATCGAATCTATTGATATTTCGATAAGTTGCTCTCTCTTTTTTTATTGTAGGTGTTTGTCCCACAAATATAAAAAGTCGATTTTCTTATAGAAAGCTTTTTAGTGTTGCAAGTCATTCTACTAATGAGTACAAAATTATCTGGCCACAAAACATGTTCAATCCCCCACTTTTATATAAATTATTTTATATTTAAGCTGTCCTAAGTCAGAAATGTTGATAATACTGTAGCATCCATGCTTTCATATTTTTTTATATTTCTCTATTATTTTTAATTTTTCTTATTTCCATTTAAAATCTATTGTCTGGTTATATTACAATTTCAATTCTTTTCAGTTTGATCATGTTTATTCATATCTCTATTGAAGAGAAATTTTGACACAAAATAGTTATAATCCTAAGATAACTATAGTCATGATGGAATAAAGTCTTAGCCACAGTAGTACTAGAGCAAACTCCTGGCCTTAGGAACCAGTATTGCAGGTTTAAACAAAGTTTTTCGGCCAGCCAACCTTCACCTGAATTTGCCAATACTCTGGGTCATAAAGAAAGTAAGAAATTTCTAGAGAAGAGTTTAACTATTATTATAAATAAAACCGTAATCTGTTAATGTAAAACGATAATATTATAATTACTAGAATATTTTAAAATCAAAGGTAAGACAATTAGATAATGATTTACCACGTGTGTACAGCAAAACCATTTTCCCGGGCAATAGAAAGGTCAATAACAGTAACACATAAAATTATTAAGTTTTGATAAAATAACATTAAGACTATACATATACACATTTAAAAACTCTAACTTTTGTTTCAAAATTTATCCCACGGAGAGCAGTGGCTTACACAGGCCATTTTCATGGGATGGGCTTTTAGCTTTCACCAAACACGTTGTTGGAAACTCGGTGTAATCTTAATACTAAAAATTGGAAGTTTCTTAGTGCATTGGAAGTTTTTGAACATCAAAATCCCCTCTTGTGTGCGCCACTGAGAGATTTAAAAAGTATTGCGGCGCTGGACATTTACTTTTTTGTAGAGGCGAGTTCGAAAATCATTAAAAAAGAAACACTGTGGTTCAGAATACTCTCAACGTAACGTATACCCAGCAACCCCACCCCATTGCGGTTGACCAATATTCTAAAGGACCCAAAGCTTGACTGACTCCAAGTACGTCATACCCTTTGTAAAATCCGACTTTGGGGTCCAAACCTAATTTTGCAGGGGGTATTTAATATTCTCCGTTACGTCACTGGTCTCAACAGAAGTGTTAAAAAAAAGCAAATTCGTGTTTTCTGGCACGTTTAATGGTGAATGAAAAGAAGGACCTAGCTTGAAGAAAAAGAGCTTTTTTCTCGAAAAAAAATAGTGAAAAACTTTCTACAGTTCAACTTTGGAACTATTTATTTAGCTTCTTATTGTTATACAGATAAAACAAAAATCACAAAATCTTTATTTTGTGCTTAAACAGCAAAGGTCACTTTAAAATCATTTTCACATTCTTTTGTGGTGTTAAGATTTAATCACAAATATTTTAATCATTGTACAAGATGAAGAAACATTTTTTATTGTACTTGCTTTTATAAGTACTTTTATTATTTTTCCTTTTCGTTTTACATACACAAAAATATATATTTTTCATTAGTTCCTTAGAATAAATTTGTGTTGATTAATATGCCTAAGTGCGCATTTTCTTAACACTAATATACCAAAATATCTCAAAATGATTTTTCATTAGCATTGTTATTTAAAAAAAATTTATTTGCCCTTCATATTGAAAAAAATGTCTTGAGTCGCTTATAAATGACAATAGCAGTCCACTTAAATAACGGAATGCGAATGAGTCTTAGAGAAGGGCCGATGCCAGCAAGTGTACAGCGTTTGCACTGCACGTGGGTGGACAAAAGACCACCGGCTGCATATAGTTCTATTAATCAAACAAAAAAATTTTGGAAAAGAAGTAATAAAACTTATAATAAGTCGAATAAATATGTTGAATTTTGAATAGTTATTGTAAAATCAAAATGTCCCAATTTCCCGATAGCTTAAGAATTTTTAATGTACAGTGAGTTGGTCTATTGTCCATTAATGTCTACTTTTTACATTCATCCTTCATCTGATAGCAAAACTCCTGGCAGAGTCGCAAACACCGCAATAGAATTTTTTTTTTGCTTATCAGGGGAACAGCGACGCATTGTGGATCGATGCTTAACAAAAAAGTTTCAAAAGTTTTGTGCCAAATTTGCTTCACGAAAATATCTAATATGGTTAATGATACCCGAAACATAGGAGTATTAAAACTCAATATGCATTTAAGGAGATTAAAAGTTTTCAGTTTAATTTTCCTTACAACTGAGAAAAACACAATAGAAGTTATTTTTGGATCTATTTGCATTTTAATCTTTTACCTTTTACTCTTATACAGATTATAACATTAACGTTAAGGGTTAGTCAAAACACGAAAAATTCTCGACAGGGGCGGTACATTAGGTGATAATTGAGGTTGTTGGAGTAAGGAAAAAGTTTGAACTCCCGAAATTAAAACACGGTGGGTCTAAAGGTAGTGTACAATGAAAAGACTCACCAAAAAGCAAAAACAAAGACAGGGGGAAATGTAAGGGAGTGTTAAGGGGAAATCTCTCCGGAAACAAAACTGGCAAGGTAAGAACTGAAGGAGGGGAATTTCTCTGGAAATAGTGAGGGAGCATTACAATTTGAAGTGCTGGGCATCCGGAAAGTTGAAAACGACCCTGCCTATCACTTCGTATATTCAACGCAGTGGTGGCGGGTGCAGTCCGAAACGTGTGCCAGCTCATAGTGGGTTTAAATATTGCTCGTTTTGTATCAATGCACATTTTATTACATAAATAAAATGTTAAAATCATTTCACATGGTCTATAACAATCACTAATAACAACAGCTTTGTAAGGACAGCATTATAGTTAAGGTTTCCCTTACTAGATGGCTGCACAAGTCAACCAAACTTAGAAGCCTGTAGCTAAGACATCAGACGGGAATTTTAATTAATTATAATTTAAAAATAGCATAGTAAAATATAATTGATACACCATATATCTTAAACCAATCTTTATTATTCTTTTAAGTTGCATTTATTAATTAATGTCTTTGTATTATTTTTATAAATCAATAACTTGTTGCTAAAATATAACTATAATGATAAGCATAATGTTGATTGTAGTAAAAATTGAGTATGGTGTAAAAAACATGGGATGATTCCGGACTCTTCCTCTGGCTGTTGGCTACACAGTTATTGTTTCAGGAATAAAACTAGAAGAAATGATGGAATTAGCTGTCATCTGATAATTAATGCCTTAAAATTCTAAACAACATTCAATTAATTTAATTAAATAATATTCACCTATCGAGATCACAAAAATAAGTGAACCGATGGGCAAGAATAACTTTTTATTAAATTTCCATGCTGCATTACATTACTTTATCATACTATCCTAGATTACATATTCCATGCATATTATTTATAATAAATATGCGTCAAGTCAGAGTATCCAGTAGAGCTGAACAAATCGTATAGATACGAATAACAACCAATAGGGCTTCTCTATACTGATATGGGCGTGGTGTTGGTTTGAAAGGTCGACATTATACAAAAAGAACCAAACAGAAACTGTTGTAAATATACAATACTAAAGATTAAATTAAATTTATATTGCCTGCATATAAAGTCTAACGTAAAATTAAATTTATGTTGCCAATTTCAAAACAAATACATACATATAAAGCACCAATAGCTCTAAATGGATAATAGTATAAACACGCATTTAGTTTCATGTGCACATATACACACATATATGTAATTATTATACAGCAAAAGAATGTTGGTTTAGTTGTAGATATACCTGACAAATTAGGAGAAGATACAATTCTGAAAATTAGAACCTGGAACATGAGACACGTTTAAAAGAATAAGAAAAAGTAATTGAAACAAAAAATGCAAAATTATCATGCTTCCTAAAGCTGTCACAGACTTAGAGCTGTGATGTAGAATGATATCTGTTTTATAGAATCCTACCAATTCCCTTTCAGCAGAGACTTTTTGCATAATAGCACAAGAAAAATAATGAAAGAACAAAAACCAAAGTATTGAATATCAGTTAAGCCTTAATCAAAAATACGAATGTTACAAATATGGAAGAATATTACATAAATGGAAATAGAAGAAAGTAATATAGAAATTAATTGAAAGATAGCAATCAGAAATGGAAAAAACATGCTTAATATTTCCAAAAAGTAAAATTTAAAGAAAATGGAACAATTTTTAAATAAATGGAAGATTTATGTGAATTAGGAACTGAAATGACAATATTAACAAGTTGCTCTCTACAGTAATTGTGCCATCTATTTAAGAAGTCTGAAACATTTTTAAAACATTCAAACAGATTTTTCTTTTTTTAAAAAAAGAAAGAAACTGGAAAAATTAAAAGTTAGAAAACAAGGGGAAAATATAAAAAATTAGAATTATGGTAGTTTATTATTTACATTATTTTATGAGTATATGTATAAAGGAGGTTATAACGATAATAATGTTCTAAATAGTTATCATAAAACTTCTCATTATTTTCAAGTTTTTCTGTGTGATTAAAAACTGGATCATTATTTCTTTGTTCGTATTAAAGTATAATATCTCTAAAAATGGTGTGGCTATTGTTATTCCAAAATGGTACTCTAATGATATTAAAATTAAAGGCCTCACTTCTATTAAAGCTATTACACTTCGAAAATGATTTTTAATATTTAATTGTAAATACAAAATACCTGTTTTGTTTGTTTCATAATCGGTATTCTTAAATTCAAATTATCAGGATAAAAATTAAAGTTAGGAATATAATCTACTTAATTGCTAAAAATAATTGTATTATCTATGTATCTATGTGTGTGACAAAAATTGAAATATATATTACCAGTTTCATAGTAAAGGAGATCTATATTATCTAGACAATTGTTACCCGATTCATCTGTGGGGTAACCCAGTGATTTGTTGATAATAATAGACGTTACGATAAGTAAAATTTTTTCTTTCAATCCAAATTGAATAAAAATTAAAAGTTTATTAATCTTTTTTAAAAGAATATTTACTGTATATTTGCTTGAGAACCTTAATTATGTATTCTGTATCAATGAAATTAAATAAATTTTCAAAATCATAATTATTATAGAAAGTATGCTTTTACTTTGCATGGATTTAACAATATCTTGACTACTTTTAACAGTAATAGAGTTATTAATGTTGTTTAAAGCGTCCTGAAATAAACTTAGTAACTTTTTACTAGGATTTATAAAGTAAGTACTAAAAGTCTTGGTGACAGCTCTAAATTTAATAGGATTTTTATGGAATTTTAGAGCAAGAAAAATGTGTGGGAAATTAATATCCTTAATATTTAATCTAATGTTTTATGAAATGCATAGATACGTTCACAGAGTTTTCTTAAGTTAAATATTGATTTATAAATACTTCATTGTCTTGAAAATGTTTACAAAAATTGAAAAAAATTTTCACAAATCATTGCAAAATTGCTCGCGACCTATCATCAAATGTCTTTATAATTTTAAGATTTGTAGTTTGATGTTTCTAAGTAATATTATTTACGATTTCATTGTTCAATTTCCTTAATTCTTTGAGAATATTGAATTTAAACTCATTAAAAGCTACAAACCGAAAAACTTATTTAATAGCAATTTTTGTAATAAAATTTTCAAGATATTTAGAAATTTGTGATTTAATATCAACGTTATTATAAGAAACCAGTAATCTAAAGCCTGTGGATTTACTTATGATTTCTCCAAGAATTTTGTCCTTTATTATATTAAAATCCCCTGCATATCAACATGTTTATGATGTTTATTTTTAAATTCAGAATAATCATGACAGTTATAAATATTTTTATTTTGTAAATTAGTTTTATGATGCCTGTGGCCAAGTGGTAATGCCACTTCCACGTCAGTGGTCCGGGGATCAAACTCGGGGTGAGGAACGTCGACTCAGCCTTTCATGTGGGTCGATAAATGAGAACCTAGCTTGTGTGCTTGGGAACTAAACAGAGGAGGGTTTCCAAACTGACCACTTGACTGTAACATCTACTCATGCACCTCAGTGCCCAAGGTCACGAAAACTGAGATGAGCACAATATATATATAAAATAATAAAATATATATAGGTCTTGACCCACCATAAGCTTTTGCGCCACTGAGTTAAGATAAAATTGCTTTTATAGTAATTAAAATTCTGATCTATTTTTAATGCATTTGAAATTTTTTTAACATTAGTTTTGCTAATTTCTTAAACATATCTTCTAAATATTTTAATATAATCAATAAATATTATTATAAGATTTACTCATAAAAAAAAAAAAACAGTACACTATTTTTTTTAGTAGATTATTCAACAATTTTCACTTTTTTAAAATATTACATACACGAATTAGGAAATTATTTACACATTTAATT
The DNA here is from genome assembly GCA_019973975.1 of Trichonephila clavata. Classification (NCBI taxonomy): domain Eukaryota; kingdom Metazoa; phylum Arthropoda; class Arachnida; order Araneae; family Nephilidae; genus Trichonephila; species Trichonephila clavata. The sequence continues at coordinate 212,266 of BMAO01000584.1, forward strand.
AAATACAAAATCTGGAATTCCTTAAAATTATTATTTTTAGAATATATTTATTCGGTCTTATTCCTTTTTCGTTCACGTTGAATATAAAACATATGATTTTCTTAAGATTAAATGTCTTTTCAACATTGCCACAAATTTCTGTAAATGTAAAAGCTGTGTCTCTTTTTTTTCTATTAACTTTTTCATCTTTTTAGCCTCTATTGATTCTTTTAGTTTTGTAATTAATAGCATTTTTATAAAAAAAATATTCAATATTATCTCTTTTTAAAGCATTGTATGGCATTTCTTCCAAAATATGTGAGTGCACGGTGTTCAGTCCATATGGATATATACACTGCTAGCCACCGTAAATGCAACACCAAGAAAGACAAGAGATAGCACAACAAAATTTATTTTGTAGATAACATGTTGACCAAGTATCAAATGATTAAATTTATAGACTTCTATGAAGTGTAGTTCCTGCCAGAATCAGTAGGCAGAGTAGCCGCCATTGTTGGAGATCACCGCTGCCACACGCCTCGGCATTGATTCAAAGAGACTTTGGGTGTGTTCTTGGGGTACAGCAGACCAAGCAGCTTCAACACGTTGCCAAAGTTCATTTGGCAGCTGGGGGTGTTATCTGGGTCAATCGGTGAGCCACCATGGACCACATGCTTTCTATCGGCGAAAGATCTGGAGAGTGAGCCGGCAAGGGAAGCAATTCAATATGGTGTGATTGACGAAAAACCATTGGAAAATGCGTGCCACGAGTGGTCACGCATTATCCTATTGAAATATAGCTGTGGCCAAGCCCTGAAGGTAAGGACAAAGGCTCCAACACCTCGGAGATGTAGCGATGGCTGTTTAAAGTACCGGCAATGCGTACTAGAGGAGTGCAGGAGTGATATCCAATACCGCGCCATACCATAATACCCGTTGCAGGACCAGTGTGATGGTGCATAACGTAGCTGTTCAGCATCCTCTCTCCACCGTGTCTCCAGACTCGAATCCAACCATCGTGGTGTTGCAGACAAATGCGTGACTCGTCAGTAAAGAAAACTTCATTCCATTCTGCCGCCCACATCCTTCTTTCATCGCACCATTGACGGCAGAGACGTTTGTGGTTCTGCGTCAAGGGTAGACCAAGCAATGGACGTCTTGCGGACAGACCACTCTGCTGTAAACGGCGTCGAATGGTACGCGCAGACACTGAATGATGCGTTATAGACTCAATGTGCCATGCTGTAGTTCGTGATGTGACTCAGCGATCTGTCACTGCCATGCGCACAATTTGCCTGTCCTCACGTGAAGTGGTGCACTGAGGTGGATGCGATCGACCACGTCAGTCCCTCGTACCCTCCTGCATCCAACGGTCACATATCCGCGTTACAGTTGTTTGGTTTCGTCCAACACGACTACCGATTTCCCTGAAAGATAATCCACAATCTCGGTGGGCCACTCTATCCTTCCTCTGTCGAACTCGGATACTTGATCAGAAGCTGATCGCTGTTTTCTACGGAACATAACTGATCGTTTAAAAAAAACCACAAGAAAAACACAATTGCCGAACTTGAAATCGTCGAAATCTCCAAGCCTTAAATAGCGCTTTGAGGTGGCGCCACAGGCGTGCGTGATGTGTGTCTGAGCTGAAATTCTTATCATTTGCATATCTCACCTCCGCTAATGTGTGTTGCAAATTTCATGTTATTTGCGTGCTTCGTTAAGGGTATTGCATTTACGGTGGCCAGCAGTGTAGATATTTACAGTTTTCCATTATGTATTAATTTTGCATCATTTAAAGATGTTTCTTAAAATAAAAATAAAAATAAACCGCATAAAGCAGGGGTGGGCAGACTTTTACACGACACGGTCTACTTCTAATTTTTTCAAGGTGTTGCGGTCCACTCCGGGGCGTAGGTAAGATAAGCGAAAAAAAACTCAATAATATTTATATTATAACAATAATAAATACAGAATATGTACTTGCCTACATAACTACAATAAAAAAACTTACACTCTTTTAAAACTGCGTTTAAAAAAACTCTAAATACAAACCTAATAAGTATACCCAAAAATTTAATATTATCAGATGATGCATTTATTACCAAGCAATTCAAAATACATCGACAAATAAATCATTTTCTTTTAAAGTTAGTTCTCGTTGGCTAAGTCTCAGCAGAAGACTTAATTTGCATATAATCCGTACTAATCTTGAAATTCTCCGTATATAATTACTTACAATTAATCTTGCAATGAATTCTAATTGGTCGTCTGTGAAATGAGAATGATAGTTTGTTTTAATTATATCCATCGTTGAAAATATAGATTTGCACAGGTAGGTAGGACTAAAGAACGATGTTAAATGAATTAAAGCTTTTTTAAATTAAGATACTTTATTTCATTGATTAGATTCCAAAAGTTATTGTTTTAAAATTGCATCCTTTTGAAGAAGAAAAATGTTGTGTTTCAAGAGAAATAAAAAGAATGTTAGGTTATTATTTAATGGACTGTAGTGATTATAATTTTATAAGAAATCCAAAGGTTTTTAAATCAATTTCTTTTTATTTATGTGACTTCCGACATGAAGTCATTGGAAGGAACAGGTCAGTTTTACAGAAGCATTCCAACTGATACAAAACACATGGCTGTGGCAACCCAAAGCTTCACCCTTATTTGTTTACAAATTAACATCTCCCCGCTATGGCGCCAACATGCCAAAGTAGACGTTTACATAGGCCTTAACAAAGAATATTTAATATATTTCACTTTCCATTATTTTGCTTTGCTGAGCTTGTCTTGCAATGTGTAATCAATCATGACTTTAGACATCATACCTCAAGAAACCACTAAAAACTGGGATGTTTCGGTCGCACTTGCTCCAGCTAGACGGGCTCCCGCAATTTGACCTCTTTGAAAATCTGAGAGATCTAACATTTTATGATTTTGAAGGAAAAAAAATCCAAGACTTACAGAACTTTAATAAAGCTACCGAATACTACCAGAATATATGCATTTATATTTGTAAAAAAAATCTGGTAGCTATTATTGTACTTTAATGCAAACGAAGTGCATTCAAAAATATATATCACTTTTATTCACGGGTGTTTCCAGTATTTTGATAACCACCTGTGTTTCTTTAACTATGCATGTCTAAGATTTTATGTGAAGGCAGTCACCCTAAAATGTCTTGGCGGTCCACCGGTCGATCGCGATCGACTTAATGCTTACCCCGGGCATAAAGTATAACTATTTCTACAAGAAAAATTTTAAAAAAATCAAAATTGTTCCTCCATTCAGTATTTCTAAACATATTTATTTAAATAAGAAAGGTGCAACATAAAAAAAAATATTTCCTTTCATTATAGTTAAATGAATATTTTAATGTGAACCTAGTACTTATACTGCTCAACTTCCATATTGCAAAATCAGGGGTAAAATTAGTCGCTTTCCATTTGAAACGATTTACTCGAAAAATTTTTCTATGAGGAAATATTTTTTACTTAGATTTGTAGAAACAAAAGTGGGAAGCAGAGTACATGCAATTTTCTCTCTTCAGACAATTAAATCTGTCCAGCAATGAAATTCAATAATTTACAAAATAGCTGCAAATTTATCTTTAGAGATTTATCTCTTCCAGATTTCTTCTTAATTCCGTAAATGTCCATAATTTTGAAGATGTTTGTCAAATAAGGTCTATTTTAAATTTATCAAATCTGCCGCTTTTTGACTGAATGAGCAATGATGGTGTATGGTGGTAGGTCTAGGCCTATACATGGACGACCGTCATCACATGTAGCCAGTTGGTATATTGTTTGAAATTCCCAGTTTTTCAGAGAATACAACTGGAAATAACATTTGATCGTGTAAATTATTCGAATTGTGATCTTATTAAGGCTGAATCAAGAACGAGACGAGGCCCCCTTTGCAACCGAGGCCCTGGGCCCAGGCCTTAAGATGTCCCATTGAAATATTGTACTGAAGATAAGTTATTGTAATGTGAAACAAAAAACAATAAAATACAGAATTATGACAACAGCTTGTGTTTCAGAAAAGGAAAAAAGTATATCGCCCTAATTATGTATTGAATCATATTTAATTTTAAAGAGATAATTATATGAAAAAACTGTTAAAATATTAGAATGTTTGTGGACACAGTTGCAAGGATGTATATTGCATTCCTGAAATATTTTCCCAGAAAATAAAATAGGATTATATTTCTCCCAGTTGTAGTACTAATAACTGAAATAAGTATTGCTTATAATTTTTGGTTACAGCGTGTGCAAAATGAATTATTTTGATTTGGTTTAAATATAAGAGTAATTTAAAAGTTCCATTAAATATTGTCGAATTCCCTTTTTTTTAGTTATATTACCAGACCTGATCATTTTAACAAACTTGGATCATCGATGCCGTTTTTATGGCAGTTAACTTGGTGCGGTTAAATATTCATTATAAAGCAAACCAGTTAATAACAATGACTATTTTAGACAGTCCTTTCAAACACTGATATATGTATCATTGCATGGACATACACTCATGGACAAAAAAATTAGTGCACTAAGAAATAATTGCGGGATCGTGACGAAACTTGGCATGAAGGTACATGTAGGCGAGATATGCAAATGATTAGAAATGCAACGTGATTGTGGTAGGGAGCCTGTAGGGGGCGTTTAACGTCGTTCTCCGTGGAGTATAAAACAGGTAACCAAAGCTTGTTTCAGTGTGCTGAATCGTTTACAAAGGATGCCCTGAGGTAGACATGCCATTAAACCGTTTTCGAAGACAATATGAGCAGCTGTCGCAATTTGAAAGGGAGAGCATCATCGGCATGATGGAAGCTGGGTTGTCCGCTAGGCGAGTAACTCATCAATTAGGCCGCTCTGATTGTGTTGTGAGGAGGTGTTGGGACCAGTGGATCCGAGAGTTGTCATTTACATGAAGAAGAGGCTCAGGACGCCCTTGACAGACCAGTCGTCAAAAAGACTACCACATTGTAAGAGATGCACGGGTTCAGCCAACTGCTTCATCAGCCACCATCCAGGCACATGTAGCACCTTCACTAGGGCCCCTGTGTCTTCTCGAACCATTACGAAGGCGCTTGGCTGAAGGACATTTGGGATCGCGGCGCCCAAATGCTGCCCTTGACACCCACCAATCGACGCTTCCGTTTGGAGTGGTGCCGTGCACGAGGAAACTGGACTGCAGCGGAATGGAACCAGGTCGTCTTTAGTGACAAATCCAGATTCAATCCCAGATGATGATAATCGTGTTCGTGTGTGGAGACCCGTGATTTATGCCTCTATCCTGCCTTTGCTTTACAGCAACACACCAACCACTCCCACGGCTGGTATGAGGTGTCATTGCCTACAATACATGGTCACCCCAAGTATTGATGCGTGGCAACATGACAGCCCAGCGGTATGTCCAGGACATCCTGCAACCACATGTGTTGTCACTCATACAACGGCTCCCAGGAGCCAATTTTCAACAAGACAATGCTCGGTCTCACACAGCAAGGGTGTCACAAGACTGGCTCCGTACTGTTACTACCCTTTCTTGGCCTGCTCTATCCCCAGATTTGTCTCCAATCAAGCATATCTGGGATAATTTGGGACGACATGTCTGGCATTCCACGAGTTTGAACGTACAAGTACTAGAGGCAAGGTTACAGCAAATATGGAACGAAATGTCTCAAGACATCATACAGAACTTGTATGCCTTATTTGCCCGATCGTTTCGCATCGTGCATTCACGCGAGAGGGGGTTCAACAGGGTATTAAATCCTCCGTTATTTTGCATTTTTCTCTGAAATAAATGATCCTTTTTCTTTGAGTTTCTAATCATTTACTTATATCAAAGTAGTCATGTAAAATTTCGTTTCATTTTGACGACTCCTTCTTGGTGCGCTATTTTTTTTGTCCATGAGTGTATAAGGAACTTTAAAATCATGGAATAAGTCCTTGATAGATAAGTTATAATTATTTAAATGTGTGTGTTATGAGTGAATTTTTAAAATACTGTTCTTTGAGTCCTTCATTTCGAGTAAAATTTTGATTCCGTAAAAGAACCATTGCGCAGAATTAGGAGAGGGGAGGATATATGAAATGTAAAACTCCGCCACTTAAATTATTCTCGTTATGTAGTGTTGAAAATTGGTATAAAAAGTTTTAGCTCAAGTATTGTCTTTGTTAACATCGTGGTTCAGAAATATGAAATCATCTCCCAAAACCTCGCGCAGTTCTTAAAGCAAGATTAATTCAAACAAAATAAATCAAAATTATTGTATAATCGCGTTTATAAATGATCTCACAACACTTCATTGTGTGATTACAATAAAGTACTTAATTTAAGCATGGTTTTTACAAGATTATTTTGTATAATTAGTTGCTTTTGTTAAAAGATAATGACAATTGTGCCTTGTTATGGTATAAATTTTGATCAATAATCTAAAAGCGTATTTAGTTTAATTTTATTCATGATTTATTTATTATTATAAAATGAAAATAAATCTTATAAATTCATTTCTTAACATACACTGATAGCATTTTATACGTTTTGTTTTCATTTAGAACATAAGCTGTAGATCTTGTGATATTATTATAATCGGCATTTCCTTTTAATATCTCTGGATAATTTAGATTATAACACCAAAGTTTTTCTTAAGCTCAAAAATTATCTTTCCTTCAAACTAAATAATTCATCAAACTGGTATCAGCATTTTGAATTTTGATTAATCAGAATGTTATTTATCAAAAAATTATTTCAGAATAAGTAGAATTGTTTTTTAAATCCCTATTAAGTTCTTTTTCTTTTCCAAAATTACCAGTTTTTTTAAAAAAAACTTTCTTAATGCTTAATATATCATTGCTTAGTTCTCTAGACAATTCAATTCTGGATTGGAATGAAAACTCGTATCTGAAACTAATTAATTTTTGCTACATAATCTAAACACATTTTCAACTTCCTCAACATTCTTCTTCATTTTAGTTTCAAATTCGCGAATTTTTGTTTGTTTTTGGGATAACTCCTGTAAACAGAAAAAACAATATTCAGATTCAGTAGATTTAAAGTATTTGCAAAGTCCTCCTTTTTCAGGTTTATTTATCTTCGTAATGGATTTCAAGTACGTATGCTGTTCTGTGACTTGGAAGCTTGGATTAAGAATGGGGCCACTATATATCTTATAAATGTCTACTGGTTTATCTTTATCTGTAGGTTGTAATGCTCCTTTGTAAATGCAATTCCTATTTGAACTATGGTCAGGATTTAACTTCAATGGAGAAACTGGTTTTCCTTTAAGATATTCATATTTATAAGTTGAAGACATATTTCTGTGCTTTCTGAGAATTTTGTAATGAAATTTACATATGTCAATCTAAAAAGGAATTTTGTTTTGAATTAATAAATAAGTATAAATAGAAGCATTATTGAATTTTTTAAAATTTTAAATTCATTGTTGAAGGAGTTTGCGAAAGTAATTTTTACAACAGCTGTTAAAAGTAATGGTGAAACAAACAAAAGACAGATGTGAAGGGAAAAAAAGCTTATATCTTTTGTTCGCTATATAGCTAGTAATAGCAACAAACTATTAGATTCATCTCATCTGTGAATACAATATTGTTTTAAGTATTGTTGCAGAAACTTCGGACTCTGTTTTCCCTCCGAAACGGTATTATAACCGGAAAGTTCCAAGGAAGAGCCCTTTCAATAATAAATAAATGTGATAAAAATAAATAACAGATGCTGTAGTAAATAAATAAGTAGGTGTAAAATTAAATAAGTAGATGTGAACTTGGCAACAAACATGGCAACAAATTTTGTCGCCAAATGTCACCAAATCACCAATTTTGGCGATAAAATAAAAGTATCTGGAAAACTACAAAACGTCTAGGATGATACAAGGCTTTTTATAGCATTTATAAGAGAAGCATCAGTGAAGTCCAATATTTGACAGCGACAGTGCGTTTCTTTTGGCATATGAAACTGTAATTGCTGTGATTGATGTTTGTGTAATTTGTTCTATAAGGGATTTACCCTACTGCTTTTACTTATTCCTGTTAGAAGAAAAAATTTACTGTAATTATGAGAGAATTCTAAAATAAATTACGGTTTACTTTGAAAGAACCTGCCTGTTAACCACGTGGAACTTCACCATTGTTGAAAGGCGAACAAACACATAATGATGTAAAAAAAACTCATGCATTGCTTCCGACAAAAATAAGACCCATGAAAAAGAATCGAAAACAGTTTCTTAAAATATTAACTGTTCCCTTTAGTTTTTTGGCAAAAAACTACATATTCATGAATTATTTCTCTGATAAAATTGCGGTAAACTGTTTCAAATACTAGTTATAAGACATACTAATTCGACATCTTCATATATTTTTAGAAAACAAAACACAATAATTTTTTTCATAAAATATCCTTGAAAGAGAATTTGTTTTTTAATAAAGATTGTTAAAAGAAGATTGAATTTATTGTGAAATAAGAAATTTTCCTGTATAAAAACTTCTTGGTCAAGAGACTTTGTTTCTCCACTAAGTAATTTTATAAGAAGAAACACAAAGAACTGACAATTTTACAACTTGTCTTTATATTGATCATATTTGAAACTGAGGTCTTATATATCTAAGGTTCATGAACTTTTTAACGTTAACAAATTTTTAATTTAATAAATCACACACACACACAGTTGCTAAAACATTCAAAAAAACTCCTCTGCTTTGGATCAAATAGTCGTCCCTTTAACCAGCTAGTTTCTTGACTGAGAAAACGCGCGCGATTCAATCTATTCATTGATTACATCTAAGACACAATATATTTTTTTAATGTGTTTTTAAAGACCAAATATTTTTAAAATAAAGGAGGAATTTAAATTCAAAATGTTTCAAAATGTTAATTTTAAATATTTTTAAAATTGTTTTTATAAAATTGTTTTAAATAAACAGAATATCTCTCATTATATATAAAATCTTATTTTTTTCCTCACTTTATATTTTCATCCCAATAAAAAAACAACGATATTCTACAACCGTAATAATTGAAATAAATGATGATTTTCTACGCATAAAAAAAATATAATTAATTAATTTAACCTAATAATTTTTATAAGTATGAAAAATTAACGTTTAAGTTAAAGCTTTTTAAATTAAATTTTATGAGTATGTTTTTCAACTCTTAATATAAAATATATAATTAATTAATTTAACCTATTAATTTTTATAAGTATGAATAATGTAGATTTTACTTGTGTTGAAATATACATCATAAGTTTACATAATAGACGTTGCTGGAGTTAAGTAAATAAATTTTAAAATTTATGTAAATAATTAGTTGATAATATTGACGTTTATTTAAAAAAACTTATTTAAAAGTAGTTTACTAACTTTGAATATTTTAAAAACTGTAAATATTATAATGTTAAAATTCTTGCTCAAATAAAAAACAGTAAATAATAAATACTCCCTTAAATTTTGTAGATAAATAAAATCATGACAATAAGGCATGATGCGTGATATGTACTAAAATCGCTTTCATAGAAGAGTTTCGAGTTATTTAAACTTTGTTACATAAGATATAATAAAAATATGTTTAGCATTAAAATATGCATGTTTTTTAAAATTTTAAAGTAAGAATGGTACACAAAAAACTACATATGTTATATTTTCATAAGATTTTATACCTGTATTAAAGCATTTCTTCTCTATGAAATTGAGATCAGGCGAAGGCAGCCATAAAAAATTAATTAATTTATTAATTAAATCTATTTTTACAATTTATGGATCCAATTCTGTAAATTATTCTCATAACACAAAAGGTTGCCGACTCCTCTTTTGCTCAAAATTTTTTTTTAAAATTTTCTTTTTATTTAAATAAATCTTTTTTACCACTGCACACGGTTAACAAAAAAATAAGTGAGCCAGTCAAATATCCTCTGAGTGTGTCACAGATATACCTTATTGATAAGAAGCATCTCGAAATATCATCCATAACGCAATACTCAAGTTCTTTGTTAAAACTCAATTAGTTCGCTTAATTTAATACATTCGATGGTAATCTATTTAGAAGAAGTACTATAATGTAATGAAACAGGACAAAATATATATATAATGATTACTTATTATAGGATGCAATCTACCGAACAGTCGGATGTCAATTTTTATTAGACTTATTCTTCATAAATAAATCTTTTTTACCACTGCACACGGTTAACAAAAAAATAAGTGAGCCAGTCAAATATCCTCTGAGTGTGTCACAGATATACCTTATTGATAAGAAGCATCTCGAAATATCATCCATAACGCAATACTCAAGTTCTTTGTTAAAACTCAATTAGTTCGCTTAATTTAATACATTCGATGGTAATCTATTTAGAAGAAGTACTATAATGTAATGAAACAGGACAAAATATATATATAATGATTACTTATTATAGGATGCAATCTACCGAACAGTCGGATGTCAATTTTTATTAGACTTATTCTTCATAAATAAATCTTTTTTACCACTGCACACGGTTAACAAAAAAATAAGTGAGCCAGTCAAATATCCTCTGAGTGTGTCTTATTGATAAGAAACATCTCGAAATATCATCCTTAACTCAATACTCAAGTTCTTTGTTAAAACTCAATTAGTTCGCTTAATTTAATACATTCGATGGTAATCTATTTAGAAGAAGTACTATAATGTAATGAAACAGGACAAAATATATATATAATGATTACTTATTATAGGATGCAATCTACCGAACAGTCGGATGTCAATTTTTATTAGACTTATTCTTCATAAATAAATCTTTTTTACCACTGCACACGGTTAACAAAAAAATAAGTGAGCCAGTCAAATATCCTCTGAGTGTGTCACAGATATACCTTATTGATAAGAAACATCTCGAAATATCATCCTTAACTCAATACTCAAGTTCTTTGTTAAAACTCAATTAGTTCGCTTAATTTAATACATTCGATGGTAATCTATTTAGAAGAAGTACTATAATGTAATGAAACAGGACAAAATATATATATAATGATTACTTATTATAGGATGCAATCTACCGAACAGTCGGATGTCAATTTTTATTAGACTTATTCTTCATAAATAAATCTTTTTTACCACTGCACACGGTTAACAAAAAAATAAGTGAGCCAGTCAAATATCCTCTGAGTGTAGTACTTATTGATAAGAAACATCTCGAAATATCATCCTTAACTCAATACTCAAGTTCTTTGTTAAAACTCAATTAGTTCGCTTAATTTAATACATTCGATGGTAATCTATTTAGAAGAAGTACTATAATGTAATGAAACAGGACAAAATATATATATAATGATTACTTATTATAGGATGCAATCTACCGAACAGTCGGATGTCAATTTTTATTAGACTTATTCTTCATAAATAAATCTTTTTTACCACTGCACACGGTTAACAAAAAAATAAGTGAGCCAGTCAAATATCCTCTGAGTGTGTCACAGATATACCTTATTGATAAGAAGCATCTCGAAATATCATCCATAACGCAATACTCAAGTTCTTTGTTAAAACTCAATTAGTTCGCTTAATTTAATACATTCGATGGTAATCTATTTAGAAGAAGTACTATAATGTAATGAAACAGGACAAAATATATATATAATGATTACTTATTATAGGATGCAATCTACCGAACAGTCGGATGTCAATTTTTATTAGACTTATTCTTCATAAATACAATGCGAGTCAGATTTACAATTCTGTTGAGTCAGTCTCTGGAATCACTGTCATAAAAAAAAATGCTATTCTCATGATGGTGTGCAGCTGCAATAAAAAGACTTCCGCAACGTCTCTTCTCGTTTAGAATTAACTGATCACAAATAAAGATTTTAGAGATAATAATCCAGCGCTTCCTGAGTAATATTTGAAGATAAGATATATATATTGGTAAGAAATTTAGTTGTAAATGAAATTTGTAATGAAAATAAGCTTGATTTCGGATATTTAATAGTTTTTTTTTATTTTGATTCAGTTTTTCAATTTCCTCTAAATGATTTAGTGGAAAAAACTTTACTTTACTGAATGTCAGTTAGAAATTTATATTTTTTGTTGTAATAGTATATATATTTCACTTATATTTTTTGAGTTTTGAAAATGTTTCACACACCGAGATTTTCTTATTTAATACTTATACACGAATTCTGGTGAAACATATTTTTAAAAATTTTAATGACCGTAATTTTAATTTAACGATTTACGAACGTGATTCAAGATTTGAAATGTAATTTAAGCCATAATTTTTTTAAAATATTTCTGGAATGTTCATAAAATATTCGGAATTTCCTTTTAACTCAGTTATATACCTCCATATGATTTAAGAATATTTTAATAACATGATACAGAGAAAAAAAAAGAATTTGAAAAAAATTATTTTGATTTTTGTATTCAGAATTAAAAAAGAAAGAAATATTTTAATTTTGCTTGTAAATATAAGAATAATTCCAGAAATATGTGTCACTGTTAAAAATAAATCATAAAAAATTAACATTTTATTTTAATGAAATGATACAAAATAATCTTTATATTTTGTTGAAGATATAATTTTGTAAAAGAAGTGAGACTAAAGTCTGCAAAATTTTATTCTTGAATTGCGCTTAATGTATGCATTTCGAAAAAAAAATGCAATATAATTTTTTTAAAGAGATATTTAAGAACAATATTTGTAAATGCTTGAAAATATTCTATTTGTAAAAACTTTTCTCTAACATTTACGGATTCTAACAATTGAAAGGTCAAGCGCTTGCCTTTATATAACGTTTAAAAAGCTCCAAATAGAAAACAAAAATTGGATAACTAATTTTTAGTTGTCTTCCTTTCTAACTTTTATTTAAATAAATTTCAGAAAAACTAATTAAAAAAATAATACTGTTGGTTTTTTTTTTCCAAACCGTTGCATAAGTGAGCAAGTACTTTTTTTTTTATATAAATCTGTATTAGGTGCTTAATTATTGGTTATGATGAGTTTTAATTGCTATAATATAATTTTACAATTTTTATTTTTCTATAATAGGATTTTAAATTATTAAAGAAAAGAAGGAGGAATTCTTAAATTTTAACTAAAAAAAAATTCAATTTTTAGAATAAAAAAAAAAGGACATTTTTGTCTTGTTTTTTAAAGTCATAAGTTCTAGGTTTTTCTAGGTTCTCTACAGGCTATTGTATGGGGTAAGCATTGAAGTCCCCTTGTCTGTGATCATTTCTCAAAGCCGGGTGATGCAGTGTGCACAACAAAAATGAGGTATCTATGGCTTACCTTGTTCGCCAGTTTTACATTCCAAAATAAGGTTTAGAAAGAATTTTAAGAAAAGAAATCTTTCTTCTTCTGCGAGTCGAGCTTACAAAATTTTTCCATAAATACAACAGATCTATCAGTAGAATTAACAAACTTACGGGACATTTTTAATACACCAGCTAATTAAATGTTTCACTCTGTTCAAAGATGTATTCCCAATAAAAGATAAAATCTTGAACATATCATGTCTGATGAAACCTATCTTGACATGTGAATGCATTACATTACGCAGGTTCATTTTTCTGACCTCGAGCTTGTCCTGTCGTGTTAACTTGCCGACATTTTGAGCTCTGAAGCTCGTAATTCAGACTTTAGTAATTAAATTCTGGAAACATTTTTAAGGAATGGAATTATTCTTTCTTAAATGTGATGTGGGTAAATTTAACAGATTTTAAATAGGAACTTCGCCAAATCAGCCGTAAACATGTAGAGATAAAGCACTAAAGAAGACCATAATATAACGTCATGTGATATACTTAAACACTAATTTCACAGAAATGTGAGGCAATTTCATTCATTTTATAAATATTTTCAAAATTCAAAAACTATTTAAATTTTTTAAATAAATTTGTTAAAATTTCCCAAGAGTAAAATTGTTAATCAGTATTATTAGAAATTATTTATAAGAATAACATAGTTATAAGTATTTATATTATAAAAGGTTTGAGTATTTGAATTATAATCCGACAAGGAATTTCCCCCTTATGTTCAAGAATTTAAAGGCAAAGAAAAAAAATGAAATAAGTAGAAAATGATGAATATTTAAGGACTCAAAATTACACTTGTTTGTTTATTGTCAAAGCCATTTCTCAAAGAAAATAGTATTAATTGTAACAATTTCTTCCTTCAAAAATGAATGTTAATATAAAAATATTGAATTCTTGTTATTTGTTTATTTTAAGTTTAGAGAAATTAGCTTTTTAAATAAATCTATATCTAATATTCTCTATTCATAGTATTGTACTATTTTTATATGAAACCTTTTAGCTGAAATTTCATGAAAACTCATTTGATTTATTATTTTTTAAAATGCAATTAAGTAATTTTAATTGGCTGGTGAGGGATAAATACTTACTTTGAACTTCTGTATTTCCTGTTTATTTTAACGTTTTAAGGACTTAAAGGCACAATTAGGCGTACTTTCCCGTTTCGAAGATCCGTTGGAGACGGTCATATTTTTTTCTTAGTCAAATTAAACACAAATCACAAAATAAGGTAATAATCTGAATTACAGATTCGATTCTTAAATCAATCTTTTATTGAAGAGGCATGAAATTTTTATTTGCTTCCAACATTGAAGAAAAAAGCTCATTTTTTTATACAGTCAATTTGCAATTTTTTTATTGCATCATAGACCCTGAAACGGAAAAGTACCCATGTTTGTATTATTATACTATCATATAAGATTTTATTTCTTTAAAAAAATATTTAATTTGTATATATATTGTAATAACAAACCAAAATCCTATTTTTCAGAATCATCCTCATTTTTAAAGAATGAAATCTGTACTGTTTACCATTTTGACCATAATTCTGATTTTACAACAAGTCTTTCAGATTTCGCAAGCCTTCGGTTGTGTAACTTGCTCTTTTCCATTCTTGAATTACTTTTGCTATATCGCTGTAGAAAGTTGCTGTTATAAAAAAGGAGATAAGGGGATATTTGAATGAGGTACGTCAGCAAGTGTAATTCCTTCCTGCAAAATATGAGTGCTATTTCTTTTGTGGATTTGCATAAGAAAAATTCGGTTTTATGAAATGTCATTCTAATTTAAGATTAAATCATTCAAAAAGTTCTTAAGTGAACTAAACTAAGCTCAGTGGCGCAACAGCCCATGAGGGGCAAGGCCCACTGTGCCCATCTTGGTATACGTGACCTTGAGTGCTGAGGAGCATGAGCAGATGCTCTGGTCAGGTGGCCAGTCTGACGCGAAACCCCCAGTGTTTAGTTTACAAGAAAGCCTGGTAGTCTCCTTGTTCATCCTGGGATTTCAACTCCGAGCCTGAGGTGTGGTAGCGCAAAATGCTATCACTCAGCCACCGGGCTTCGACTACGAGTGAACTAAACTCGATTTTTAAGATTCAAGAAGATATAACATTTAAAATGTTTATATTATTTTTCATATTCTTAGAGATAAAACATATTAAGTAGTGATCACACACAATTGGAATGAGAATAAAACTTTCTTCAAAACAATACGAACTTGTACATTATCTGCATTATCATTATCTTCTCAAACCATTCCTGATATATTGAATCTATTAAAATTTAAATTGTTTCTGATGTAATTTTATTTAATTAAATATATGAATCTCTAAGTACTTTAGATTCGAAAGAAAACAACAACAAATTTGTCATTTTAAGTTTCATAGCAAATTAAACAGTTCAAAAATATTATTAATTGGTAGATGGTTAGTATTTTTTTCAATAAAATTATTTTGTGTTTTGTGTAACGGAGAGAATATTCAATGAGTATCTAAAATCAAATTAAAGCATTCCCCTGGATCTTATTACTCGTAAGATTATATATTATTTAAAAAAGAATTTGTGCAGATAATTTATTTCGCAGTTTCTAAGTTTAAAAAAAAAAAAAGTCCTTAGGAAAATGTCGAATGACTTCCTTTGCGGACACTTTGAAAAAAAAATTTTTTTTCCGATTCCTACTATTATAGAGAACAGTTCACCATCTCCCTATATATCTTTTTCAAATTTTCAATCGTTAATAAAATACATTTTAAAGCGTTCAATTGAGCTGAAAACATGATTTACTTGGATAACAATACGATCATTTAATTATAATTAACAAAAATTAATTGGTTAAAACTACTTATTTACAGATACAGTCACGTTGACTTTCTTTTTAGCGACATGGGTCAAAACTTTAAAGATTTTTCTTTCTCACGTCTTAAAGAATTCAGTTGAACTGACATTTTATATACATGATTGTTTTTGATGACAATACGATAATTTAATGATAATTAATAGAAATTAATTGCCACTTAATATTGTGATTCTGTCATATGTATAGACATATTTATATTAATTGTAATTATTTGATAAAAAGTAACTAAAATAAAATTTTTCTCTTTGTTGACCTAAGTAGGAATTGATTAAATTTTTTTTATATTACTTGTTTATTTTATAAGTGCTGAGAGGAAAATTAATATTAGGATTAAAAGTTTTAGTAATAATGCTATCATGTTATGGTTTGTGTTCAATTATGCGAAGAATACATAAATTTTTACTTTTAATTGCAAAAAATAATACTTCGGGAGAAAGGGGGCGGAGTTAAATTTAAGTCTTTAATAGATCATAGAGCTTCTTCAAAGCTACAACATTTTTTGTCGTCCCCTTCCACAATAGTATAGCAGTATTTTAAATAATGATATGAATACTTTTTTTCATAAGCAATCTTAAATTCCACCATTTTAAAGTAGCTGAAAAAATAAACTATAAAATATACAACTGTAAATATTACTTGTTGAATAGTTTTATGGTTAAACACAATATAGTTATGAATAAAATACATTGTCAAAAATTACATTAACTCTGCATCAGCAAAATTATTATCTTTTGAATAAAACATGTAAAAAACGTGTAACTGAATCGTGTAAGAAAATATGTACATAGAGACAAAGTTGCTTAAAATGGGTTGTAAATATAAAAGCATTGATTATTATTTATTTCGCAACGTTTTTTTTAAAATAATACTTATTTTGAAGTATCTAAGATCTGGTTAGAAAATATTTCTTGCGCTCTGAATTTCTTGTACTGACATATCTTAAATACATATATTAGAATAACTGATTTGTGTACAGATGAGAAACACAGCTACTTAAAGAAAATACCAGCATAAAAAAATAATTTTTTACATTTAGCTAAATGCTGCTTATTTAAAAGAAATGACATATCTCTTATGATCTTTCGTTATTGAATATTCAAAAAAAATTCGTCATATCCATAAATAAATAATCATCTTCTGCTCCACACTTTATTTGCTAATAATGGCTTTTGAAATATGCTAGGTCAGTGCTTCTCACAATTTCAATATTTATGACCCAATTTTCAATCATAATTTACATCGCCCCATCCTCATATAATAACAATACATTGAAAGCAATAATAATGTAGATTGACACACACTAAAGCTACCATACGACCTTTATTATAAACCACACAAATTGTCAAGATATGTATTAAATTTTGCTGTTGATCTCTTTTCAAATAGTTTATTCCCATTTAAAATATATAACAAATATCGCTAACATAGAGCGAATGGCCCTTTCAGCCGCGTCCAGTCATTTTGTCGTACAACTCCCGTTACAAAAGTACACAGCTTATAATTTAAATAGCGCCATCTAGTGGCATACATGAACCCTAACATATGCTTATGTTACTTTTAAGAAAAAATATTTATAGAGGGTTACTTTTAAGTAAAAAGAAAAAAGTTTTATGTTACATTTCCTTTTTAATTTTTTAATTGGAGCAGATTACAAAGAAAGTGCAACGTGTGTTTTTATTATGTCAGAATATATTTTGTTTTGCTTTCTTCCAGTGAATCAATATTTCTTTTAAAATCTTTTATTTTCAAATTTTTGATATGCTCGCGCTCCCCTCGTAGGGTTATCACGCCCCATAGAGGGGCGCGCCCCACTGTTTGAGAAACGCTGTGCTAAGTTTAATTTCATTCAATGCTTTTGAAATCCACTCACACATTATTTCTAGACTGTAAATGTTTCTTCACCTTCTAGCAACCACGTATTCCACTGCCATTTTAAATTTGTTTTAATGGTTTATTGATAAACACATCTAAGGGCGTTGATCCTCTTAGAATAATTGCTATGTTTATATGGCACTCCGTCAGTAATTTTTTCATATTAGCCATTAGATGGTATCTGAACATGTTCGCAACTAAAAAATTTTCTGGGTTTCTTAAGGCGCCTGGAAGTTTTTTCTAAACATTTATTATCTACAATTTTGCATCGTTTTTGTCCATCCATCGTTTCTCGAGCACAGAATAAAAACACTTTTCCAGAAAATTAGACTTCGGTATCAGTTTTCTTTAAAAGTAACCATGAATATATAGTAGTTTAAGTACTACGGGGAAGTGAGGTTTTTCGTGACTTGTTTTAATGTGAACCGCTTTTGTTCCTTTCGCATGAATTGTTTTATTTTCTATAGTATCAAACATTTCTGAAGCTTCAACCATATTTCTAATTTGTGATAGTTAATTTCTTACACTTTCGTAGGTCAATGATATACTTTTGAAAACATATCAATTTGTTATCAAAACCTTTAGGAAGCTTTGGCTTTTTTTCTCGCAAAACTAAACTACTACGCGCCATAAATCGGCTACACCAATTCAAAGTTGCTTTAAAATTTTTGTTTCAATTTGCATTCCTTTTTACCCACAAGACGAATAAACGGTACGTTATTTCTTGTTGCACTTAATCAATTCTAGAGATTTTGTAAGACCCAATTCTTCACACTTTCTTTTGGGGTAGGGCATTTCGTTACTCATGTATGAAGTTTTTGCAAACACCAAACATCCTTGCTGCAGCATGATTTTCTATGGCAAGTTCAATCACTTTGGTTCTGAAACCAGTAATATGTTAGTTTCGTTTCGCTGGATCCATATTTACCACTGAAAGGGAACACTATGAATTGTTTTGAATATGTGAAGGAGAACGTCACAAATGTCTCAGGCACGTACTGCTTTGTCCCAATGTTATTCGTCAGTCTCGTATGTCTCACGAAAGAGTGGAAGAATACGATCTGTAAAAATTCACGGGAAAATTCTGCACCACGCAATTTTATTTCCCTCCTGACTTTATCTACAAAAGAGTTATAGTTCTAGAAGTATACGATTGCTCAAAAGCCTGGGCTGATATTTCGAATAAATGACTTCAAAATAAGAGCATTGCGCATGTGCTTGGTTAGTCGAACTCAATAGATACGATACATATATTTTTTGAAAATGAAATGCTTACAGAATATTAGGGGGATGGACCGATAATTCGTTGGCAATGATGAACGATGTTATATGACTGGACATTTGCTCGTAGAGTTATGGATGTCCTGATAGATTTATTGTAATGAGAGCTTCAATTAGCAAATCAGATTGGCACAATATATGGAGAATATTCTACAGGTAAGAGGTGCGGCAAATTTTTTGCACCAGCCAGAGAAATGATGGAAAAAACACGAAGAAAAACATTAGAAAGGCATGCCATGTGCGATTGGTCATTGTTATGTTGCAATGTAAACGATGCCGGACTCATCACTGAAAACAATTCTACAATTCTACTTAAGTCTGAGAAATACATGGCTGAATCCTGTAGGCACCAATGCAAAAAGGCCTAGTAAACCCCAATGACATTCAGTTCCTGTTTAATAAGTCGTCTATCGAAGATCAGAGTAGTAATGCAGCGCTCCTAATTCTACTTTATTTAACATCTTATGATTTACGCAGGTTCGATTATTTAACTAATATCTGCATCATGATAGTGGTTAGTACTTTAAATCATAGTTAAAGACAACGCAAAATTAATGAATTACTCGGATTAAATTAAAACAAATTCGTTTATTACATTTAAAAACACATCACTAAATTCATGATTATACGCTACTAAAGTTTTAAGATTAAGAATATTATACAAACATTTCACTTATCTGAAACGGAGGCCAGGCGATGGGTAGTGCTTGGGCTTTGATAAGTATATCAAAATTAAACTCTCTGTTAATCTGTGATCTACCGAGAAATGTCCCGGTTCCTCCTTTTAAGTGGGGGCAAATTACCCCCTTTTTCATCCGCACGCCCTTTGGTCTCGCCTAGTCATTGGTCAGGAACCAAGCGCAAAGTTACAAATTTCACGACGACTCTCCAAATTTATGAGTCCATTCAACTTTCCTGATCGGCCGTTGGGACCCCTCAACTTAGGAATCCAACAACATCCTGTCAACAGAAAACAAGGGGAATACACAAATTACATGTGTCTTAGGGACCATCTTCAAACCCGATCAGCATCTAAGCCTTCCAGCCTCCAAGCCACCCATCAGTAGACACTGGTGTTCTGGTTACACGTTAAATTTTTCATGAATAAAGCCCGCTGACCCTCCCCCCCTCCTTATATATATATGTATGTTTGTGTGTGTGAGAGAGAGAAAGAGAGTTTCATTAATCAACTCCTGAAAAATATGATATGCAATTTCTCCTTATTTTTACAATACCCTCTTTTCCGGCATTTTTATTATTACAAGTCTAAAACTTATAGATATGTGTCATTTTTCCTTCCTAATTTTAAAGTTTTGACAAAATTTTGAATAAAATATATTTCTTTACATGTCAAATGCTTTATGATTTCTATAAATTCTATGATCTGTTTGCTTAGAGTAAATCTTTTAGGTTAAAATGTTGTTATTACTGCTCTCTAAATGTGTACTTTTTTATGATATTAAGTGTATCAATTTCCTCGCCTTATTGTATCCTGTGATTGATAATACTTCTTACTGAAATGTATTATATTTAAATGTTTTTAATGAAAAATTTAAAATAACACGAACAAAATTTTAATTGACTTTAAGCAAATACAGCACGTTTTAATGCTGCACGTTGAGGCCCCAAAGACGGGATTTTTTTTAAAAAAAACATACCTTTATTTAAATATTTACTATAGATTTAACATACATTTGAAAAACATTTTAAGTTATCCGACTACCCTAAAATTGTGAATTTTGCCAAAAGTAGACAATTTTTTATGATTTTATTTTATGGATCATCTTATTAGCTTTGTAAAAATCCCAAGTTTATTATTTTCCGTTTACTAGAACTAAAACTACAAGTGTTTTAGTAAAAGCAGATGCCATTACTTGAACAAAGATTCCTACTTTAAAATGCGTTTTACTCGAAATTTTTTTTTCTTTTTCTTTTAAATGCCCAAACGGGGACAGCGATTGCTGAAAAAGTTTTGAAAATGATTAACTGAAATTTTTTGTGTATGTTCTGTATAATAGTAGAAGTATTTTTTTAACAATTTTAAATTCTCTGCACCGAATAATGTATAACATGGGGGCATACAACACAGACAGAAGAAACGATTACATCACAAACATCTATGCCAGGATTCGAACCCAGTCCCTACGGTCAACATCACTGACCACCATACCGGATGGATGGCAGTAGAAGTATTTTAACCTTCAGATTTATCAAGCACAGTTTTACTACAAAATTTACAGTCCTGTATGCTGATACAATCACCGTTTTCATAAGCAATTTCATATAATAACTAAGAAAAGGTGCTCTAGATTTTGTAAAAGTTAAAATATCTCTTATCCTGAAGGTCATTTCAAAAATAGCACAGCAACAAATCTGAATTGAAAAATTGAACATTTATTTATAAACTTTTGATACAGAATGGGCCCTGCTTATGTTATTTTTTTGTGAATTTTTACCATTATTTTTCCATTTTAGTAATAAAATTTTTTTTTTCTTTTTTATTTTAGCATATTTTTTTTAAAATGTACGAAGCAAATCTTAAACCCACACACACACACAAAAAGAAATCCCCATATCACCATTTTTTTTTAAAGTTGTTGCAAGTAGTCGGATATCTTAACAAAGAGAAAACACATTTATTAGGAAGTAAAATAAGAGATAAAATGGTTTATAAACCCAAATCACTGAAAAAAAAATTCTCATTCACCTTAACATTCATAACTGTGAGCAGGAAGAAATGGCGTGTACATTAATAATTTTGTTTGAAAACCAATTGCAACGTTTTCTAAGGAAGGAATTAAACATATATATTCAAAACACACATTGCTTGTTTGGTAGAAATTATTGAATGGTAAAACAACATAAAATATTATATCAATCCATTTAGTTTTAACAATTGCATTTGACATTTTTCTTTAAATCCGGAATCCCCCAAGTAAATTGTAACCAGTAGATTTTCGCACGTTTTTTATATCATTGTCGTCTTAGAAAAGTGAATATTGCGATGCTTAATGTAAGCAGTTTCTTACCGTTTAACAATTCATTCTCAATTTCCACAAGTACAATGAAAAATATTTCAAATGAGTTGCAAAAGTAGACTTTTTATTCGTTTTTCTACTGGACACTTTTATATTCTTTTATTTTTATGTTTCGAATGACTAAATAACACTCAGCTGTTGTGTATGCAACATCAGACATGCACGCGTCATTATTCTCAGACAAAAGATAGCAATGATTTCTATATATATATATGTATATACATATAATCCTCTCCGAAGATGCATTTTACACACGTGTAGAGCTGGGAAAGAGGTTATCGTCTTTTTTCTATCCTTGAAACTTTTACATATTAAGATTCCTCCCGGTAAGTCAAAATTCATTTCTTTATAGTTTTTATTATCCTTCATAGTTGATGAGAATGTGGATGTTTGATTCTTTAAATATACCATTTTTCGTAAAATTTTTAAGTTGCCGGCAAATATATTCTGTAATGTAGTGTGTATTTGATTAAAAAAGTCATATTCATATAATTAACCTGAGTGATGATTAAACGTTTAGATAGTTTTTTCTGTAGTTCTTTATTAAAGTATATGATGATTATAGATACTGGAAAATCGATTAAAAGTAAATCAATATTTATTATGTAGTTGGTGATTTAATTATTTATTGTGAAGCTTAATAAATAGCAAAATGGCATTTGCAGATAAGAATACATTCAGAAATGTAATTTTCGAACCACATAGTTATATTTATTTTTTTTATTCTCAATACTTTATAATGAAAATTAAATTGTTATGTCATTTGCAAAATATGACTAGAGACAATCAAACGCGAAGTTTTAAGCGACTACAGTACATGCTATCTTCTGATCTTCAAGTTGATTTTTTTAATAGCACTTTTTAGGAATTGAAAAAAACATACAGACTTTGTGGAGAATATTTGGTTGTTGTTTTTTATGAATTTGATTAAACGTCTTTTAAGAAATTTGGAAATCTTTCTTTTGGCCACAGCTTCTTTGTTTTATTGAAATTTTTTTTTCTAAAGTCTTAGAAAACACTGTTAAGCAAATAAAGAAAAATACAGCTTGGAAATAAGAGGGTGAACTAAAAACTATGTTATCGAGCAGTTTAAAGTAATTTGTATATTAAAATGTAAGCTAGGGGGAAAAAAGAGGCAAGTTTTGAAAAAAA
This sequence comes from Trichonephila clavata, assembly GCA_019973975.1. NCBI lineage: Eukaryota > Metazoa > Arthropoda > Arachnida > Araneae > Nephilidae > Trichonephila > Trichonephila clavata. The sequence goes on from BMAO01000584.1 coordinate 235,755, forward strand.
AAAGAAAGAAAGAAAAAAAAGAAAAAATGACCCTTTTAGCAATGCCTTGTCCTTCATAAATTTAAGTTTTATAGAGTCTCTTATGGTTACAGGTGGTCAGTTGAATATACTGATTTCTAAAATGATATTTATTTTTCTTATTCCGCGTAGGAGTTTTTTAATTGCTAGAAATACAGACATTTAAATAATAAACTAATGATGATATTAATCAGAATAATGCTCGCAATTCTTAATGTTTAGTTTTAAATGCAAAAACAATTAGAAAGCGCTAAATCAATATCAAAAAGTTTATCTTTAGTTAAAAATTAAATCAACGAAACAATTATTTATTTAATTTGAAACCAATATTTAACTTAAAATATAGTGTATTATTATTTTTTTTACTTCAATCTAAAGGAAAATTTGTGCAAAAAAGATGTTAAGCATAATCTTTAAAAAATAAAAATGTTTTACTTTCTTAAATCTTTCTACGAGGTGAAACTTTAGTGTAATGACTTGTTGCGTATAGTTCGCCAGAAAAGTGATTTTTTTTCTTTTTATTGGATGTGTTGCTAACGCCACCTGTGTGACCTAGTCAGGTCGAGGCCCACGAAATTCATCATGGCATTGGGCTATATTGTACACTTCTCGTTAGTCGTAGCTTTGAGCACCATGCAGGCGACAGTACGATTTGGCTCGGTTCCGCCCCAATTTTGAGGGGGAACACCCCGGGAGTATTCAGGGGCTTTCCACCGCTCTTCCTTTTCCACCAACCTCACGAGAGGACTTACGGCTCGACGGCACCCTCATGCCATGAAGGGGTACTATACATTTACAAACATCCATGCCTTCTCCGGGAGTCGAACCCAGGCCCTACAGCTCAGCAGTCAGTGTCGCTAACGACTACACCGGATGTCTAACCTCTATACCGCATTATTGGATAGTAATGCTTATTAATTATTTGATTGAAGGAAAGTAGTAAGATAGTATAGAAATTTTTTAAAATACTCCTAATAAGTATTTTATTTACTACTTGATAAATATCTTTAGACAATATTTAGGGGGGGGGGAGTTATAACACACCAATTTAACAAAATAAATAAATTACTAGGAATATTGATAAATGGAATGTGAACAACATGAAAAACAAGGACAAGTCAAAAAAATTACTTGCATTTTCCATTTTACTAATTTATTAAACAAAGGTAGGAGTGTCTACTTGCGTATGCGTTGAATTGGAGCGTATGTGGTCGCATGCACGGAATTTAATCGAGATTGCGTCAATTCTAGTCTATCTACAACAGCATAAGCTGCCCTGTTATCAGATTGCACCTAAGAAGAGCAACGAGGTGGTTACCAGATTTTTGTGTCAGAGGGTGTAAAAGATGTTGAAATTCACAAGAGACTTTTGTCACAATACACACAGAGAAAGGGCTATATCTTTCAGCGTTTTATTGTGGTTTAAAATGTTTAAGAATGGCCACCCGAGTGAAACACAAGAAGAGCTAGGTGATCGTCAACTTTGACCACTGACAACAACATTCAGCAAGCTCGCGAGATATTTAGAGTAGATAGGCTAGTTATATACCCCACAGGAAGTTGCAACTTTACACGTTTCTGCCTCAGACATGGACGTTCGGGGTGCGGCGCAAAAGTGGCTCTTTGTAGCCAACCGAAAATCTTCTTCCAGGAAGGCATATAGAAGCTTGTGGCTTGCTGGATCAAGTGCGTTGCTTAAGAGGTGGTGTCTATATTGAAAAATAATGTGTAATAAAGTTATAGAATGAAAAGTGTAAGTAATTTTTGAATTACCCTCGTACATATAACGCATTTTACAATTAAGACGCAAAAGGAAATGCACATTTTATTTTTATTTACCTAACGACGAAGTAATGAAATTTAATTAAAGAAGCCTAAGTAATCCGTATTGTTTGAGAATACTTTTTTAAATGTGCGTTTCAGAGTTCTTAACAATCTAAATTTAATAGCAGACTAAAACATATTACATAAAATACAATTTTTTTTTGAAAAAATATAGAAATATTTTACATTGCATAAATATTTTTTATAGAGTAATTTTATTGTGTTAAACCGATTTGGATTTCATTAGAAATAATGTGTTACTGACTCTTTATTTTAGAAAGAAGACAGATCTCTCTCTCTCTCGATATATATAGATATATTTGTATATATAGGGTGTCTAAAAACGACCTCATATACTCTGCACAGCTAGATTCCTCGTTGGGAGTACATAAAAACTGCCCAAAGAAGCATTCCTGTACGATCCATAGTTTACGAGAAAAATACGAAAAACAAAGTATTACGGCACTTCCGGTGCAAGAAAAAAACACTTTATTGGACATATCAACAACAGTATTTGCATATCTTTCCAGACGATAATGTTTAAAACGTTCGTCCCGCATGTCGCGTCATGCATGTGCGCGCCGTGGAATTACGTTAAGCCGCCGTTGAACTGGTATTTAAAAGGCTGCATCTTGCAGTTCCGGTAGTCTTCGTATGGTGGCCATATATTCCATTCGTGACTACTGCGACATGTACTTGCGACATGCCTTGCGACATGCCATCTCAAGGAACTGGTATATCGAGACGTAGTGACAACACAAATGGACTTAGTTGCTCGTCTGCATGCTTCGGTGGACCCCACGATGCTGCGACGTGTGATGACAGCCATTCCACGGCGTGTTCAAGCCTGCCTCGACATGCATGGTGGACATTTTGAACATCTCCCTGACATTGTGCATATACTGCTGTTGATATGTTCAATAAAGTGTTTTTTTCTTGCACCGGAAGTGACGGTCATACTTTGTTTTTCATATTTTTCTCGTAAACTATGGAACGTACAGGAATGCTTCTTTGGGTAGTTTTTATGTACTCCCAACGAGGAATTTAGCTGTGCAGAGTTTATGCGGTCGTTTTGGGACACCCTGTATATTTGAAATGTTGTACACTTCAATGAAAATAAAGATACACCGAAGTATTTTTTCTTTACCCACATAATAGTCCTGTTATGTAAAAAAGTTCTAAGCAATTGCTTTATGATCGAGACTTAAATAATTTAAAAAAGCATATATATCATTCATGTAAAATTAAATTAAATATATTTTGTGTTTTTCTAATCTTTTACAGATCATGGAACTGTTAGAGCTCTTTCATATAGATTTTTCACACGTTTTTATTATAACTATTATATTATTAACAATTTTTCCGGTGAGAAGTTTGGCCCTTTTCTGTTTAACCTGCCTATTTCCCATATTTCACCCAATGTGTTGCAAAATTTTCCACACGTGTTGCAAAGGTAAGCTATGTTTCTTTTTCCTTAGATTTGCTGTTATTTGATCATTTGAAATAGAAACTACGCTAAAATTAAACTAGATTTTCATAAACAAAAAAATTCCCTTTGAGTATCATGTAAATCAGCGTTTCTCAAACTGAGGGGTGCACCCTCCTAGGGGAGCGTGATAACCCTAAGTGGGGGTCGCGAGCATTTAAAAAAGTCAAAAATAAAACATTATTTAAAAATTTATTAATTTACTGAAAAGAAGAAAAAAATACATTCTGACATAATAAAAAATAAATTAAATATTTACACTGATATACTATACTTATAAATGTATCACTACAATTTAAGTATTTGATAATTAATTTGTCAATACTAAGTTAAAAACAAGTTTAATAATTACTAGCGACTCCCATGGGTTTGCCATGTACAAAATTTAATTATTATCTTGATTAGCACGGTTTATAATTAAATTGTATTGTAGCCTTAGTGTCGAAGTACATTATTGTTGCATTCAAAACATTATTATAGTATGGAGGGGGTTCAATGAAAATTGTGTCGCAAATGATGAAAAATTGAAAAGCACTGATGTAAATGAATGAAAAAGCTGTGAGTCATAACACTGAAAGCTGTGTATCATAATACTGAATATAAAGCATTTGTATTCATTTTAAAAAATACTCTTTAGTTGAAAGTTTTTTTTTGTAAAGTATTTTTTCAATACGAAAAAAAGAGTGAATTAGCTGTAACTATGTTATATATAAATAAGCAAATTTAAAACCTGCATTTAAAAAAAAAAAAAGTGGGTATTAAAAATTACTGATTCTAAACTTTAAATGTACATATTCCTAAGTAATTTTTATATTCGTTTGTTTTTATAATAATATTTTTATTTTATTTTGCAGCAAATGCAACATGTGCATGAATCTTACTTCTAACATCTCTTGAAAATTGAACAAAATGGAATTCCTAACAAACAAACAATATCCTTGAGCACAATCTGAAATTCAAATCGAATATGGCTGCAATGTCTACTTAAAAAAAAATTAAGTGCTTCAAAAATATTTCGAAATAAAATGGTTTTATTAAATTCACAAGCATGTGTACAATTCTTTTTTTAGTTTTCTTCATCAGAAGTGAGTATGAGTTTTGATGTAAAACAGTGGCTCTCAAACCTACTATAATCATGAATCCCTTTTTTTACCAAACATTTGGCCATGAACCCACCAAGCGTAATAACTTTATTTCAATAAATAATAGAAAAATCATAAATTTAACTTTTTGATATCCTGGATAGGTGAGGAAAATGATAAACATTATTTAATAAAACTATTTTACTTGTATAAATGACGTTTAACACAAGTAATACCCTTATGTTAATGAATTTATATAATAAATATCAATTGCATTCAAAAATATTTACGTAACGTTCATAATTTCCTTAACGATGCAAAAAATAGTACTGCTTTTCGTACGAAACTAAGAAAAATTTATTGCATTCACTTCACATCTCTAGACTCTTTTATATAGATACATTTGAGACAATCTATTACATGTAGAGGCAAAATTCCGTTTCTATTTAAACTCGCACAGACAACTGCACCCGCATTCGACCCGACTTTTTTGTACTACGCTTGTTACTACTCGAGTTTTATGCACCTGTTTATAAAATTTTACTTTAAAGTTTTTTAATATATAAAAAGCATGGGCAATTTTATTTTAACTTACAATAGGTTCAAAAATAAAATCTTACTTTCTACATAACCTTTCACGAACTCCCTAAAGTTGTCCACGCACCCTTACATTAGCCTCAGTAATCACAAAGACCCTCAAATGTCCGTTGCTATGATGTAAAGCATCCTATTTCATGTATCTTTTAAGTTAAACCACGTATATATACAGTATTATTAAAATTTAAAAACTGCGATATGTGAACAATTTCTTTAAAACTAGAATATTATAATCGCCTTCCCTTATGAGTTAAGAGATGTTTTACATTCAGCCTTTTACATGAGAAATAATTCCATCAATTTTTTTTCAATAGAATGAGAATATGTGTAGGAATTTATAGTTCATGTAATAGAAGATCAATTACGAACATAAAGAACTTATAACAGTCAGTTACAACACCAATTTAAAAAAAAAAATCAGAAATAGCTTATGAAAATTTAAATAGTTTTGCCAAAGTAAATCGAAAGAGGAATTACACTTTAATTTCAAGCAGTTGCATTATTTTTCCATTAACTGGTCATTGCCATAGTAAATAAATATATCCACTAATTGATATATTAATTTTTTCGATGAAATTAAGGCATTATATGGGAAGAAATTAATAGATACTTAAGAACTGTTTTAACACAGACAATTACAATCAGCTTTGTCTGAAAAGAAACAGCTTAATGTCTGAAATCGGGAATAACACTGAAAGGATAAAATTCTTTTTTCTTGATATATATACATATATGTATGGGAAAATGACTACAACTCAAGGATGATATAAAGGAATTATTAAACAATGAATGATAATTAATGATATATTAAACACTACAGAAGAACGCCTTTCTCCAACGTCTAGTGTTCAGCGTCTCTATGCGTCTGTCTTACTGATTTCCCGTTTAGTGCCTTGTCGGGCACTATTGGCGGGTTGTGACGTCAGTGTGAATTGCTCCACTCGACGTAACAAGGGGGGGGGGTTGCAACAGTGCACATATCCAACTCTACATTGGCCATCATGACCGGGAAGGTGACCTTGCCTAATGATATACAGTGACAACATGATACAAAATATATAGTAATGAAATATTAAGAACATGCACACACATAGTTACACATTAGATAAAAGAATTATACAACACAAAATATCATCAAAAGAAAAATTACAAAAAATACTGAAAAATGAGCAGCTTTAAAGTAATAATTGGTACATGAGAAAAATTTCTTATACATTACCACAGGAGTAAAACTCGCAAATAATGTTAACAATACATATAAGATCAGCGCTAAAATAAGAATCTGGAACAGGATATCACGAGCAAGATACTCTTATTTCTAAATACTTAACTTGGTACTAAAATGAAAAAAGAAAATTTTAGAGTCATTCAATATAAAGAGAAGTAAAAAAATAAATAAAAAGTCTGTTGATAATGTTCACAATGAAAGTCTTTCACAGGACTAAAAATTGTGAACAGTTTTAAATGGAGAAATCAAGTAGAGTTAAGCTTGTTTGGCCAGAGTTTCATGAACTCTGCACAAGTAGAGGTTTAGGATGGTCCGTCGACGAAATCTCACTTTTCTACATTATGAATGTCATTGTGCTTGACTTTTGTTACTTTGTATGGTTCGAGATATTTTTGCTTAAGTTTCAAGCCTGGACCAAACTGAGTGCGTTTAATTGCTACTAGGTCATGCAGTTGATACTTATGAGCATGTCTGTGCCGGCTATTGTAAGTGCGACAATTCTCATCTTGAATTTTGTAGATTTTCTGTTTGGCATCTTGACGAAGAGAACTTGTTGTTGGAACTGAGCTGTAATCTCCTCGTTAAGAAGTTGGACAATCTCAATGTCCTGGCAAGACTTTATCTTGGTGACGAAAAGGAGTTTAAATGGAGTCAGCTTGATGCTTCTTTGAAAAGTTGAGCTCAGGATTTCTTGCAGGTGGGGTATGGGAGAGTACCATTTCTCAGGATTATCCACAGAAAGTTTTGAGAGCATAACAATAATAATGGAATTTTGTTTTTCAATTTGGTCATTAGATCTTGAAAGGCTAGTAGTAATGGAGATATGAAGGATGTTTTGTTTATTGCAGTAATCCTCAAATGCAGAGGAAGTAAATTCTGATTCTTGCGGGGATTCTGAAGCCATGTCGTTGGTTTTCCAATCAATTTATGGCTTCTGCAGCGTTCGTAGATTTAATAGGATACAGCCATGTAAATTTATTGAATGCATCTATCACTGCAAAAACATGCTGATATTTCTTAGAAGTGGTCGCATGGGGACCCAAATGATCTAGATTAAATGTATGGAGAGGTAAGACGTTTTTTCCTATCGAGTGAAGCATACCATCTTGTTTACTATGTTTAAGGTTTGTGAGAATGCACGTAACACAGTTTTGAATGCATTTTTCAGCTTTGTCTTTTAGCTGTGGGATGTAAATGTCTTAACTAACTAAGCCTTGTATGCGTAGAACAGCGAAATGGCCACGTTCATGATTAGTTTTAATTCTGTTAGCCTGCGTTTAGTCAGGTACCACAAGTAAATCGTTTACATTAACTATTTTTTACAAATGTTTGTTCTTTACGATGTAGTTGTCATGAAGCGTTGCTTCGAGAAGCGTCTTTATGTTTATTATTTGGCCATCAGCTTGTTGTACTTTGAGGAATTGAAGGTGGACACTATTTTAAATTAGTACACAATGTGGAGGTCGACTGAGGGTACCCCCATGAGCCATCTTTGAGCCTGTACGGTGTTCTATTGTATAGTTAAATTCTTAAAGATAGAGTACCCATCTGGCTATGTATTTCGGGTTAAGCTCTTTTTTTACTTAACGTTCTGACGCATCACAGTCATGAAGAATTTTGAATGTTGCTCCAAGCCCATAGATGTGAAACTTTTTAAGTGGTTCGACCACTACAAGGATTTTTGGTTAAAAACTGGTGTATTTTCTTTCATCGCCTGATGTCTTTTTTTGACATGTAGAATACAAAGTGAAACTGGTTGTCATGTATGGATTTTTGAAGTAGGACTGCCCCCAAAGCGTCAATTGACGCGTCAGTGTGAATCTCAGTGTGAGAATTTCCATTAAAAGTACTTATAAAACGGGTTGTTTGGAAAGTATTTTAATTTTTGAAATGTGGAGAATTCGGTTACAATTTTTTCTCTTTATGTTCTTCGACTCTAAGCTCTTTAGGGGGAGTATGGAGAAATTTCTTATCTTATTTCGTAAAGAACGGTCAAATTCGGCGAATCCTAATATAGAATTTAATGTTTTTACAGCACGAGTTGTACCACATTTCAACGAATCGGATATTAGGAGAATATCGCCTAATTTAATATTTGTAGAGGACATTTTAATATACAAAATTAATCATTTTGAAAATTTATAGATAGTGAAAGGTTGTAATCAAAATTTTCCAATCACACTCTACATTAAAACTACTGAATACAGTAATTTGAAAGTCAATATAAACAAAAAATTAGTTTAATTGAAGTTTGCCTATTTGGGGTTGGAAAACAGTCCGTAAAATTAAATCCAGTTTTAATGTTGAAGCACTATTTGAATAAAAAAAAACCCTACAGCAAGGTTTTGCACTTTTAATTCAGTAGCAACCCTTGGAGCAAAATATGTTTTCGTTCATTTTTTTTCTCTTGTCTAGAAGAGATTTTCTTTAATATGCAAGAGAAAGGTCGAGCCCCTCAAAATATGGTAAAATGACTACAACTTTAGGATGATGTAAAAGATTTATAAAGCAATGAATAATGAAATAGTTAATGATATATTAAACACTGAAGAAGAATGTCTTTCTTCTACTTCTAATGCTTAGACAAGGAGTACTCAAACTTTTTTTCTGCCGGGCCACATACATATGTTACCTATTTCACGCGGGCCACAACATCAGAATTAAAGAATGAAGGGGGAAAATGCTTTAAGACCAAGAAACACAAAAAATTTAAAATGTGGAAATTGATCAAAACTTTAAAACTCCTAATTTACTATTTTCTGTTGTAAAGATTATTCAAGAAAGCCTATTTATCACCTCTTGAAAGAGATCTTCGAGGAAAAGTGTCATTGTTCATGTTTATTGGTATTTTTTTTAAAATACAACACTTTCGTGACAAATCAAACAATTACTAAACCATGCTTGCTTTTCATTACAAAACAGTCAACTTCCCAATCGTCTTGAAACAATAGATAGCAGAAGATAGGTAAAAATTAGTTCCATTCATAAACTGTTGACTATTATCACTAATCAGAAAAAAAATTTCAATTCGTACCCAAATGACATCTACAGCACAAAAAGCAAAATTGATTTATTTCAATTTTTAACAAAGACTTTCCCACCAAATTTTTATAAATAGATGAATTTCTCAGAGCAATGATCCATGACCGGGCCACTTAAAAAGGCCCGGTGGGCCGCAGGTTGAGTATCACTGGCTTAGAGTATCTAGGCGTCCGTCTTAGTGATTTCTTGTTCAGTGCCTTGGGCGGGGTGTGACGTCAGTGTGGATTGCTCCACTTGACGGAACAGGGGAAGGGAAGGGAGATGCGACAGTGCACATATCCAACCTCTTATATATATATATAAAATCACTGACTGACTAATCACGATATCTCCGAAACTATTCAATCTAGACCTGAAATTTGGTAGACATGTTCCTTTCATGGAGTAGAGATCAGCTCAGAACGGATTTTTTTGAGAAATTCGAACCGCAAGGTGGGTTACGGGGGGGGGGGTTAAGGAGTGTTATAAATAATTGTTTCTATTTTTACACTACTCAACGTACAATCTTGAAATTGGGTAAGCAGATTCCTTTCATAGAGTAGAGATCCGCTACAAAATGGGTTTTGGGAAAATAGCCCCCCAAGGGGTGTAGAGGGGGAATAAGGGGCGTAAAAGATAAATACTTTCGTTTTTAAAGTACTTGACAAACTGGCTTGAAAATTGGTAGGCATAGTTCTTTCATGGAGTTAACATACGCTACAAAATGGGTTTTGGGAAAATTGACCCCTAAGGGGTGTTGAGGGGTGTTAAGGGGTGTAAAAGATAAATATATTCGTTTTTAAAGTACTTGACCTACTGGCTTGAAAATTGGTAGGCATTGTTCTTTCATGGAGTTAATATCCGCTACAAAAGGGGTCTTGGGAAAATTAACCCCAAGAGGGTGTTGAGGGGGGTTAAGGGGAGATATAAATAATTATTCCGATTTTTAAACTATTAGACGCACAGTCTTGATTTTGGTAAGCAGGTTCTCCTCATAGTGTAGAGATACGACACAAAATGGGTTTCGTGAAAATAGACCCCCAAGTGGCGTTGGCGTTAAGGAGCTTAAGGGGCGTTATAGATAATTAATTTTCCATTTTTAAACTCCTGGAAGCACAGTCTTTAAATATGATAAACAGAATCCTTTTATGGTGTAAAATTCCAATATATAATGTGTTTTGTGAAAATCAACCCTCCAGGTGGCGTTGCGGGGTCTTGCGGGGTCTTAGACTCACAGTCTTCAAATTTGGTAAGCATATTCTTTTCATAGAGTAGAGATCCGCTACAAAATGGGTTTTGTGAAAACAGACCCCCAAGTGGCGTTGCAGGGGCTCAAAGGGGGGGGTATAGATAATTATTCCCATTTTTAAACTATTAGGCGTACAGTCTTGAAATTTGGTAAGCTTATTCCTTTCATTGAGTACAGAACCGCTACAAAATGGGGTGCTTGAAACCGCTTGAAAATTGGTAGGCATGTTCCTTTCATGGAATAGAGTTCCTCAAACAAAGAGTAAAACAAAAATCGACATCTAAGGAGGGTTGCAAGGGGTGAAGGGGAGTTATAGGAAAAAAGTCCTGTTTTAGAATTGTTAGACCTGTGTGCTTGAAATTTGTTAAGCATGTTCCTTTTGTTGAATAGGGATCCACTAAGAATGCATTTGAAGGGAATCAACTCCTGGGGGAGCAAGGGGTTACTGGAGCGTGTTGACAAAAAATTTCTTTTTTCGAACTACAAGAACTATAATAATGGATTTGGTTTACATTTTTCTTTTGTTGAATTTAAATCCACTAAGAACGGTTTTTGGGAGAACGACTCTCAACGGAATTACGAGGGGGGGGGGGGATTGATTGTAAAAATTTTGTTTTTACCCTATTAGATTTAGATTTGAAATTTGGCTTCCATGTTTATTTTATGGAGTAGAAATCTACCTAAAATTGGTTTTGCGGAAATCCACTTTGTTATAGGGTTACGAAAGTCTTAACTTCATTCTATACTTAATTTTAGAGAATATTAAATAATACAAATTAGTAGTTCTGTCCTTTTTTTTTATCAAGAGGGGAGAGTTACAGGTATAAGTATATTTTTCAATACAATAGAATTCTTAATGCTAGGACATAGATATCAATATTTTATATATATAAACAGATATATTTATAAAACATCATGAAATACCCAGCGAAGCGGGAGGGTAACGGCTAGTATACATACATATATATATATATATATATATATATATATATATATATATATATAACTTCTTCAGAAATATATTCAGAGTTAACTGTTATTCCATTTTATGTACAATTAAACGCAATAATACTCCTAATATTAAGAAATTCTTTATAATTTACATACTTTTAAAATATTCTGTACTATCTGTGATCAAACAGTATGGTCAATGTAGCCTTAGCTCGCCAGAGAGATTCTGTGTAAAAAACGCATGGATCAAGATCAAGGTCATTTTTATTTAAAAGTAAAATATAGAGTAATTTATGGGTCCCATTAAAAAAAAATGGAAAGAATCAATAACTGTTTGAAAAGCAGTACATTTTAAACAATTAAGTAAAGCAGTTTTTAAACCTGTAATTATTCATATTTTAAAGTTATCTTGCATCAAGAATTTTAGAATCAGAAATTTGTGGGGTAAATTTATAACAACAAAATGTTTTTGAAATCCTGAATTTTTTTTCTTGTTATTATAACTGTATATTTTCCCCATTGATTCTATTTACCCACTTATAAGCTCAGAATTTCATTAATATAATTTTAAGCTTTCTAAAATGAAATGAATATTTTGTTATGTCTGGTTTCGATATATAAATTATTTCATCTATACAATTTAATAGATTTCCCTATACTAGACTCATCTAAGAGCATTTTATTATTGTCATATAAGCAACTTTTACTCAAATAAATAAAAACCTAACTGCATTAATTGTAATCTTCTCAATAGTGTTTTTTTTTTAAAAAAAATAACAACTTATAACTGTATTTTAAATCTTACTTTGCTTTCTGTCTCGGAAAGAAATTTTAAAAAGTATAATAAAAATAGTATAATTTTTTTCTAGTTTCTGAAGAGTAGATTTTTTTAAACATATTAATTAAAATTTCCCCCTAAAGGTAATTTTTATTCAAAGATTATGAATTTGTAGTCTGAACGCGAACTTCAATTAATGTTCATGTTAAGGCTCTAACATGTACTTATCTTACATTCGAACTTGTACGAATGTAAGTTTACACCGTTCCCATGGTTATATTCTGAAAAAATACTATGTAGTTTGCAAAAATACTATGCATTGATAGAAAAAAGATTAAAAACAATTGAGAAACGAAAGATCATTTACTTATAAATAATAATACATTTTGCTTTTCTAATAATATAGGTTATATAAGCAATTTGATCCAACCAAAGAAACAAAAACAATGAACATGCAACTTGTTCCTGAATTAGAATTTACGTAGATTGAATGTTCCTGTATTGAAACAAAATTAAATTGTGGGGTATGAAGGGTAGGAAGAAAAATTATTTAGTATCAGCCTACATTAGTTTCTGTTACGTGTTTTGAAAGAAAAGTTTGGTTATTGTTTTGTTATGAATTGAAACCATGGCATTGTCACAAAATCTATTTTTCACTTTGGATTTTAAAAGAAGGTTTTGATTAGTTCTACAGTCTCAAATAAATTTTTCATCGTATGAAGTACGCCTCGATTTGAATTAAGTAAAACATATTGTCAAGCTCTTAAACTTTAGATTTTAAAAAACTGAGACTGTTACAATATGCCTATAGAAATGAGCATACTCTTTGGTCCTTTGATCAAAGGCTTCAAGATAATTGGTCACGATCCTGAAGCAATAAGCCACAATAGAAGATTCAGCAAAGCTACAATTTGCTTCTTTATATTTGGAACGTATTTGTTTTTAATCCATGTGTATCAAGTCGTTTCTTCAACTAAGTACTTAAACTACAGAAAGATACTTCTTATTCATGGCCCCTTAGAGTGTCTTTCATACTTGTCAATAGTTTATAATTTGAAAGGAATGGTGAATATTATCAAGAAACTGGAAATATTGAGAGGTAAACAGGAATACAAAGTTGACTTGAAAATTCCCAGTCAACGTTTGCTTTGGTTTTCAATTTTCAACGCGCTGCTGATTGCTATTACGATTGTAGGCACTTGGCAACTGGATATGCGTAACGATTCTCTCAAATCTTTTGCAACAACTTATTTCTATTACACTGGCGAAATGACGCGATCAGTATGCTTTATAACTAAGGCTATGATGATTAGTATTTTCTTCGTGTCGCAAGTAATTCCTGCTTTTACTTTGTTATTTCACATTGCAATCTGTATTGTCATAAAAAGTGTTTGCCAAGGTTTTATGAGAAGTTTGAAAGGAGAAAAAGACTTTAAAGATCTGACGAAGCTCCATGCATTTTACAAAGATCTTATCAGAATCGTTGCTGACTACGATAACAAAATGAATTTCACCATGCTCTTGATGTACATTGGATTATGCCTCAAATTCTTACGGTCACTTGAAGGACTACATTTCGCTTTAAATGGGGATTCGATGCTTGAAAATGGATCGTTATTTCTGAGTGCAACCACATCTTTATTTGCCATTATTTTCCCCACTTCTGAAGTTCATAAGGATCTTTCAAAAATTATAAAATCAGTAGACTTTATGAAGTTCAGAGATGTATCATTTCAGGACAAATGTTTGTTTATTTTGAAAATGCAGAATCACACTGCTTCTCTTACGATTTGGAATTTGTACAAGATTGATATAGGGTTGCTTCTCAAGGCTTTGGGTATAATGACATCATTCGCGGTAATTTTTTACCAAACCGATAAGGCTGCATCGCGCGCACGCGAAAAATAAAATAGAAGAGAAAGAAAGCTTCATGGAAAGTGAAGAAATATTGAAAATTTCCAGTTTGAAATAAGAAACATTCGTTTTATGCTGAATTTAATTTTCATAAATTAAGGCAAGCGATTATTTTAAAAGTTTTTGAAAATACATAATTTATGCTAAATATATGAATTGCAAAAACATTGCTGGTAAAAAAAAGAAAGAAAAAGGTAGTAGTTAATTATTTAGAATAAGCCAATATTTAGAATTATTTTATTTGTTGTCTCTTTGAAACCATATTTAACTATTTTTATTTGTTGCTTCATTTGAACTGCTGAAAAGGATCTTTATAAAATGTCTCATTATTATTTTTCTCATAAATATTCACATCGAAATTGAAATTTCTGAATTTAAAAGTGTTTCAATCTTAAATAAAATCTTCAAATATTATTTAAAATGTGTATACTTTACATTTTTTTAATATTTATTAATAACTTTAAACTTCTAGAAAAGTTTTGAATTGAATTTTTAAAAGATTTTGAATTTAAATTAATACTTTTAACACGGCAGCAGTTCTAATTTAGAACAATTTTTTAACATTGAAGATATGTTTTAGTATTACTAGGAAAAGAACAAAAAATTGCAAACGATTATTTTTTGAAAACACAAGTACCTTTTTCCAATAACTAATTGTTTAAATAGATAATCAAACGTGTGACTTGTGATGATCAGAATTAAAAATAAGGGAATTGCATGTCATATAAATTATTCCAAATATTCTACAGATAATACATTTTTACTGAACAGAAAGTAACATGCAACATCTTTAATTATTATGAAGCAAACATTCTGCTCATAGAATATATGCTTTTTAAAACTGAAAACTTATTTCAAATATGAATCAATAATAACTTTACAATTGCAAAGCTTATTGTAATGATATGTTTATCTTTGCTTAAAAAACAATAGAAAATATGGATGGAAAACTATAAATTCGAATTAATTTTAAGCATTGATATAATCTCTATGTTTACTTTTGGAATATTGTGGAAAAGTTTTAATCTTAATTAAATTAAAAGACTGCGTGAAATCAAGACATAGTTTTAATCTAATGATTTTAAGAAGAAGATCCGTAAACAAAAGATTTAAAACATATATATGAACATTTTTGACTGGTTTATTCGAAAACTGTCTAAAATATATAAAATACTAGTACGCAAACACAGTGAGGCATACTCACAGTTATTACAGCTGAATCACACATAAAGATCAACATTCAAGATATCATTTTCTAAAAAGAAAAGAAAATTAAATTTTAATCTACTATCTTCTTTCCGAGTTTCGAATAATATATTTAGCGAATATTGAATAAAAACTGTTGTCAGATACTTGAATGCATAGCCAATGCAAGCAGAGAAAAACTGTTGCCTGATGTTTGAATGTCACTACTCTATTCAGTAAACAGATAAAATAAATGCAAATAAAATCAGTTCTCAGATAAAGTAAACTTAAATAGTCACGTGACAAATATATTTACATACATAAATAACCATAAAAATACTTAAACACATTGAATTAGCTTCTATATCCAAAAAATATATATTTTGATCTATGTAATCTTAAGCCAGTAACGATACTTAATTGATTTTGATCTATTTTACGGCGCATTTTCTTTTTACTTGTAGTATTTTTTTAAACATCTTGTTCGATGAAACTTGCGTTCCGTTTTCTCCCAGTTATTTCGTAAAATCTATTTTTTCTTTTGGAAAGACAGTAAAAATTTAGAATTAAACTAAAAAAAAAAATCCCTAAGCAATAATTAATTTGAAGGATTTTTAACTAACATTAACTAGGAGTCTTGTTCGAATAGCGGTGGACCAATTCCCATTGTATATGTAATTCAACTGTTCATACTCATACCTCAAATTATAAAACTGTAAATTACATGTATTATTGAATTTTTTATTTATTTGATCTTTTTTCGCAAAATTCTTTCTAGGCGCTCCTCTTCAGTTAAATTCATCATTGAACACTTCACTAATAAAGTCTTCAGATTTTGATAAACCTGTAGCTCTTGCATCTCCGTCAAGTTGAGTATTTAGTTCTGTTGATTGTTAATAAGTCTTCGTGATTTCTGTGTATCTTTTTTTCTCACGCAATGAATCTAGTCCAGGCAATCGTTGCGATATTTTTCTGTGAGGGCTTCCGATAATGTACTATAGCAACCATTTTGACGGCATAAAATGAAACGAAGCCCATGGTTGCCAATGCGAAATCGGAATTTCCAACTTGACGAGTTATCTTGAATATTGACATCGTTACGATAGTACGTAATAAATTTATTATAGCATCACAGAAAACTTTTTTTATTTATAGAAAGAGATGTTCCGTTTTTTTAATTTTTTTTTTTTTTTACTTTTTAATATAATAGGAAGTCAAACTTCTTAAAAGCAGTTACAAATACATAAGATTCGTGAATTTGTAATAAAATTAGGTAATATCAATGACAAAATTATCTAAGAATACTATTATTTTTACGCAAAAATATACTTTTAAGATAATTGAGGCTGATATTATAGATAAGGATAATTACGATCATAATTGGATGCATTAGACCAGGGGTCTACCAACTGGGGCTCGAGAGCTCTTTACACAGACGTTTGTGGCTCTTCAGACTTTTACCTTGATATATTAATAAGAAAATGATTCTGATATTGCCTTTTTTCTCTTTTTCCTTTATAAAAATCTATTAAACATTTTACGTGTATTATACTCGTATTAAAACTTCTGACTAGTTTAAGACAATAATTTAAATACAGCCATCAAAAGACACTACTTAATGTTACTTCCAGAACCGTTTACTTATATGCATGCATGAGTTTAAGAGCACTCAAGAAATAGACAAAAGTTTCACTTAAGCCTCCTTCCCCCCAACATAAGTGACAAAAATGCATTCCGTATTTTATGACGTGAATAAAGACTGACTAAGGATTTATGTAGGTGTATATACTTTTAATTCCATCTGGATGACAGATATCTAAAAAATAAAAAAATCCATCCATTCATTTAAAATCTTGTGTGCAGTTGATTCTCTCAAATCAATTTATTTATAAATCACTTTTTGGTTTTTCCAAATGTCCATAAACAGGACTTTACTCGGGATCCTTCTATTGCTCCTCTATTAATTACACCTTCCAGGAACAACACCAAAGACCTGATAACCGCACAAGAGTCATGCAATCTTGCCTTATTCTAGCTAAAATTCCTCAACAACACAGCAGGAGCCCCATTCTGACTACCTACCTAGGTGATGCTTTCATGTTGTACTATACTTTTGCCAATCGTGCCAATTTGAAAGCACATCCCCCTATTCTGTTCAAAAGGTCCTTCCCATTTATTAATGTTAAATTTACATGACTTTTACAGCTCTAACAAGCAAAAACATTTGGCAAATATGACAGAAACATGTGTAACGACCGTATTTGAACAAGTTTAATTTGGTTCCGTCATCTATACCAGTGATTGCAGCATTGGTGGCGAGGAAAATGTAGAACATGTGCTACTTCTGTGTTCCATGCTTGTCAGAGAAATATCCTAAGACTAGAGTTCCCAAGGGCATTAATATAAATTGGCCACCAGATGTTCACCGACTTATTTCCACCAACAGAATTTTTGACAATTTCTGTAAATCCATTGTAAGCATTTGAAATCCTTCGTAAATTTAAAATTTTCTCCCCCCCCCCCTTTGTAAAGTGTTTTATACTTACTTCTGCAAGCCTCGTGTGATACTTTGTGGTGTTAGTTTGTTATAAGAACTTAGTTAAATCTCTAATATAACCCCCCCCCCCAAAAAAAACATTTTAAGTAATTTTTACTGTTACTAAAATTGGCTCTAAGACAGTAGGCTTTGATGACAATTTAGTAGATGGTTCAGAACTTTAAATGGTTCAAAGTTTTAAAAGTCATCGAGAGCAGTTCTCCCCAACCTTTTTAGCATCGCAGACCGATGAGGGGGGGGGGATGTTGATTGCTTATAATTCAGATTGTTTTAATTTAATTTAAATTTATTTGTAGTTCAAGATGTCTTTAAAATACAAAACAACTACACCAAAAAATGAAAGTCACACTAACCCGAGAGAACAATACACCACAGTAAATAAAGTAGAAAAAATTTAATATTCCTTGGGTGGTCCCACACCATTTGATCCACGGGCCGGTACCAGTCCACGACCCCCCATGGTTTGCGGAACATTGCTCTTTGAGCCGCGGTACTCGACCTGGGGCGCGGCGGGATTTTCTGAGTGGCCCAGTCAGGCTACATTGCGTTAAGAAATTCAATTAAGAACAATGCATTAAAAATTTAGTGGGGAATTCCAGCAGTCAAGCAATCAAATCTATCAATTTTCCTGTACGATTTGCAAGATTTTTTTTTTTTTTTTGTAATTGTTACAATTAGTAATAACAAATAATAGTGGAGTTGTGACAGTGCGTTCATATCACTGAACTGAGCTGGAGTAGCAACCATTTTATGGTTGAAACTGATTGTTTTAAGATTGTTTCAAGACAATTGGGATGTTGCATATTTTGTAGTGAAGTGCAAAGTCAAATAATGTATACATTTTCAAACAGTACAAAAACTGAACAGTATTATTTCAAATTATACTACAGTATTATTCAGGTATTTTAAAAGAACGTTTCAGAATTTAAGGAAAATCTAGGATATACTTTTACTTGCGGAAAATCTCTGGCATTTAAAGCCAGCAATAATTCTCTGCCGGCTAGGTGGCGTGGTTGGTTTGTCGCTGGCCTTCTGCACCCAAGGTTGTGGGTTCGACCCCGGCCCAAGTCGATGGATTTTCGTGATGCAGAAAATCGACAGCGGCCATGTCGTATGATTATATGGCATGTAAAAGATACCTAGAGTGTCTATTTGGCGTGGGCGCTTTCGGAAAAATTAAATCCTGGTGCAAGTTCGCATCGTCAGAGCTCAGGTGTCTCCCCTTGTAGAGAAAACTGGGCGTCAAAATTGCGTTTGGTATCCGCCTATACGGCGCGTTTCTAAGGAGTGATACCAGCTCTTGGGGATGTACTAGGTCTGCAATGGTAAAAATACCAATCCGCAGCCATTGGATAAAAAAAATAATAATATTAGCTCTTGTTGGTGTATTGGTATGTATTTACGCAGAGCTAATTGATCAATTTATTGATAGGAAAAACAATAGCCACCTGGAAGTTATTTTTAAAGAAAGGGGAAATGAACTGAAATACATGCGAAAATTTCTTCTTTCAAAACGTTCAGTATTACTGCAATATATCCAAGAAATTATAAGTCCTTATAGAAGAATATTTTTGGACAGTTTTGTAATAATTGGATAAAAATTTCCAAGCATTTTTAATTTTGGTTTTAAAGCATATTTTTAACTTAAGTAATTTTTACAAAAATTTTAAGCATAGTTTAGGGGTTTTTTTTGTTTTTAATGGTTAATATAATCATAAATTTGACGTAGAATAATTTTAAAATAATAAATATAGAATAGGCATAATTTATGCTGCAATTTTTATTGTTAAATGATAACATTAAGTCTTGGTATAAATAATGATTATAAAAATTTTTAGAACGTTTTCCTTATACCCAGGAAATTGGCAGAATGTACTTCATTATTATTATATTATATTATATTATATTAATCATTATAAGCATTTCGTTAATCACAATAAGTTTTAAGTAAATATTTTATCAGAATATTACACATTACAAAAGGTTTTATTCTCATGTATTAACATAAAACTTTCTGCAATCTTTCTATAAAAAATTAATGCACCGGCACCATAGGTAGCATCTGTACTGAAAGTATTTCTTTTTTAGTGTATGCATTATTTTGAAACATTGTTGTTTCCATCTTTAAAAAATATTTATTAAAATTTTTCATTTATACATAGGTATTCTTTTGATTCGAGAGATTACGTGACTCAAATTATGGTATTCGACTACATCTATCACAACTAATTCTAGCCTTCTTTGGGAGACACATACTTTCTTTGGCAGGTGCAGCTATGTACACTTTCACTGGAGTTTTTGAGTTTGCTTACTGTGCATCTGCCGTGTACAGAATCTGATGGTAAATGCTGATATACAGACACAATTTTTTTCAGTAATTTGATGCAACAACGAATTTTTATTAAACTATGCGATATTCAAGTTTCATTTCTTGTCATTGCTGTTTTGTTCGTACCAGAATGATTCTCCTCCCGTGCATAAACTTATTTTTGTTCGTTGACGAACAATTCATTAGGAAGACATTGATTTAATTTTCATTCTTTTAATGCCTGGTACATTGTCTTTTACTGCATTTGTACAAAAATTATGTAGATTCGTACTATTTCTATGAAACGTTTCCTTGCTGATGTTTACCAAATCACTCAAATTCCAATATGGCTCAATAATTCTTCTTTTTCAATTTTGACATAAGATTCATTTTATTTTCTGCTGAAAATTGAAAGGATATTAGTTGCCATAGCTCTGTATAGGAATAAATGTCATTTGGTATTCATTAATTGATCATGCACATATCATTAGAGCAGCATGCACCTCCAGGGCTCCATATGTTCAAATTCATGTCCTATGCATCAACTTATTCTTTTTGTTATATTGGTTTTCCGTACTGTCGACTTCCCTAATCCCCCTCCACACAATTCTGATAGTACATTAGTCATACTTCTCTTTAAGTTAAAGATATCAGTAGATATAACTGCAACTAATCCTAAAATATATAGGTATGTCCTTGCTTTCGAAAAGTGCCAGCATCTGAGACACATCGACGACATTATTTTTTTAAGGAATCATCGACTTTTATGTGAGCTTCTCTAGCTACCTTACATGAAATTTCAAACATGCCTCTTTATTTTGCTTTTTATCAATAAATTCTGTATGCATTTGAAACGAACCTAGTTCCCTTCTACCCTGTGACCCAGCTAAAAGTGCGGAAGGAAGTAAAGGATCATTCGACATGATAAATTCCAATTATTTTATTTATCACTTTAATCGACTCAAACACGAATCAATTTAACACTAGAAATAGAATGATCCAGTCAAGCAACAAAGGGAAGAGACAAGAGTCGCATTTGGGGAGAATACATTAAATAAACCTCTTTATATATTAACCCGGCATCTCTTGCGTGAAAAAAACGACCTAAAGTTCTCGCGCAGGGTATGTCATTCCCAAGGGTGTTTACATCCCCCCCCCCTTAAAATTTGTATACAAAGGTTCAAAAGGAAGAAAAGTAGGAAATACAATATGTTTATTACATTTTTCTCACGTAAATTTAGTTTTTCGGTTCTTTTTATTTGGGTATTCAATGCATTGTTTATACACTCTTTTAATCTCGTCGTGAGTGAGTGTGATGTTTTCACTGGATCTTAATTTTTTTAAATCTGTATCGTTTTAAAATTAAACATATAGGAGTAAACTTCTCTATTCCTTAAATTCAAAAATTTTGGAATTTCTTTTTTTATTTTCTTTTACTGTTCCAGCAATAGTTTTTTTTTCCCTTCAAAAGTTCATCTGAAAGAGGATAAGATGTGCTCCAGTTGTCTCCTTTAAAGTTACGTTCTTCCCAAATGTTTTCGTGTCTCTACATTTAAAACATTTATTTTCGACAGTGTCTCCCTTTTCTAAATCTGGATTGTTTTCTGTGGAGAAATCATACTTGCTGTTATAATCTTCATCATTTGATTCTTCCTCATTATAACCTTTAAGAGATTTTCTTCAACCAAAAATACTGTTGCATTATATTTATTAAATACTGTATCTATTAAATTACTCAAATATCACATTTCTTCATCATAACTACAATAATGCCATTACAAAAGAAAGATTTTTAAAGTGTGCTCATGCATTTAGAACTGTAACGGTGATTCACGCGCTGGGTATGACATACCCGAAGAGGCGATATCCAAAAATATATATTAAGTTTTCTCCTACAAGCTAAGCTCCTTCAAAGGATATGACCTACACGAGAAACTATACATTTTCAAAAAAAGGTTTAGAAGGAGCGTTGAAAAAAGTTAGACGGTGGGTATGACACACCCTGCGGGAGAAGTACCGGGTTAAAGGTTCTTCCGTAATATTATTTTACCCAGTAGATGTGTACTTAATATCTACTTAACCGCTTCAATACTTTAAATATCAACGTAATACGAAGGTGACAGTACCTGAACTTATGCAGTCTTCTAGTCAATTCAACTTATCTTTAACACTTCCTGAATATAATCTTTTACAAGGACTTTTAAACAATTTATGGTAATCTTCACCTTGTCACCTCTAGTTAACCAAACTTCTAACTTTCTAACTTTCTGTTATCTATTCTCTTCTCTTCTAATTCACTAACGCTGTTAACTCGCGAACAAGAAATGTATATAATAAACTTAATTTGCATATCACGTTTCCTTCTTTAGGAGAAGGTTGGTGAATATTGCTGGCCCAAAGAATACCCAAGAGGGGTTAATGAAAGGTCGCGTATAGATCCTCACAATATTATTTGTCAAAATTATTAGTCAATCAAAAAATATTTATCAAATATTTTTTCTCCATTATTAGCATGTTTAGCAAAAAAGAAAAATGTTTGCAAAGAATCATAGCTTTTTAGATAAGAAGACTCACCACAGCTAGCTATTTATATCATGCGAGCTTTTTACCTCCTCTTGAAAACTTTCGAAAAGAGTTCCACATATTTCTTCACAAGAATTGTGTGCTCAATTTTTATAGAGCGGTGGCTTACAGAGAGTTTATTAGCCACAGAATGGTGGTGTTTGATAACAACAGAGAATGAATAGGAATTTCTCTAATAATTTAGGGAACATAGCTTGTGTTGGGAGGCTGGCAATGGGGATTGTCCCCGAGCATTCGTAATTTGGTGTGTTTTCATTTCTGTATATAATTATTGATTTTGTTTTATGTATAAATATACATGCTACTTTACTGCCAAATTTTGTGTCAATCAAAGCAGTATTTGTTGATTTTTTTGCATTTTACATCTTCGTGCTTAACTTTTGGAAGTGAGTGTATATCTGTTCTTTCCTATTAAAAAAAGTGGCAGCTATTGTTTTTGCATAAATTTGTATAAAGTTCATTTTTATCATTTATATAAACAACACATATTATTGTTACTGTCATTTTTTTTTACGGTGAGCTTCGAAAAACATGTTGTTCCTTAACTTTTGGAAGCCAGTGTATTAAAATGATTCATTTTTAAAGCCATCGATAAAGATTATTACTGCTAAGCTTTGATTGTACATATTTGAAAAAGTTATTTTTATTTATTTTTTATAATAAAAATTTTATTATTATTTTTTTTTAGCTAAATGCAACTAATGGATGAATCTTGCTTATATCGTCCCTTAAAAACTGAATAAAATGAAAATTTTTATAAAAAGAATATTTTTTAATGTATTTTGAAATTTAAATTCAATATAAATATATCTTGTTATCAAAAAAAATTATGTTCTTTAAAAATATTTCGAAATAAAAAATGTTTATTAAATTTACAAATATGTGTGTAGCTTCTTTTTTCAGTTTTCTTCTATAGAAATCAGTATCAGTTTTGATATAATACATCATAATCAATGCACTTTTTTATGTTTTTCGCTTATGTATTATTGTTAATATGTAAAAACTGCGAATTAGTTTAAAACCAGAATATAAAAATTGCCACTCACTATGAGTTATAAGATGTTTTATATGCAGCATTATAAATAAGAAATAATTATCTCAAACATTTTGAAATATGATTAATGGATTGAAAATTGAAAGAGTTCAGTTAATCAAAAGATAGCAATTGTGAATAATAGAATTCCTAACAATTTATTGCCGCATCAATTTTTAAAAAAAGGAAATAGCGTAAAGTAATCGAAAGCAAAGTACTTTCTAACCAAATCAAGGAGGAATTAATACACTTTAATTTCAAGCATGTATTACTTTTCCTTTAATTGGGCAATGGTGTAGTCAAAAAATATACCTGGAATTCATATATTAATTTTTTTTGAAGAATTAATGCAGAATATGTACCAGATGCTTCAGTATATGTATACACTCTTTTGCAAAAAAATCGAAGCACCATGAAGGAGGGGTTGTTTTTAATGAAATTAAATATGTATACAGCTCACACACATACACAGATAATAAGATGATAAAAATATCAAGGCCATAGAAAAGATCTACAGCTCATGATTACTGCTTGAATGTTCAAATAAGTAGTTGGTTGAACCACCCCTGGCGGCGATACATGCGTGTATATCACGTTAAAGAGTGATAGACGTTCTCAATGTCATCCTGTGATACATTCTTCCAGACATTCACCAGTTGTTGCTCCAGGTCTGAGATATTTTGGCTTGCCCTGCCCTGCGGGAAGGTCTGGTGACTTTGCTTACTAAGGAAGAATATGAACGGCATGTAGGCAGTCCATAGATATGCGATCTGTATGGTGCCTGGCATTATCTTGTTGGAAACTGGACCCTGAAGATGTGCCATGAAGGAGAATACAACCGACCGCAGGATGGTATCAACATATCATTGAGGTGTTAAAGATGTACGGAGGACGACTTGAGATGACCTGCTGACGTATGAGATAGCACCTCACACAATCACACCAGGGGTTATGACTATATGCCTTTGTAAAGTAAAGGCTAATTGAGACCGCTGGCCTCGGCCTTTTCAGACACGGAGACGATGGTCATCTGCTTCAAAAGTAAAGCGAGATTCATCTTTGAACACTATGAGATACCAGTCCAATGGCAGCCATGAGGATTGTCTGCTACACCACTCCAGATGATTTTGCCGATGATGTGGGGTCAAAGGCAAACGTCTTAAAGGTCACTGTGCGCGTAACCACGCCTCGGCCAAGAGCTACGAAAAGGTGGAAGGTACCACGGAGGGTAGTTAAGAGGTAAGTTGAGTAGTAGACAATGATACCGTTTGAGTAGTTTGGATCTGTCGAACAATCATCCGATCTTGCCTCGCATTTGTGCATCTTGGTCTTCCAAAGCGTTCATTTCGTCGATAAGTTCCTCACAGCAACCATTGTCACCAGCACGTTTGCACAGCTGTGTCTGTACGTTGCAGGTGATTACCTATTGTATGATCATCCAGCTTCACACTAACGTTCCACGTTCGATGTCATGCGACCACGTTCTAAGTCATTCAGTTGCCTATAAGGTCTGCGAAAACGTCGTGATGGCCCTTTCCTTTTTTCTCTAAGGAATCACGACGGCGGAAACGGAAAAAAAAATTCCGTCACTATGACTGGTTTTATACTTTGAGAGTTGCTCAGCAAAAATGCCCAATACAGCAGCAATTCATGTTCATTGGCCTTGAAAATTTGATCATTTGCATGTTCAATTAAGATATCTTTGCATACGAAATTTCATCACAAAAGAACAACTCTTTCTTTGTGCTTCGATTTTTTTTTGCAAAAGAGTGTATACATATAACATAACTTGGAATACTTCTGTAAACTGCAAATTAATAGAGCCTCCCTGTATGGTGATGCAGTTGCAGGTAAAAGGCGGAATATCTTGCTTAATAAAAGGGTTAGAGTCCCCAGTTCCCTGCCTCGATCTGTTGGAGTTGCGTGATTTCGTTTTCTTACTGGAAATGATTATTTGCACAGGCATTTGCATCGCATTGGAGTATAGGATTTGGCTTGTTGCCCTCTGTGCCACCAGAGTGAAATGGATGGTGTTCACCTCAGACACTTCCCTATTGTTTTAAAGTTTTTTGTAGACAATTCTGGGGGCAAATTTTAATTCTTTTTATGTTTTGTCATCATTTTATTGGGCTGCTCGTTGGCTAATAACAGAAATGCCGAAAATGAGCGTAGGATAAAAAAAAGAAACTTGGAGTACTTCTAAGTTGACGTGTTGTGATTGATAGGAGAATGAAAAGGGCAGCCTTTTATTAAATGATAGTTTATTCCGGGGATTCCTCATTTCATTCTAGGAGTCCTATTTTCAGCGTCAATCGATGAGAGAGCACCGTCCTCCCACGTGGTTGGAGTTAGTCAGTCGAAACGAAGTCAAAGTTGTTTTGTGGGAGGTCGGTTGAGTTGTACTGAGCAAGAAGTTTACCAATTGACAAATAAAGGATGGGGATTCATCACATACAGTGGTTGCCACAATTGTGAACAATTTTTGAAATTGTTATGTTTTTTAAGTTTGAATGCTTATAGAAAATGTTACGTTGCACAAAATGACGAGTCTTTTATATCATTTTAAAAACGATTTTATACTGCATTCAATACAAAAAACAAAATTCAAATATTTGCAAAGCAATAAAAGTTATGTTGCAATAACTATCAATATGTATTAGATAGCGATGATAGCAGTGAGTTATCAGTGCTTAGGTGGAGTATTCTTTATTTTTTATTAAAGCTTCACATCGATGTTTCATTGAGCTAAAAATAGTTTTAAGCTCTTCCTTCATTATTACATGATGTCAGAAAACAATTTTATTCTCAATTAGTTCCTTTTTATTTCATGAATACCCCATTCAGACCAGAATTTTCAAACGGAGCTACCAGTTTTCGATAGGACTGAGGTCAGGACTGTTTCTGGCCAGTTCAACAATGATATTCATTCAAGAAGCAATGTCATCAAATAAAAGAGTAGATTGGACACCTAGAAAGAGATGTGTGGTGAGAAAGTGGTCTTCTCTATGATAAAATTGCAAGATAAGGTAATTCAGTTACTACATCTGGAGACTGAAAGTTTTGTTTAAGATGTCAGGAGACAAATTTAATGAAAAACAAAGCAGGAAAAGGCTTATAAAGGTGCACCACAATTGTTGTTGACAGAAAAAAAATATCATGTCTCCAAGATAAAAGAATGTCGTCAACGGTCATCAGAAGTTATCTGATTGATGATGTGTTTCTGTCCGTTCAAAAACAATCAAAGAATATTAGCAGATGTTAGACTAAGAGGTAGAACTCCACGAAAAATGCCTTATTTCAATTTATAGCAGTGCTAAAATTGAAATACAGTGGTCAAAGGAACACATTAATTGGACAAATCATTAGTGGTCCCACGTTGTACAGAGAATGAAACTAA
Source organism: Trichonephila clavata (assembly GCA_019973975.1). Taxonomy (NCBI): domain Eukaryota; kingdom Metazoa; phylum Arthropoda; class Arachnida; order Araneae; family Nephilidae; genus Trichonephila; species Trichonephila clavata. The sequence continues at coordinate 262,966 of BMAO01000584.1, forward strand.
GATATCGTTATTCGTTAGTGATGGCCGAAAATATGTAAGACATGCAATAGAAGAAATGCTATATCTTGACTACATCCAGGTCACTGTTTTTTGATTTGGTCATGAATATCAGCAAATGATATCAGTCGCCTTCATATCATCGATGGAGCACTGAATGCAAGAAAATACATTGGCACCATTCTAGAACCCAAACTTCTACCTTCCATTAGAGATCTATTTACCAACAATACCTGAATTATTTTTCAGTAAGACTCTGCTCCTTGCCACACAGTAGAATAATCGAAAGACTGGTATCGTTCTAAGATTATTGAGTTTTTGCCCTGGCCAGGAAACAGTCCTGAATTCAATCCTATCGAAAACTGGTGGCACCGTTTAAAAACTCTTGTCTGAATGAGTATCCATGAAATAAAAGAGAACTAATTGAGGATATAATTGTTTCCTGGCGTCATGTAATAATGTAGGAAGAGCTTAAAACTATTTTCAGCTTAATAAAACATCGATGTGAAGCTGTAATAAGAAATTAAGGCTATCCCACTAAACCCTGATAACTCACTGCTATCATAAGTATCTAATGCATATCGATAGTTATTTTAGCATAACTTTTTTTTGTGTTGCAAATATTTGAATTTTGTGAATAGTATTAAATTTAATATTAAATTATCTTTAAAATGATATAAAGTACTTAGTATTTTGAGCAACGTAACATTTTCTATAAGCATCAAACTTAAAAAAAACATAACAATTTAAAAAAGTGTCAACAATTTGGGCCACCACTGTATATATATATACCTGCATATATATACACTTGCCTCCGAAAGTCTGCGTACAGGCAATCATCTTACGTGTTTATGCCAGCTTTTCTCAAACTGTGGGGCGCGCCCCCCTAAGGGAGCGTGATAACCTTACAAGGAGGGCGCGAGCATATTGAAATGTCGAAAATAAAAGATTTAAAAGGGTTGCTTATTTATTGAAAGAAAGCAAAACAAAATACATCCTGACATAACAAAAAAAACAAGCATTTTTACATTCACATAATATACTTATAAATATATCAGTAGTGCACAATGTATTTGATAACTAAATTTGTAGCAACAGGTGTTGATGGATGAAGGAAAGTAGATGAGCTGGGGTATGTTATTCTCCTTTCAACGAGAACTTCGTTGGGAGTAGTGTATTTAGTTCTATTTGTCAGAGAAATAATTTATGTCTATATTTTTAAGTTCAGATTAGTAGTCTTTTATCCTGTTGTATCTGACAATGAGAGAATACGATGATGGATTTAATGAGTTGCTTCAGAACTATAAAACCAGTGAGTAGAAATGTAGTGGCATAAATGATAATGCTTATTAATTTGATTTAGATACTGTTTACATATTGACTGACAAATGACCTAGGGAAATACTGTATAACTCAGCTTTAATTAATTAATTGATTTCGCTATTCTATTTACTAAATTGTTCTTTCCTTGATGTTTACTTTCAATTCACTTAAAATTAACCATTAGAAGTTTCTTTATCCTACAATATCTATGGTTTTTTTTAAAAATTTACCCACGCGAATAACGGGTATATCAGCTAAGAACGGAGTGAGTTACGGAATATAAAGATGTTTAATATTTTCACCTTCTGATGTAGATATAATTTTATTTCATTTATAATATATTAAATCAGAATTAATTAACAATATAAATCATAATTAACACCATTTTTTTACAATAAATAACATTTACATCGATATAATGTACTTATAAACAAATCAGTAGGGCGCAATGTATTTGATAATTAAATTATCAATACTAAATTAAAAACAAATTTAATAATAACAAGTGAATCCCGTGGGCTTGTCATTTTCAAAATTTAATACTTATCTTGATAATTTTTACGGTTTATAATTAAAGTCGTATTGTAGCTTTGGCGTCAATGTACATTATTATTGCATTCAATACATCGTTATTGTATGGGAGGGGGGAGAGCGATGAAAATTATATATGAAAATTGGGTCACAAACATTGAAAGTTTGAGAAGCACTGGCTTATGATATAATTACTATTAAAATCTCGCTTTAGAAAATCAAGATAGCTGTCAGGAATTTTTCAAAATTTCCTTATTCAAACAGCAGCATTAAATTTCACCTTAAAATAAAAAAACAAGAATGACCATCAAATAATCACCAACCATCCGCGTCAAAAGTCTGCGTACACTTGCAAAATAGAGCTTTTAAAGACCTTCCATTGTAAAATAATTGCACTAAATCATGTTTTTAAGTAATTATAAGCTTATTTTACGATTTATTTAGGATCTGAGATTTGAAAACTTTTGTGGTTCCATGGTAGGCAACAGAATAGAGATCGATATATTATTGAAAGAAAAATCATCAGAAGTCTTCAGAAAAGGGGAAAATTTTAAAGAAATTGCTGAAACTGTTAATAGGAGACAGTCATTGATTCCAAAAAGTGTTCATAAACTACAAATCAACTAAAATTTTAACGTCCACGCCGAGATCCGGCTACCCGTCTGCAGTGTCACCTCGAGAATCTTGCTTTGTAATACTCCATTTAAAAATAAATCCAAGACTATAAGCTTCACAAATAGCTAAAAGTGTAGCTGAGATGAGATCTTGCAAAAAATGTGACTTTAACCACAATTCGAAGGGAACTGAAAACGGATGACTATCATGGCCGAGTTGCACTCAAGAAACTATTCATCTCTCGAGTGAAAAGAGCTAAGAAAATGCCTTTGCCAAAAAAACATCTAAATAGGTCACATAATTATTCAAAAAACGGAATATATTCAAATGAAAGTTTTTTTTGTTTGTAATTCGGCATAAAAAAAAATATGCCTGCAAAAATTCCTGGACAGATCTTAAGAAAGAGAATCCTTTTTTTACTATCAAACATGGCGAAGGAGGCATAATGTTTGGGGGTGCATTGGAAGCCTTTCGGCTAGTAATCTGGAATTTATTGAATCAACAATGCACAATTACTTTAACTTATTAAAGTAAAATATCAGGGAAAGTGCCGAGAAATTTGCGGTGAGTGATGATTTTTTCTTTCAGCGGCACAAAGGTACCGAGCAAATGACTCTCAGTGTGAAGCCGCGGTTGTTCTGACATGTCCCAAACCAATCCCGTAGGCCATCCTAGTACCCAGACCTAGGCACAATACAGCATATATGTGATTTACTCGAGTGAATAATCAGGGAAAACGTAATAACATCCAAGAAAATGCTCAAATCTGCCATAGTAGAAGAATGGAATAAAATATCCACAGATGAGACAACTAAGCTAGTTAAATCCCTGCCAAATATTATGAAAGAGTTATAGAAAGAACGAAATAGCTTAAAAAGTATTAACTTTTAGTTACAATCCATTATTGTAAAGGTTTTTTCCAGTGTACGCAGACTTTTGACGTACATGATTTGTGTCGTTCTGAAGTTATAAATATTTGTATTATTTTATGTAATATCCAGGTGATTGTTGCTTATACTTTTTGAATTGACGACGTTAGATGAATCAATAATAAGTAGTGTTGATTCAGAAAGACTTCATTTAATTAGCAATTTTTACATGAATATGAAAGATGATCGCCTGTATGCAGACTTTCGGAGGCAAGTGTATGTATTACACACATACAAATTGTTATTATTGTTATTCAGTCCCAAAATTACCATACGGATGCCGCCATATTTATAGATAGTTTCCGGCTTTCGGTTTTCCTAGACAAAACTAAAATACTTAATAGTTATCTGTTCCATTTTTTGCTTCATGCTTCTAAAATTTTTGATAAGTTCTGGAATTAATATTTGTTGTTCTTAATTATGTCTTTTTACTACTAATTTCATTGATATAATAGTCAATCATTTTTGTTTAAGGCTACAGCTACACATTTTAATACTACTAAAATTTGAGACTACAAATTTTAATATCAATTCTTTTTCCCCTTTTTTTTTTTGTGGTCCTTATAGTTTGGAAGCTTGCCACCAAATTTCAGACCAGCTAACAAATTAGTTTTTAAAATATTTGAAGTTTTCTCAGCCTAAGTTTTGGTTTCGGTTTCATTTTTAAAGCATCTTTTCACTCCTAAACTGAATTAATTAAAAATATTTTTGCGCACAATCAACTCTTTCACTGTGAAATAGTTATTAATTTCAATTTTCATTTTTAAAATCATTTCTGTTTGAATATGTTTTGAGTTTTTTTTAGCTCTATTAATTATTTAATTAAGATTAATTTCTCAAAGCCAATTTTTTTGTTTTAAAAAAATAATTTATATAACTTAGAAGCTTTTTCATGCACATTTTCCTGTTGAGAAAATGCCACGGCCAAATCTTCCTCAGGTTGCTGAGGAAAAATATATGGAAGATATGGAATAATACAGAAAATGATCTAAAAACCAGCCCTTCACTGATACTTCAATTAGACTTCCGAATATACAAGTACTCTGATTACAAGTACTGCAGATAAAACTGAATATTTCCATGATGTGCCAAACTACATTATAATAAACATATAGTAGAGCTATATTATGGTATTTGAGTTCTTTTTGGGCAACCTTTAAGTTTGCTTAACTTACCCAATTTAAAACTAAAAAAAATAATAAATTTCCTGTACAAACCTGATGATTTTTAGCTTAAGTTAGTATCATTATTATGTTGTACATAAATGATTTGTCTTCCAAAACTTTTGCGAAAATATTTTGCTAAGATTAGGCCTGTCGTCGTAACAAACACTATCAATGTTATGCAAAAATATTTTTGAATTGAAAAAAAAAAGGTTTTCGGTATTAATTAATTGAAGTAGTGTTGATATAGGACATAAATTTAAAAATAACATTAAAAAATTAGAGCTTTACACTCAATATAGGTGTTTGTTTTAAACCTTTACAAACGTTAAATGCGTTTTTCTTGGACTTTTTATCTTGAAGATGTAGGTGTTTTCTAATCCTAAAGCTTTTTTTCTGTTCAAGATAGAGTCTTGAAATTTTTTATAGGTACTTCCAAACGTATGTTCTATAAAAGTTAGTATGCATTAGCTCTGGGATCTATAGTTAGTTTCTTAAAAAATGCTTAAGTTAATCTTTTAAAAATGTTCGTGTTTTTTCCAGGTTTAACTAGAAAAATGGTTGTTAAAAATCAACAAGAAAACAGATTTTTAAATCCATATTACCTTTTGCTCGCAATAATCTAAGAAACATAAATCACTTTGACGATGATAATTCATAATTCACTTTCACTGACTACTGTATCCACCCAAAAAACGTAATCTTTGAAAGGTTCGAATTTTTTTCCCTGCAGTCAATAAGAGGGTCAGCAAGTAGAAAACTATCTGACAGAATTAAAAATTTTAACATCTGCCTGTGAGTTTGGTAACCAAAAGGAAGGCCTCATCGGAGATCATTTGGTTCTAGGGATCCAAGAGAAATCTTTACTGGAAAGATTACTACGGGAAACTGATTTAACATTGAAGAAGGCCGCAGAATTCCTGAGAGCAGCAGAAACCAATAGGCAGCAGTTAGAAACTGTGACCTCATCTGCTCCAAAAGTGCATGAAGTAAGGAAGAACAAATCAAAATCTCTTAAAAACCAGCATCAACACTGAGACAGTTTCAAGTGCCAGAGATATGGTAGAGAACATTCTAAAAATAACTATCCTGCTTGGGGTAAACTATGTGCTAAGTGTAAGAATAAAAATCATTTTGCTGCAGTATGTAAAAACTCAAAACAAAATAGTAAGCTTAAAAAAGTATATAAAATTGAAAATTCTATGAAAAATTTAGAATTATGTATTGATATTGTGCATATGGTAAATTCTCTAGATAATGTGTGGATAAAAAAATTAAAGTTGAAAAATGAATGCATAGAGTTGAAAAGGAATTTTGAATGCAATTTTGTAAGCTCGAGATATACTAAAAGTAATGGGTTAGTTCAGAGTGCACTGGGGTTAAGAGCAAAGACAATAATGAAAAAGGCTGAAGACAATAATAAAGATTGGATTATAGGGCTAATAAAGTTTAGGAATACTCCTATTTCAAGATTATATTTATCCCCAGCACAGCTTTATTTGGTTGTAGGTTAAAAATTAAGCCTTTCATTCATTTAAAATTGTTAAATGCAGAGCTATTTACTGCTTTAACAGAAAAAATTGTTAAAAGGCAGAAAACTCAAGAACTGTATTATGATAGAGGCTCAACAAATTTAAAACAATTTCATAGTGGCGATGATTAACCATGTATGACTTTAGGACAAAAGTAAAAATTCTCGATCATACATTGTTCAGAATTCAATGGTTAAAATATTTGTTTGGAATCATGTGTATCTGAGACCCTCAAACATTCCGTTTAAGATCAGTAAGGAAATAAATTTAAAAATGCCCGAAACGCGAATGAAACTCAACCTGTAGTACCTAATGTACCACATGTGTCAGATGCACCACAAACACAAGTGTCCAGAACTCAAACGAGGTTTCAACGACTCATTAAAAAACCAAAAATTCTTAATGACTACATATTAAGTGTCTTCAAGGGGGAGGAGAGCCAACATTTTATTAAAATTTTTTCCGACAGAAATTTATAGCTAGTAAAGCCACTAGATGGCAGCACGAAACATGTATTATAAATGGCATTGGTTGATAACGTGTTATTTTTTATTTGATAAGTAGATGTGTGTGTGTGATGCACTGTGCGTTATTTTGAGCCATGACCAGATAGAACAATATATCTCAAATGTAAAAAATTTTTGCTACATAACCTTCAAAACCGTAGATTCATTGGAATGAATTTTCAACCAACAACATTTATGGAATTTGCATACTTTTATAATGTTAGTGAAGAGTATGGAATAAAAAATCAGTTTGAGTAGTTATTTTCGTAAAATTAATGCGGTTGCATAGAACTTTTTAAAATGACATTCCAAACAGATATTTTTTTTAAAAAAAGAAATGAATTTAAAATCAGATCTTTTGCGAGAACTGAGTCTCAGTAATCTGTTTTGATTCCCACCTGAGGGCAACCTAAAGGTTTATCACGGCTGAAAATTCTTCCTAGTCCAATAAAAAAAATTTTTTGTCACATTTGTAACAGACAACCTTCGTGAATAATAAAGGTACGTTACATAAACAAAATTTAATTCACAAATATTTTAATTTTCGTTTCACTTGATTTAAACTACTCATTACAGAAATAACAATGTGAATATTAACTAGATAATGATATAAGGAACAAGATTTTTACATACAATTTAATAAATGTAATATATTCAAATTAATAATTTAATTTAATTAATGTCATAATAAACTTTGACTAATTCAGAGAATTTTTAATTGATTCAAAAGTTGGCGTTAACTTTGAAACTAATAAAGCGGAATAATTTTGATTCAATGAATAAAATAAAAAAAATGCGCACTTGAAAGATATTTTAAGGCTTTTAAGCTGTGGAAGGATTCAGTTGATTCGGCACCGTAGAAGTCGCAAAATCGATGCTAAATTAGGCACCATCAAAACTGATTTTTTTTTTTGTATCGAATTCAGTAAATAAGTTGTTAAATTATTTGAACTACATAATTATTTTTGATTCTCATTTGTAAGACCCCAAAAAATCAAGAAAACATTAGCAAAGCATACACAAATTGCTTTATAGTTCTTTGATACTTATTAAAAATACGTTTTATACGTATGACTGCATATATATATATATATAACGTAATCAATGTTGATAATACTCTGTAGCATCCATTCTTTTATATTTTTATATTTAACTCTGTTATTTCAATTTTTCATATCTCCTTTTAAATTCTGCTGTCTGGTTATCGTGTAATTGCAATTCTTTTAAGTATTGATCATCTTAATTCATCTCTCTCTTGTAGAGAAATTTTGATTATCTAATATATAAAATTCTCGTGTCACAGTGTTTGTAACCAAACTCCTCCGAAACGGTGTGGCCGATTCTTATGAAATTTTGTGCGTATATTCAGTAGGTCTGAGAATAGGACGTAAACTATTTTTCATTCCGATATTGTAATTAGTTAAAAAGATATTAATTAAAAACCTTAAAACGCTTAATTATCTTAACTCTGCACGTTATTTTCTCCACCTAGCGTCGTGAATGAACAGAGGGTGAAATTTTTCGGTATTCTCGACGTTATTTAAACAGCCATCCGAGTTTTGTATTTTAAATCAGACAAAAAATAATTACAGAATCGGAAAGATCATTTCTTTCGCCACGATACAGTATAATATTTTTTGCAAAATAATAATATTTTCTATTTTTTAAGATTTTCTTAAAAAATAGTTAAAATTGATGCGTTTTTATGAAAATTATTTCGAAATCGTTGCGTATGAATTTATTTTCGTGGTATGAAAACGATATTCTACACTAAATAACTTCAAGCTTTTTCTTTTAGAACCAGTCATTTAAAAAATAAAATGCCCAAAACTTTTTTTTAAAGAGTTTTCCAAAAATTGTCGAAATTTTTAACTTAACAATGAATAATTTCGTTATTTATTAAGATTATCATACGAAACATTTGTTGCGTTTGTAGAATAATGTTATCAAACTTCTGTGCGAAGATTGAAAAAATTGCTTAAACATTACGGATTTTAAAATTTTTTTTGTGATTTTCATAAAATAACGTTATTGCAAGAAATGATCTAAACAGTAATTTGCACATTTTTTATTTAAAATTCCTTAGTTTTCGAAATTAATGTGTGAAGTTTGAAAGCATTAACTTAAAAATTAAGCCCTAAAAAATAAAAACTTCAGTAAAAAATGCGCGATTTTACTGTTTGCCAAGCCTTGGCGTCGAAAAATGGTTTCGCACCAAATAGCTTTCAACTGTTTCACCTAAAACTTCACATCTAACTCAAGGGTTACACCAAAAAGTTCTGACTTAAACATGCGAAAATCAGCAAATTTGGCGAGTAAAAAAAATGCGAGTGAAAAAGTTATTTTTGCTTCAATTTTCATCATTTTCTCTTTATATAATTTTCAAAATTAAATCATTATTGATGCGAGATTAAGATGAAAGAATTTATTCAATACATTTCTGAGATTCATTTAAAATATTCATCTGTATCAAATCAGTGATTTAAAAAATAAAAAGCCAACAACTTTTTTGAACAAATTTTAATAAAACACTCAAAATACTTAAATCAATCGTTTAATGATTTCTTCTTTAAAAAAGATAATTGCATGAAACTTTATTCCCATGTGTCGAACATTTAAAAAGATCCTCACAATTTTACTTCAAGATTTAAAATAGTATGAAATTTTGTATTTTGAAAAATTTCTACTTTTCTGTCTTTTTTTAACATACAACTATTTTTAAAAAGGCTACATTTTCGTTTCCGAGGACTAAAAAACTGCAACGAAAAAATTGGAAAGTGGGTGAGTGATTTATAAATTCGCACTGTTCGAGAGTTTTTGGCGACGGATTTCGAAATTTTAAGCCACGGTCAAGCGATGAGGACGACACCTGAGCTTTCATCCATCTCTCCTAATTACCACACCACACACACTTAAGAACAAATTTCCCCGGAAAAGGAAGTTTTTATGACATAGTTAAAGAAATCACTCACATCGCGCGCATACACACACACACATAAGTGCTATCGTCCTAAGGGAAACAGGAAATTCCCATGGGGATGAAGTTATTCACTCTGCAAAAGCCCGTGCAAACCCGGGGTAAGCGGAGAGGAAAAAAGTCAAAGTAATTTCGAAAAATAATTTTGGAAGTGCTGATTTTGTCAAGAGAAGGGAAAATGTTAAACGAGAAAGCCATGATACGCACTCACGGGCCATGCACTCACATCGTACGCGTCACACCCACACAGAAGTGCTGGCGTCAGAAATAAAGGAGGAAATTAACATGTGGATTAAGTTATACCCTCGGTAAAAGCCCGTGTAACGCCGGGCTGGGTCAGCTAGTCTAATATATAAAATTCTCGTGTCACAGTGTTTGTAACCAAACTCCTCCGAAACAGTGTGGCCAATTCTTATGAAATTTGGTGCGTATATTCATTAGGTCTGAGAATAGGACGTAAACTATTTTTCATTCCGATATTGTAATTAGTTAAAAATAAATTAATTAAAAACCTTAAAACGCTTAATTGTTTTAACCCGGCGCGTTATTTTCCCCAGCTAGCGTCGTGAATGAACAGAGGGTGAAATTTTTCGGTATTCTCGACGTTATTTAAACAGCCATCCGATTTTGTTTTTAAATCAGACAAAAAGAATTACAGAATCGGAAAGATCATTTCTTTCGCCACGATACAGTATAATGTTTTTTGCAAAATAATAATATTTTCTATTTTTTAAGATTTTTTTTTAAAAAATAGTTAAAATTGATGCGTTTTTATAAAAATTATTTCGAAATTGTTGCGTCTGAATTTATTTTCTTGTTATGAAAACGATATTCTACACTAAATAACTTCAAGCCTTTTTCTTTTAGAACCAGTCATTTAAAAAATAAAATGCCGAAAACTTGTTTTTAAAGATTTTTCGAAAAATTGTCGAAATTTTTAACTTCATTGAATAACCTCGTTATTTAATAAGATTATCACACGAAACTTTTGTTGCGTTTGTAGAATAATGCTATCAAACTTCTCTGCGAAGATTGAAAACATTGCTTAAAAATTACGGATTTAAAAATTTTTTTTGTGATTTTCGTAAAATAACGTTATTGCAAGAAATAATCTAAACAGTATTTTTTGTACATTTTTTATTTAAAAGTCCTTCGTTTTCAAAATTAATGTGAGAAGTTTGAAAGCATTAACTTAAAAATTAAGCCCTAAAAAATAAAAACTTTAATAAAAAATACGCGATTTTACAGTTTGCCAAGCCTTGGCGTCGAAAAATGGTTTCGCGCCAAATAGCTTTCGGAAAGATCGTTTTTTTCACCACGATACGGTATAATTTTCTTTGCAAAATAATGATATTTTCTATTTTTTACAATTTTTTTAAAATCGAGTTAAAACAGATGCGTTTTTATGAAAAAAAAAATTTCTAAATCGTTGCGTATTATTTTTTTTTCGTGTTATTAAAACGATATTTTTTGCTGCATTATTTCATACATTTGTCTTTTTGAATCAGTCATTTAAAAAATAAAATGCCGAAAACTTTTTTTCCTACGATTTTTTAAAAAATACTCAAAATTTTAACTTAACATTAAATAATTTCTTCATTAATTAAAATTATCGTACGAAACTTTTTTTACGTTTGTAGACTTATGTTATACAACTTATGTGTGAAGATTGAATTAATTGCTCAAAAATTAAGGATTTAAAAAAAATTTGTTATTTTCGTAAAATACCGTTTTTGGGAGAAATAATTTAAACAGTCTTTTTTGTACATTTTTTTTTATTTAAAAGTACTTTGTTTTTGCAATTAATGTGTGAAATTTCAAAATTTTAACGTAAAAGTTAAGCTTTCAAAAAAAAAAAAATTAAAACTTTAAAAAAAATTCTCAATTGCGCGTCAAAGTCATTCACTTTGCGTTAACTTTCTGTTTGGAAGACGGGAAAGATTGAGGTAGTTTTGAGTCTTTTGCTGTGTAGTAAAAAGGGGAATTCCCTCATAACATTGCTATTTGGGGCAGGACGCTTATTCATATAATGCATCACAACCGATAGTTTTTTTTATTCTTAAAGATTGATTTATTGAAGAACAGTGGAATATAAGAAAAATATATCATAGAAAAATATAAGGAAATATTCTGAAATATATTTTTATCACATAGTATTATTTTCCTTTTGAATTTTATACTGTAAATGTGTAAATAAAAGCTTTTTACCTTTTTTTTTTCGTAACTTTTTTTAAATCTAACACTAAAAAAAAACGCAATTAAGAAATAAACAGTCGTTTCAATAGGTAACGGTAAGAATTTTTGCATTAATTATATTTGTGAAAAATTTAATCGCGTCTTTACTCCGTTATCATTATTTTAAATAAGTTTATTTGCAATACATTAAAATGTATTACATTAAATAAATATTTTTTAAATAAAGTAGTATTGTTTCCTGTAAATCATTAACCAAAATTTTTCGATCGTTATGTATATATTTCTTATAATTAGGTTAAGTAAACCATCTGAACTAAAAAAGTTCATAATTTGCTCTTTTAAAATCAGTGATTTAATAAATTTATAAATGCCAAACATCATTTGGTTCGTCCCGATTCGGGTTTTTTTCCCTTCAAAACAATAACACTTTGTCTATTTTATGATTGATTCCTTCTAAAATGAATAAATATCAATGCATTTAAATGAAAATGATTTTCAAAAAATAAAATGCCGAAAACTATCTTTTTTTTAAGAATTTAAAAAAAAAAAAACTTTTTTTTTTTACAAAACAATGATATTTTGCATATTTTATGATTTTTTCTAAAATGAATCAATATCAGTGTCGAACATTTAAAAAGATCCACAATTTTACTTCGAAATTTAAAATAGTAGTGAAATTTCGTAATTTGAAAATGTTAAACGAGAAAGCCATGACACGCACTCACGGGCCATGCACTCACATCGTACGCGTCACACCCACACAAAAGTGCTGGCGTCAGAAAGAAAGGAGGAAATTAACATGGGGATTAAGTTATACCCTCGGTAAAAGCCCGTGCAACGCCGGGCCGGGTCAGCTAGTATATATATATATAGGATGCTTGGGATTTATTAGTCTTCTTTTGAATTATTTACTGCTATATATATATATATATATATATTTATATGTATATAACCTTTTTCTGCTTTCTTTCATAACATATGTGTACAGTTAATTTTTTTGGCTACTGTGTTTTCATTTAAGTATTACATTGTGCTTTTGTAGTGTGAATTTCATGTCAACCATTTGATTTTTTTCGGAATTACATCACAATCTGTAAAGTTGCTTGAGTTTTGCTCGCTAGTGTTCTCGTTAATGTACAGAGTTCATACACATGATAATAAAAAATGGTGCAAAATAAATTATATAGTTATTATCAGTGGCGTACATAAGGGGTGGTCCTCGGGTCCAGACCCCCCCTTCATCGCTCTTGACTTTTTTCTTCGATTGATTATAGTCCTATGTATGTAGTACGTAAAATGTAATTAACTATTTGCTATTAATAATTAATTTTAATAATTAATGCTAATTATTTATTCAATAATTGATTTTTATTGTATTTTGCTTTCGACCATCGACAAAATCAAAAGAATATATTTGGTGGAGTATGATATGAGAATGGTGGAATTTCAACCCTGGACCCTCTCACCTCTTGAAAAATTCATGTATGCGCCACTGGTTTTTCTTGATGATTATGCCTTATTACATTCTATTTGCACTAATGTTTGTAGAGATCTAATATTTTAACTTATAGTAAAGAAGTGAGACAAAAAATAGAAACACATTTTGAGAGTTGTACATTTTTTTTATTTCACAACCTTTTCACAAAATTGCATATGTGAGTGTACTTGACAGTGATAAATAGACAGCAGAGCTATTTTGTTCTCTTGAAGCACTGATTTACACAACAGTGCTTCTAATAAAAGACATTCTGTTTACTTTAGCTCCCTTTGTACATTGAAAAATTATAAAATATATATATAATTACAATAAAAGATTTAATGTTTGCAAAAGCATGCATTTTTTGCGTGTACGATACAAGACAAGATCCACACACTGTTTAAAATAGAAACTCCGAAATTAAATAATAAAAATAACGGTAATAATTATTAAGCTTTTGGTGTAGAGATAACTAATTTGAGGAAATACGTTCAAGATTTTATTTTAAGACAATATATGAATTCCTCCCAATGAAGAATATTTTCATAAATAAGCCGGTTTTGTTACACACATAAAATATTCATTTTATGTTTCTGGATTATTTATAAACTAATGCTAACGTATATCAGAAAACCGTCTTATGTTATTAAATACCGAATTATTAAATATGCCATTTTATTCCAACATTTATATTTTTTTTAATAAATTTTTAATTTATTTAACCCTTTATGAAGCCATTTTTTTCCCTCGTAATGTTATATTAAAATATTTTCGGGTTTCATATTGATTTATAAAAAGAAATCAGCTTATTATCTAAAATTTATTCGATTTTTAAGACCATTTTTTAAATTTAACTTGATTTTTACGACCGTTTTTTCCCCCCAGTGGGAGGTGGGAAACATATATCCCATCTCAAACTGAGAGCTATTTAAAAGTACGCTTTTTATATGCTTTGCATTTCTTTTTATACTGTGGTACAGAATAGTTAAAAAAATAATTTGTAGATACTTAAAATATGATGGAATAATAAATTAAATACATTTTGTGCTACAAAAATTAAAATTTGTATATATTACTTTTCATAAAATTTCAGAAAATAGAGATCAATACGCAATGGAAAATTGCAAACTATACGTATCGTGTTCTCATGTGCTTTAGCAGAGTACAAACGGCAACGTCTATTCGTTTTTTAACAGCCTTTTATAAGCTTCACTTGAATGTAACGGACTCTTTGAGCTCAATTTTTACCCACTTTAAAAGGTCAGATTCATTTGAAATTTTGCTCACTTGTCCAGGACCAATGACAATAATAATTTGGTTTCATTGTACTGATCAGGATCATCAGGATTAACGATTTCCCATGTTCAGATCCCACTTCTAGAGTTAGCGACTAATTCCAGATTTGACGACTAAAAGATTAAGTTACAACTTTGTTCAATTAAAAGGGTGTTTTTTAGTTTTTTAAAACTATAATTTATCAAAGAGCCACATGGTTACCAACTTTAGTCACACTTACGCTATCTGGAGTAGTTTTTTTTTTTTTTTTTTGCTCCTCAAGGAATTTGCAAGTCGTCCTTTGCATTTCCGACTTGAGAGTCCAGATATCTATTTTCAAGCTGGCTGAAGTTCGAACAGCACAAATCATTGTTTGATGAAATAGCTTCCCATGGACATTTAAAAACAAATTAAGTTGGTGGAAAGTCCTTATAAAGGGTTAAAAAGGTATTTTAATCTTTGATGCTTCATACGAATTTTTGTCACTAATAAAAGTCTCTTTTGTTTTATGTATTTTTTCAATTATAGTGACATTAAAATCTAAAATAATATTTCATAAGTGTTTTAAAAGAAAAAATTCTATTATTATTAATTCAACTTCTCTCTCTCAGTCCGAAGCTTCATATTTCAATATTTAATGATAAACTCTGAGTCAACACATTCATAGTGCAAAATTTCTCACACACATGATTCTGCTGCATATAATTCGGCAAGATTCCGCTTCACTTGATAGATTCGCGCATATTTATAAAAGTTTTCTTTAGCAAAAAAAGAAGGATTTTACAAACTACAATCACACACTGTAAGATATTTGCACATCAAAACATCATACTCGTATAGATTTCACAAAATACAAGTTTTCCTGTGTAGTGCCCTTGGAATACACTTTCTTAGGTATAAACCAAGATGAAAAGCATACTTCTGAAACCTTTGTAAATGCCAGAAAAGGAAAGTTTTCAACGTTTATCACAGATTGCTTCCTACTAACAGAGTTAAAAGCACAAAGGATCAAAGTTTCAATCAGTTTGGAGGGAAAGGACTACTTTTTTTTAAAAGAGAAGGTGAGATGTTGCAACGTAGCAAATTCGGCAAGGCAAGTTTGAGCACTATCTGTTTAAATTATCATAGCAGGGTCTTGTATCTGTGTGAGACGGTGGAAAAGTTTGCGGATACGTGCTATTCAAACAGTCAGGATAACTCGGAGAAGGTATGCTGTGCTGTGTGTAAGACGATGACGGCTTGGACTGGTTAGGTGGCAAGGTACAAGTTACACTTGCAGAGGAGGTTGCTGCTGTAGACATGGTGGCTCCGTTGGAAGGTGAAGAGGCATTATGTATGTGACTTGTTGATGGTGCTTGAGAGGATGGGCTGTTCGATGACTGTTGCTGGTCTATATCACAGCTTGGCTTCTTTTGAGTATCTACGCCCTCAGAAGCTGAAATAAAAGCAATGAGAAATACAATCAAACGTGCTTACTTTTTAAAAAAGTTTTTATTTTAAGTAACATATTTTAATCTTTGATTTCGTACATTTCAATTCTAGTAATTAAATTTGAATTGTAAGCAAAAATGTCGTAAAATCTATCGAAGAAATATCAAGCACAAATACAGTTTTATAAAAGATTAATTCTAAAAGATAATCGAGGCTGAAAATAATTTTACTACGTTTGAGCTCCTTTAATTTTATTTTATAGGGCGTTTTCTTTTTTAACTTCATTTTTTTTGGTATGTTCTAATATAAAGCATGTAAATTCCAAATTTTGATTTTAGTTATTGCATTAGTGTCACTTTAACTGTACCAAATTGATACAAAATGTTATCAAAAGTACATTTAGATTCCTGTACTAAGATTTGCGATGATGAATGTAACGTAAATTGTATGGAGTGTACAGTTAAAAAAAGGCAAAACAGATTCATAGTTTCTTCGAGAAAAATTTTTAAAAAAAATAACATAAAATCAAATACATCTATAAAGGAACAAAGAATAAAAAGCTTTTAGTTCAAGATATGAAAATGAAAAATTTCACTTCAACGAACAAAAGACAAGCAATTAAAAATAATTTCTTTTCTTTAAAACTGTATCAAACTTATTTTAAAACATCCAGAAATATTGAATAATTAAATCTTATAATATTATGAACACCTATTTTAATTTTGATACTTTATTGTGTAAGATATTGAATACTAGTTTGGGGATACATTGACTTTTAAAAACTGAATCGAATATCCATATTTCGATTTGTTCGGAAAAGTTTCAAAACGTGTCAGTTTTAAAAAAATCTAGTACTTACCAGAAGTTGCAGTTTGGTCTGATTTACTAGATGCTGCTTTGTTATTAGAATTCTTTGGTTTACGTTTTCTTGTTTGAATTCCAGCTTTGCGCATTGCAAGCGGACGATTCATCTAAAATAAAATTAGTTCTAAAATTATACATTAAAACCCCTTCATCAAATGCAAATAATATAAATCTGTCGCAAACATTTGTTAAAAATAATTTCAATAGTGATAAATTTTTTCATCTTCAAATAATTTCAAAGCTAGCTGGAAATATTTATCCTAAGGGAAAATTTAATATATATTATATTTTATTCTTGAAGTATTAAAACGTTATTTTAGCAAATACACATACATACGTACGTTCTAGAGTACACATACACAAACACATGTGTGTGGGAAACTACATTTACTGTATGTTAAACTTTATATTATACCGTATTCAAAGTTCAAGTGTTTTTACAAAAAGGCACAAATACATACTTGTGAGGTATAGACACATTTCATCTATTGCTTTAAAGTTTTTTGAATCACCTATACCTAATTTAACGTATGTTTAAAAATATAAAACCAATTTACAATGAAATCAGGACAATAGATTGTTTTTAAAAAGAATTTTAAAATTCAGACTAATTTCTACTACATTTGAAGATTTAAAAGTAATGAATTCTTTATGAGTTAGTAATTAATTTTTTTGAGTAAGTATGAACATTCAAAAGAATTTATGAAACCTGTTTGATTGAGATTTTTCAACCAAAACTTTACATTGCGCTTGAAAATGTAAGGTTTTTATTTTCGTTTCAGTACAATATTGAATGTTTAAATAAAAATAAGGTTATTCTGAAGTTTCAACTCATTTTATCATAAATGTAACAATTTATAATACATTAAAAATACTAAGTCAATCAACCAGGGTTGTAGCTACCGCCATATCAGCCGTATCAATGATAAGGGGCCCCCAAGCTACAGGGGCCCCAACATATGTAACTACAGTCCCACTAACAGGGCTTTCATATCTAAAATAGGGCCCCGAAGAAATTTTGATACAGGGCCCATTCAGAACTAGCTACGCCAATGCAATCAACCAACCATATTGGCAAGTTTTCATAACTGTAATACTTTTGAAGGATGGATTATTATTATTTTTTAAATTTAGAATAATTCTTTCAATAACTTTTAATGAGTACAAATTGTTTTTGTTTGACTCAAAATGGCTGTTTCATTATGATCAGAAATCTGTGTATAATTCCATTATTGCTAATTACCGTTCATTGTTGATAGATTAATTTTGATTGGTAATGGACAATGACAGTCATTTTACATTGTTATTGACTGGATGTCTGACACTTATCGAACATGATTAGAATATGGCAAAAATTTCGAATCAAGAATTTCTTAGAAGATAGTGACAAAGTTAATGTCAATATTAAATACATTCTATGGAATAATATTTGTTTTTGAATATGAAAGAACAAAATTTATGAAATCTGTTCGTCATAACATATATGCGTGATGTATCTTTGGAGCGTAATTGAGATCAATCTTATCATATAATGTCTTACAAACCTTTTTCCTATGATTAATTCGAATAAATTGCATTTTTTCTGAATTTTTAGTCGAAGTATTACGACTATTATTTCCCAGCTACTATCAAACTCAAGTTTCACCACTGCTTTCAAACTCAATGTTTCTGGAAGTAAGCTGCTACAATTTTAGGAACCCAACTGCTAAAATGCTCAAAAAAATTATCTTAAGAATACTTCAAATTTTTTTTTTTTTTTTTGCTTTCTTAACTTTCTAATTTGGGGCGATTATTTTTAAATTTATTTCTTTGAATAAAACCACGGATTATTTTGTTCGCTATTTCTGTCCAGGGCAATATTAGTTAGTTGTACACAAAAAGATATTCACGATATATATGTTATCCTCATTGGAGGGTTAAAACGAAATGGATCTCAACAACATTATCGTAATTATACAGTGTGATTTATAGACAAGAATATAGTTTCAATGCTCTATAAATCAAGAACAAGTTAAGATATTATATGTTGCTTGCAAAGAAGTTTTGTTAGACGCAATCACAGATGTTCTATGTGTGAACCCTTAGTCACCCGACACACATTTAGCCGGCAATCCATTTCCGCCCAAACGCGCGTTAAGGTAATGGAATCAAGTCCATCGATAGTAGTTGTGATACACTGTTTCAACTCCGTTAAGATCAACAGGAAAGGGAGCTGCGAACACCTTGTCTCTTAAGTACTTTAAGAGGAAAAAGTCACAAGGTGTTAAGTCAGGACTTCTGAATGGCCATTGGATGAGTAGTATGTTATGGTCTGCTACACGTTTAATCCATCGGTGAAGGAGATGTTCCTAGAGTTAATCTCGCAAGTTGACCAAGCAGTGTGGTGGTGCACCATCAAATTGGAGAATGGAGTGTCAATATTGTCCTTCAATTGTTGTATCAACCAAAGTGTTAACATATTAAAAAGTAGCTCCCGTGACATTTTACAATATTTAGAACACTAAAAGCATTTTCCACCGCAAACGCCGCCATTTTGACTGACTTATCACATGACACACATACTATTGCTAACGTTACTTTTGTCAGGGACGAGACATAAACTTTAAGGTATCCGACTGGTTGCGACAACTTTTTTTTAAAAAAATGGAAATATGTGGAATTTTTTGTTGTTTTTAGATTTTTTTTATTACATTTAAAGAAAAATATGCTAAAATTAAGAAGAGAAAAATAAATTATTATAACTAAAATGGGAAAAAATGGGTAAAAATTGACAAAAAACAACATAACCGCTGTCCACTCTGTACCAAAGGTTTATGAACAAATTTTCAATTTTTCAATTCTGATGTGTTGCTATATTATTCATTGTCGAAATGACCTTCAGGATAAGGGATATTTTAATTTTTGCAAAGACTAGAGCACTTTATCTCAGTTACTATATGAAATTGATAAAAAAAACAGTGATTATATTCACATAAGGGACTGTAAATTTTGTAATAAAACAATGATTGATAATTATGATGGTTAAAACACTTCTACTATTATACAGAACTTACACAAATAATTTCAATTAATAATTTTCAAAACTTTTTTAGCAATCGCTAACCCCGTT
Organism: Trichonephila clavata; assembly: GCA_019973975.1. NCBI lineage: Eukaryota > Metazoa > Arthropoda > Arachnida > Araneae > Nephilidae > Trichonephila > Trichonephila clavata. Next base: position 282,891 of record BMAO01000584.1, read on the forward strand.
TGATTATTTTCAAAAAATCACATTTCGAGTAAAACGCGTTTTAAAGTGTGACATCTTGCTTAAAGTAATGGCATCTGCTTTTACTAAAACACTTGTAGTTTTTGTTCTAGAGAACAGAAAAGGATAAACTTGGTATTTTTATAAAGCTAATAAGATGGCCTGTAAAATAAAATCATAAAATAAATTTGTCAATTTTTGGCAAAATTCACAATTTTAGGGTAGTCGGATACCTTAAGAGTACATATACCTTACGGTATGCCGAGGTGATGCTTGTCTTTGATTGTTACTTGTTTTACAGCATCTGGAAAGTGTATACTTTTTTATGAATCACATTGAAAATAACAAAGTTGTTGGGAAAGCATATGTATTGTATTTTAAAGAAAAAAGCCATACACGTGTAGTTATATTTTGGATTTGAAATATTAACACATATCAAATGAAATGATTTTATCGAAAATGCGTTAATTTTCAAAAAATGATTGGCCTTACATAAGCTTTTTATGGTTTTATTTGCATCAAATATTTAGTGGTAAACAATTCGAGTAATCAAGGTAAGTGAATCATTTTAAAAATAAACAATGTTAAGAAAAAGTGTTTCGTTGGGAAATAGTAATAGAGAGTTCAAATGAAACAGAAATTAAAATAGAAGTAAAATAATAACATGCTAAAATATTGATATACAAATCAGCGAATTATTGAAAAAATATCTTAAAATTTTTTTTAATGGAAGAAGATACTTTTTGCACTTTTTGTTTTCTGTATCATAAATTTTACAGGAATTATCGAAAATTAAACACTAAATCATAAAGTACGTACATTATGTAATTTGTAGTAGAGACCACAAGCATTACAAACAGGTTCTCCATGATTATTCCGCCTCCAAAGCGTGGTGGTTGTAGTGCCGCAGTTAGAACAGGAGAGTCCCATGCGCCGTGTGGCGGGCTGAAATAACATGAAAAGAAAGAGTGTAATCAAAATACATATAAATTACTTGAAAATTTGTTGAACATTTACTTTTCCTGAATTTAATTCGTTTCATTATGAAGAGCCAGGAAGAAAATTTTATTTCTTGAATCACTTTTAAGCTGTCACATATTAATTTTAAAAATTAAATATAAAAACAGCTAAGTGAAAATATTAAATTTATCAAGAATGGGTGCCCTCAGATAATTTCTGTGCTGACGATTTGAATAGAAACTTGGAAAATAAGATTTCTCTGCAAGTGCCATCATTATTAAAGTATCCGGCTACGTGCGACAACTTTTTTTTTATTAAAAAAAATGTAAATATGGGGATTTCTTGTTGTTGTTGTTTTTAGATTTGTTTAGTAAATTTTAAGAAAAATATGCTAAAATTAAGAAAAGAAAAAGAAGTTATTATTATTAAAATGGGAGTAATGGGTAAAAATTTACAAAAAATAACATAAACGCAGCCCATTCTGTACCAAAAGTTTATAAACAAATTTTCAATTTTTCAATTCTGATGTGTTGCTACGTTATTCATTTTTGAAATGACCTTTAAGATAAGAGATATTTTAAATTTTGCAAAAACTAGAGCACTTTTTTATCTTAGTTATTTTTGAAATTGCTTAAAAAATAGTAATTATATTCACATAAGGGACTGTAAATTTTGTATTAAAACAGTGATTGATACATCTGAAGGTTAAAACAGTTCTACTATTATACAGAACATACACAAAAAATATCAGTTCATTATTTCCAAAACTTTTTTAACAATCGCTGTCCCCGTTTGAGCATTTTCAAAAAAAAAAAAACACACATTTCGAGTAAAACGCGTTTTAAAGTATGACATCTTGCTTAAAGTAATGGCATCTGCTTTTACTAAAACACTTGTAGTTTTCGTTCTAGTGAACGGAAAATAATAAACTTGATATTTTTATAAAGCTAATAAGATGGCCTATAAAATAAAATCATATAAAAAAAATTTGTCATTTGTTTTGGCAAAATTTACATTTTTAGGGTAGTTGGATACCTTAAAAAACCATGGCTTAGAATTTCGCGGTTTGATTCTGATAGCCCAAGTGAAAATTTACACAAACGTAATTAAAATTATTGATCGTACATAATTATTCCTGTGTTAATAAAAATTATGAAGCCTGTATGGTTAATAATAATAAACACGAATCAATAAACATACCAATCCTATATGATACCGTGATTCCATTAGTTTATTTCTATTCATCGTAAATGTGCGCAAAATAAAGTGCAATGCAAAAAAGTAATAAAACTGAGAGTTTCCGAAGATCATGAGGAACTAATGGTGAGTGAATGCGTTAAGTTTCAATAAATTCAATTAATAATGAAATAAAAGTTCAATCATGTGTGGGCCATGTTTAAAAAATCAAAAACCTACAGGATTTTACGTTTTAAAAAGTAATTATTTTAATCAATGTTTTTTTTCTCTTTATCTGTGAACAAGGGTGTAGATGTGTGAATTGATCAAAACATAAGTTATTTTCCATAGAAGTAGAGTGAAAATTCGTCATCAGAGAACTACGAAATATTTAAAAAACAAATTTATCTGTGTTGGTATCGTAAATGGCAGCAGTTGCTTATAGAACTGTTATTTTCCCTGAAATATATAATTGCTTTATGCTCACTCAAAAAAAAAATGTAGTACGTGAAAAAGAATCGTAGAACAAATGTAATAAGTTGTGGTCTTTAATCTATGTCGATTTTGATTATAGTAATTTTAAGACACTTCTGGAGATTTCGATTCGAAAACTATTGTTTATCAAAAAGGTAGAAATAAATTTTTTGAATGATAAGAAACTATTAATCTATCAAAAAAATAGGATTTTAAACCGTTCATAAGCATTAAATTCAAATTATAGGCAAAACTATATCTAATAATGTTAGTTATATAAAATGTCAAAAGAAACGATGCAGTTTTAAAGTAGGAAATTAATATTCACACAGGATTAATAAAAAATAATAATACAGCTTTATGCAGAAGAAAAAATTATTGCCTTCAAGCTATAATACTACTCCATAGTATCCTTTACTCATTTTCAAGTTTTATGTTTACGTAATAATTAAAAACTAAAATTAATTATCGAAGAGTGTGCCTTATTTTAATATCATTTGCAAAAATGGTACTTTGGTTTTGTATCGCCGATGTCACAAGCCACAACATACAACCAATAGTAGAAACCGTTCCCGTGCACGTCGAACACAGTATGTAACGATGACAGCATTTAGTGACATTTTTTTAAATGGCGATCTCTTTTCGTTTGACAAAATTGGTCAACGGTAGAATACGTAAGTACCCAAAACTTTTAAAATGCTATTGAAAAACAACATTAAAAAAGAAAAGAAAAGAACTGAGGATTATGCTTCATTTACGTACAACATTGAGAATTTCTATTCTAAAATTATAAGAAAATATCCTGGACAGGCTATGTATTCCACTTGGAATGGAGAGAAATATGTTCATTTTAAATTTATTTTGTAAAAATAATCGGTACTTTACGTGTTATACCGTCGCCAAATTTCGCCAAATCAAATGACATCACCAAATGTTGCGATATGTAGCCAATAGTGAAAACCATTCTCAATCATATTGGAACACAATATTAATGATAACAGTTAGCGCTTTTCTTCTCAAACTTTCAACATTTACGACCCAATATTCAACCATAATTTTGATCGTAGCCCCCCTTCATACAATAACAATATATTGAATTCATTTAAATTATACTTTGTTGCTAGAGCTAGAATACGATTTAAGCTTCTTAAGTGCCATCGACATATATAAACGTCTCACTCAACCAAAGCATTATTTTCTCCAAGTGTATATATACATTTTTCCGAAGTACGATTTTTTCTGGACAATGCTATCCATAAAATTATTCCGAAGACTTTGGTATGCAGTAAAAGGACCTTGATAGTGTGCATCAGACAGAATTGAGCAACTTTAAATCGGCAGTTAAGGGATTAATTATAAACCGAACAAACTATTAAGTTAAGTGTAAAAAAATGCGTGTTTTATTCTTTATTATGTCAGAATGAATTTTGCTTACTTTCAGTAAATTAGTAATTTTTTTAAATATTCTTTTGTTTTAGAATTTTCTATATGCTCGCACCTCCCTCGTAGAGTTATCACGCTTTTCAAGGAGGTCGCGCCCCACATTTTGAAAAACGCTGAGTAAGCGACATTTTTTAAATTGGTGATGCCTTTTAATACAGTGAAATTGGTCAACTTAAAAAACTTAATCCATTTCTAAACATAACTTAACTTAATCCCTTTCTAAACATAACTTAATCCCTTTCTAAACATAAATACATTTTCCCTCTAGAGCAAGTATGAAATTGTATTTTTATCTGTCTGTTTTTTTATTAAGGTATCCAAATACCCTAAAATTGGAAATTTTGCCAAAAATCCACATTTTTTTATGATTTTATTTTATAGTTCATCTTATTAGCATTATAAAAATACCAAGTTTCTTATTTTCTGTTCACTGGAACAAAAACTACAAGTGTTTTAGTAAAAGCAAATGCCACTACTTTAAGCAAGATATGCCATACTTTAAAACGCGTTTTACTCGAAATGTGTTTTTTTGAATATGTTCTAACGGGGACAGCGATAGCTGAAAAAGTTTTGAAAATAACGAACTGAAATGTTTTGTGTATGTTTTGTATAATAGTAGAATTTTTTTTACCTTCAGATGTATCATCACTGTTTTATTACAAAATTTACAGTCCCTTATGATAATATAATCACTGTTTCTTAAGCAATTTTGTATAATAAGATAAAGTACTCTAGTTTTTGTAAAAATTAAAATATCTGTTATCCTGAAGGTCTTTTCAAAAATGAATAACATAGCAACGCATCAGAATTGAAAATTTGTTCATAAACTTTTGGTTCAAAATAGGATGTTTATGTTATTTTTAGCGCGTTTTTCACGTAGTGTGAAAAAAGCGCTATTAGGACGCAAATTTCGTCTTGGTCTTCGTTCCATATTTTGTCGTACCTTTTTCTCAGCCAGTAAGCAACCGATTGACCTCGGGTTTTCGGCATTTGGTCTCATTTGTGCCCTAGATGAGCCGAATCATATTTAAATTTAATTATTGTTAATTTTTTTTAAAGTATAGTACACACACACACTACTTTCTGTTAGTAAAAAGTTCATTAGTTGCATTATTGTAAAATACAACATGTGAAAAACGCACTAAAATTACTTGACCATGTCAATGATTGATATCTTGTTTGCAATTTTTTTACCAATTTTTTCCCATTTTAGTAATTACAATTTCTTTTTCTGTTCTTAATTTTAGCATATTTTTCTGAAAACCTCAAAAAAAAAAATCCTCATGTCTCCATTTTTTTAAAAAAAAGCTGTCGGATACCTTAAGCGGATAAGTAATTTAAAGAGTTGCATACCAATCTTCTCTGAGGTTTACTAAGGGGTCTATTTACACCATTCATCCGGTGGTAGAGGCCACAGGCATTGCAGAGATAGTGTCCTGTCCCGTCTCTCCTCCAAAGAGGAGTGGATATTGCACCACAGTTCACACATTCCCGGCCTTCATTGAAAGGATGATAACCACTAGGGTCAAAATCTGGAAAAAAATTAAAGTATTGTACTGATTTCAGAAATACGAAATAATTCTGCATAACACATCTGAATTCCAATCAACATTCTGAAAATAATTTAAATTTCAGCGATATGAAAGCAGCATTTTCAAGGCAATAGCAAACACATATTAAAAATAATAACAATAATAATGATATTCATAATAAATTCAGGCTGTCTTCAAATAACGTTAAAGAATAGGACCCAAATTTGGAATATTCTTTCAAAAATAAGATGATTTTAACACTAATATCGCATTCTGTTTTTGCTATCCTATAAAGAGAACAGCTTATTTTACTATACTCCTCATTTTTTTCTTTCTTCTGAATTGATTTATTTTTCAGGGTATAAATATGTTTGTTTCATATACTGTTTTGTTAAATGTTATCCCTTCACATGTTAAAGTAAAAAATTAACTATTTATGGAATATTTCGAAGTTCTAAATATGTTATTAATAGATGTAAGATTTACAATATTGTAAATTTTCATGAAAATCGAGACATTTTTGAGTCAGAAAATGTGCTCCGCGTTTAATTATGGGCCTCATAGCGATGAGAGCCTTAAGAATCAAATCTTCACAGCTTATCTATTTTTTATGGACGTCCTCATACGCGAAAAATGAAGAATACAAAACCACGAAATATACACAGTTCTTTTTTAAAGCTAGATAAATAAAATATTAAATGAAATTTTTTCCTTTCAGATTCTTACTTCTTTGGAGACTTTTACTTTTACTTTAATAACTAATTAATTTATAATTAATTAACTAATCAATAATTAATTTTTACTTTAATTTAATGATGAAAAATACAAATGCCTGTGTATACGTGCATATGCCTTTTTTCCTGGGATTAAAGGATTTTTTTATTCTTTTAAAAAGTAGGCAGGGACTATATATACTAAAAAAAAGTTTTTAAAAACGCTAGAAATGTTTTCGACTCTGAAGCATTTTCAGTGATAAAACCCAATTTCTGAAAACAGTCCTGTTTGATAAAAAAAAAAAAAAAAAAAATCGTTTCAAACATAATTTTCTTAAAATTGTTCATTTCTATTAAATGATAATCACAAAAGGTAAAAAAAAAGCTCAATGTATAACTTGTTTTATTTATATTTTATTATACAGAGCAAAACGTAAATTGAATATAAGTTTATCATAAGTTATATCATAAGTTATATCATAAGTTTATTAAAAGCCAAACAAAAATTTATTTAAATTAAACTAAGAAAGCAATCGTTCAATCAATGAATGGCTTAAATATAAAAAGAACGATGTTTTTTAATTGAGAAAGAAGTATATATATCTTATTTTTAATGTAATTTGTTTTCTCAAGATATATACTGATAAGTGATGAAATGAAGAAAGCAGGTATTGGCCTTAGGCATAATTTAAATATAATCGTGCCTTACAAATAGAATATTTACGAACTAAATGTCATTCTTTCATTAATGTTGTAAGAAATATGTTACTTACTACCTTTATTTTAAAAGTAAAATTTAACTATAAAAGTAACCTGAAAATGCTGTTATATTTCATTGGCTCAGGTTTTACAAATCTTTTATTTGATTGATGAACTAGTTCTTCGTTAATGTCAAATTTATCATAATGCATGGATATAGTTATCAAATTAGATATTTTTTAAAAATTTCTAATGGGCTGCGGATTAGTGTTTTACAATTGCAAACCTAGTACATTCCCCAGAAGCTGGTATCTCTTTTTATTGCGGCACCATAGAGGCGGATAACAATCACCGCAGGTAATTTTGACGCCCAGTTTCCTCCCTAGAGGGAAGCACCTAAGCTCTGACGATGCGAACCTGTATAAGGACTTAATTTTGCCGAGAGCATCCAAGCCAAACAGACACTCTAGGGATCTTTTACATGCCCTATAATCATACGAAATGGCCCTTGTCGATGTTCTGCGTCATGGAAATCCACCGACTTGGACCGGGGTTGAACCGCAACCTTAGGTGCAGAAGGCCAGCGACAAACCAACCACGCCATCCAGCTGGCTCAAATTAGATATTGTAGCTGGAATTTACAAATAAAAAAATAAAGTACCAGAAAGAAGTTTAAAGAGATACTTCAACTCGTAGTATTTGGGTGGGTACTTTTAAACCAAGTATTTTGTTTACCTATGTGCATTATTATTGTTAAAAATTATTTTATTATTGTTAACAAACAAATTTTTTTTATAAAAGCTAAAGTTGTAAAAATGAGACGCATGTGGTGATTGTTTGGAAAAACGTGATTGTGTTTGTCACGTGACTACGAAGTCACATGAATTCAGTCCATCATTAATCGCTTTTAATCTTTTTTTTTTTTCAAAAAAAAAAAAATAATAATCGTATACGATTTTCGGTATTTACGTATTAACGTCATCGTCGTAGCTAAGTTTGTTCCACACGGATCGCATCATTTTCCATCAAAACCACGCTGATGGATTCCTTTTTCAAATAAAACACATGAGTAAGAAACTTTTTTGTTGTTATTCACTTTTGATGCTATTCGTGTGGCGCAAATTTGGTCGCGGTGACGTTGATAAGCAAGTATCCGATTTTCTGTAATAAGAGATAAGTATACATTCGTATTTCGTATTATTTCCCTTTTTTGCTGAAAAATAAGAAATTAAAATAGCTTTTAACCGTTATTAAGAAATAATATTCGTATATTATGCTTAAATAAGAATTTATAATATTTCGGCTGTTTTGTAAATTCTGGGCGCACTCTAATTGGGTTTTGATTTTGTTTTGAAGTACTTCTATAATATTACGGAAACCAAATTCTTCATTATCCATTTCTATAGTTGAATTTTTAATTAGTAGAGCTAGCACATGTAATAAAAAATCAATGCATTTTAATATTACAAAAAAAAAATCGATATTTTCGTACTATATTGGCGACCAATTCTGAAAAATTGAAAAACATAACCAAATTGAAAGACATCACCAAATGCTGTCATCTTTATAATTTTGTTTGAACACATTTATGGAAATAATTTTACGCTGCCTGTTTATTGGGGCATTTGGCAACGTCTTTTCATTTGACGGAACTGGTCGACGGTATAATACGCAAAAACCGAAAAATCAAATTAAGAGAGCCAGGACATCATACACATTCAAAAAATCGATTTTTCAAATTTAGTATTAAAAAATAGTGCATATTTTTCTGGATATAAAAATGTGCAACACTTATATGTTCTTTGATAAAATAACCTTAAAATACTTGTATGAAAAAAGTAATTGATAAAAATGTAAACAAACGACCACGCTTCCTTTGACACATTTTAAAAGATAGTTCCTCTTGTGTTTAATGTATGCAAGCCATTAATTTGTTTTTACTAGAAAGAAACAATAATACTATTCTCTTTTAACGTCTGTTTTTTTTTAAAACTAGTTTTACAAGAGAAAAACAGGGAACAAATTCGATATTTTCAAAACGTCAAAGTCTTACATTTTTTTCGGAGAAATTATGCAATAATTTTATCAAAAAACTATTTGAGTATATATTGTTTATTGTTTTATATGTGTTGTAATATATTTTGTATATTCAAGAAATATTTTTATAAAAAAAAGAGTACCTAAATGAAAATATACAATAAAATTATGTTCATGTTCAGCTAGAACAAAGGAAAAAAAATTTTTTTTTAAACTTAAAATTACTTTTGTAATTCCAAAGAATGTTTAAAGTATCATTATAAAGCATATAAAAATAGACAGTAAAATATTAGTCGATAGTATGACGTGTGAAAACATATTGCTTAAAACATTTTAAATTTTTTTTCACTTTTTCCCTACAGTACAATTTCTTGCTTTTAGTACTGTTTTAAAATAAATTATTGCACTATATAGTTCCAAATTTTTTATACATCTATACAGGATGCTTGTGCGTATACTGAACTTTTTTTTTAGTCTAAAGCTTTTAAAAAAAAGAGTTTTATGCATAAAAAGGGGAAAAAAATATCAATTTTAAAAATTTCAAAGTTTTATAACTTTTTTAAAGAAACCATCTTAATATTTTGCTTAAAAAATAGTTTAACTGTATTTTGTGTATTGTTTTATATGTGTGCAAAAATATATTACATATTTAAGAGATATATTTTTAAAAAAATGGTACCTAAACATCAGCATGCATTGCGAAATCTCAAAAATCACGTCCAACAAATTAAACAGATAAAAAAAAACCCTTTTTTTTAAACTAAAAAATTTTTTTTTTATATCTACAAAATGATTAAAATATCTTTATTAATATGACAAAAAATTCCTAGCACAATTGGAAATTTTTAAAGATATATGTCCCATAAACAAAGAGTCTTAATTTTGGCATTTTACTCTTTCGAACATGTCCTGGTATCCTTCAAAAATATGAATGTACTCTTAAACCTGAAACAACATGTACTTTACTCAAATAGATTTTCTCAATCATATCAAGTGTTTGATGTGCAATAAATTATAAAATTCTATGAGATAACATCTGAGAATTTTTTGATTGAAGAGGGGCGTGTTGAGTGACTTCCCTCTTGTACCTGTAATTATTAATTATTATCATTCTTTAGATTACTCGACCACGAAAGATTTTGATGCCCTTTTTTAAAAAATACTCACAGTTTTTAGAGAAACGAAATTCTTTTAATTAAACCTTGATGAGCACCTGCCCATAAAATTAATGATCTTCAAGACAATCATCAAGTGGTGTCATCGTCCATCCTAACTTTGTCCAGCTTACAGACGCTGACAACCTCAACACAAATTCTTTCCCCCTACCCCCTATTTTTTTTTTACCCCACACTTCAACTTAGAATTACATAATTGCGTAATGGGGCAACGCGGTACTTAATTTCTGGCCTGTTTAGAGCATCGATAGCATAAAACTTGGGCACACTGCATTTTTTCCCCGTCTCCCCTATTATGGGGAGGTTGGACAATTGAGATCAATTACTGTAGCGTGTTTCCGGCGAGTCCATTCATCATTCGTCGAATGAGTTTGATCCCGTTGAAATGGGCGATTCTGCACTCAAGTCAGGTGTCTGTTCAACAACATAGTTTATTTTTTGAGGCCTAGGGCTGTGATTTTTTTTCTTTAGTGTTTCTTATTCTTCTCCAATTTTTGTTGCTTTCTAACGGAAGCGTTATGGAAAGACCTTTCTTCCTGAGCTTAAGAGACCCATTAGTATGATATGAACTCAGACAAGTTCATCGCTGGGAGTGGTTTAATTAAGGAAAATCATAGGTTTCGCACACAACTTGTTTGAAAAACGATTTTTGTGTGCGAAACCTATGAGCGATTAAATGAGATGCAAATTCAAAGACATTCTTTGGTTAATCATTTCTATTAGATTTATATAAGTAGTATAAATACATGTATTTTAATCGATGTAAATATAAAAATAAATAGATTGACTTCCAGTGCCGATTTAAGCTCATTTCGGGCCCTGGGTGCAAAAATTCTACGGGCCCCCTTGGTTCTGGAGAATCAAAACTTATAACCAGAAAATCTGTTGAAGTCCAGCTTATGTGCGCCCGGGTCCCTGGGTGCCCGCCCCAAGTACCCAATGGATAAGCCCCGGCACTGTTGACTTCAAATATAACGTTAAACAAAATATATCTTGCGTTTTACACAAAATGATTTTCGAATAATTTTAATAGTTAAAATTTTAACTAAAAGAGTTTAATTTTGTTTTTTGGAAGAAAAAAATTAAGGATTTTTTTTTTTACTTCAGAATTAACAAAAGATAAGTAGAAATCTTTATTTGGAAGAAAACAAGTAATTTTTATTTTCAGAGATAAAAACATTTAGTAAATCTATTCTAAGTTTAGAGAAGTTGTATAACATTCTTCTCTCTCTTCTCAGTTATTTAAATTTTTAGAAGGAATTAATCTCTTTAGCATTACAAAATACTACTAAGGAATATTTCATAAACCCTCAAAAGTGTTTTAAAAATAGCACCACTGATAAAATTATTTAACAAATAGTTTTTGTAGAAGAAAATATAATTATTTTTACAAAATAACCACGCATAGTTTTATGAGCACATTTTGATATATACTTTCGAGCACCCGCATTTATTTTTGATAATAACTGTACGATGATCAGAAAAATTTCAGTGAATTGGCCACTCGGCTTTCTAACGAAGAAATTAATTTTTTTGGGAGATATTGCTCTTTTGAGGAAAAAATAAGAATTTATTTATTATTTTTTTATAGAATAATTTTGTAAATTGGCAGTAGTATTACTGAAGATGCAGTGATTAGTTCGGAGTTTAGAGAAAAAGGATGGGAGTTGGGTACTATGGAACAGTCGAGTAAAATGGAATACCTAGATTTTGGCTCTGTTTGTTGTTGCTAATGCATGAGAAAACCTTGAATTACTGAAGAAAGACTCTCATGATGCATTATAGTGAGAGTTGACCACTTGTTGTTGCCATACCACTCGCTATAAAAAAAAGTGTGTTTTGCGATTTTCAAAAGTTTTTGCCGGTAAGTTTTCCAACATTTTAACCTACTAGGGCACACGTGACTTGAACATTAAAGTTAAGCATAATGTACACTAAAAGAATTTTGGTCGTTTTGTAGCTGACTATGTTTCGTCCTTCGGTTTAAAGGTTCATTTCCTAAGATGGCGAGTTGGGTATTACGGAGTCTAAATGTTCCAAAATAGCCGACTTAAATATATAGTATTCCACATAACGAACAAAATATACTGAATTAACATAAAGTTAAAATATTACTTTTGAGAAGAATAGGTGGCTAAACAATAGTTATTAATAATAAAAATTGTTATTTCGCCTCATTTAAAACTAAAGTACATTTTTTTAAAGGTTGAATGCATTTGAACGGAAACAAAGCATAATTTTTCTATTATTTGAAAATTAATTTGTAGTTTAGATCAGGACATAGCAGTAAGAAGCTTCAAAGCGACTGGTATTTAGCCTGTCAACAGAAATATTCTTAGCAGTGACGGCTTAATTGTTTCTACATTCATTACTCCTAGGTCTCAGGCCATGAAAGAAACCAGATGATCATATTCCATATTCACCCCAGTTTTATTCTTCCAAGAGCCTTGATATAGTTAGCTCTGTGATATGTCTAAGTGAACAAATTTTGTCCTTTCCACAGAGATATCGCCAACATCTCCAAAAAAAGTCAAATAAAGCGGCAGAAAAGCTGGATGTTCTTCTATAATAACGTATTCTCCATATTAAAAAATTTTAAAGGATAAACTAAAAAAAAAAAAAGAACAAAAACCAAAGGCTTTAAAAAAAGCAACATACAAAGACTTTTGTTAAGAATTGAAATTCAAACCAACCTTCAAGACCTAAGGCTACTAGAGAGGACTCCAGTGTTAGCATCAATGAATCGTTCTGTTCTGATGTATTATTGTAATAGATTTTATGTAATCAACTATAAAACCAGATAATAAAGATGCAGAATGTATCTATCTTCTGTAACGGAAAATTCTCACCTAATTGTGGGCTCAATCAGGAGCTCACCTTGTTGAACAAGAGCAGAGAAAGATTAAATAAACTCGAAACAGTAATGACTTTCACGTACTCTTAAGAATAGCTACCTTTTATGAAGTCTTAATTACATTTCAAGTGGTTTAAATCACTTATTCCGTAGTACCCGACTATTCAATAATACCCTTCATTTATCATTTTTTTTAAAATAATATTTTTACAACAAAAAACTAAATACTATTTTTGTGACAAGTAATAATTACTTACAATTGTTTATAGTATATATCCATGATGAGTTTGGAGATTTTTTTTTTTTAAATCAAAAACTAACAAAGTTATTTTTAGAAATGTAAATGGTATTTTATATATAATTCCCGACTCTCATCTAATATTTAATTTATAAGTAATCTTGCTTTATAAATCAAGTAATCATAAAAATACATGAATACTGATTATTAAAGCGGAGAAGGGTTGATTTTAGTGTAAATAGCCCATTACATAACTTTTAAAAATAAAAAGAACCTTTTAGAAGCTCTTATATTTTTTAAAACACACATACATAAATACAGAGTTTTACTACATTGAGAATTTTGATAGCAAAATTTCAAAAAGTTTTGATAATATGCTTTGCTGTGTTTAACAAAAAAGGAGCAAAATAAAAAAAAATACTGCTTTGTTTTTCAAAAACGCATTAATTTTTCTTTTCTTTAGTTGATTACTTAAAAGTCCTTTTAAAAAAACACGTATTTAAATCAACTTTTCTCAATATTTTCAAGATACTATACCGGGTCTTCTGGCCAAATGCCCTTGCGATTGCAAACTTGACCCATTTTCCAGACTGCCCCAGGGACCATTATCCATGTACGAGTGATAGGCACCAAATCCATTGCTCCTTTGGAAATAAGATCCGCCGTCTCGATTTGGTCCGCCGACGGAGCTTGGCAAAGACGAAGCCTAGTAGAAAAAAAGACATTAATCAATTCTGGATACACTTAATGCACCCGTTAAAACAAAAATTCGAGAAAAAATTAAGATGTTCAAAAAGCGCGGTTGAATGCAGATCACTACTATTTTCCATACTTCTGGGAGTTATTACAAAGACTTATTCTTAGGAATAGCTTGCTACTTGAATCAACTTACCATCTCACGATAGGTTTTAAATTATATCAAATTAAAATCGAATCAATTATCCTCGTATGGCGTTGTGGTAAAATCGCTTTTTATTAGTCAAAATGTGTGTTTTGGGATTCATTCTAACATTGACTGACCGTAGTATCCAATGATGTTTACACACACGCACAAACAGTGTCGGACGAAACGACATGGAGGCCCCTAGGCAGTCGAATTCTTTAGGCCTAGCCTAATAATTTAATTACATTACATTTTAGGAATATATTTCAGCGCACAAATCAAATAATAAATTATCAACAAATAAAAAAAATATGAATAAGCAATAATTACTTTTTGAATCTGTAATAAAAAAAAACTAACTCTTGCAATAAAAAATTATTAAATATTTGGTTTTCTTAATTTTTCAGCCGTGAATTCTTTCAAAACATCTTGGAATTCTGTGTTCTGCAAGACGTTGCATTCAATAGCCATAATAGCAAGTGAGTTCAGTCTTTCTTGTGTTATTGAAGATCGAAAACAGTTTTTTAGCACCTTTAATTTTGAAAAGCTTTATTCACCAGAAGCATAACCAACCAAGATGTTCTGTACTCTGGATGCAGTCGAACATTCAGAGTCTAGACCAGGGGTGTGTGTCCAACCTTTTCGGGAAGACTGCCACTATTTGATAAAAAATAATTAAACGTGCAACTTCCAACTTTTCCAACAAACAAATGTGGAAAATTGAAAAAAATTTTACTTGTTATTATGGGATTTTTTTCGCAAATAGCACATATTTTAATGTAAGTCTATGTAGTTGAAATTTAAAAATAATATAATAAATAAAATGAAAGTTCAAACTTAAGTTTTTATTTTAATAAACTTTTTACAGGTTCTATCAATTAGGTTAGGTATAAAATAAAAATGAGGAGCTTGCATAATTTAACTCAAAATAATTATTAAACACTCAGTATTTACTTAATGAGACTTTTGAATAACTACTTTCTTACCAAATCATCTATATTAGGATTAGCTTCTACGGATGCCTACCAAAAATTAGGTTGTTATAGGTGCACATCAGATAGTTTTGAGTGATATTTATTTTATTATGTTCATTGCAGAAAACATTTATTCATAAACATATTTTGATCCAAATTTTGAGGGTTTTTCTCTGAGACAACCGCACTTCAAAAAAATTGTAAAAAATGGTTATTTAATATCTTTTTTAAAATTTTTTTTAACATTTTCAGTAAGTTTTCGAGTGCCACTGTTACAAGTCCACCGTGCCGCATTGTGGCACGTGTGCCGTGGGTTGGCAACCCCTGGTCTAGACGAAGTCTGTGAAGCAACTACCCATTAGTAGGCGTAAATTGGATACAAGATGAAGTTTACGTCGCAGACGCGCTCTCACTAATATATCGCCTTGGTGTTTTTGGAGCACTCACAGAAAACACAACACTCTCTTGAGGGCCCCTAAAAAGCACGGGGCCCATAGGCAATTGCCTACTCCGCCTAATGAGGAATTCAGCACTGCGCACAAATCGAATCTGATATAAAGTCAGTATATAAAAAAAAGGTTGTATATGATTATTTTGATTAACTTTGCGTTAGACTAGTACTGTAGACAGCTAATAGATAGATTGTACCACAGATAGTTAATAACAAACGGTGAGGTTGACAACCAAAGGATGCATGTGAGCTGGTACCCCTCATCTTCGGCACACAAGAAATTTTGGGGAATTTACCCTAAAATAAGGTATATTGTTGCTTAGAAATGTTACTAATGTAGGTGAGTCTCAAATTTTCAGGCACTATTGCCGAATTACAAAGCCTCCATGAAATATTTGGATTAATAGTAAAACAAGTAAAAGCTATTGAGTAATTTAAAATACTGATAGGTTCACTTTAAGAAATAATCATCAGTTTAAAAATATGAATGGTTTGTGACATTTCCTTTGTTGGAATGTTAAAAAAATTCATTATACAAATAATTATAATTAATTAGAAAAATAATTAAAGAAACTTCACTTAATATTGAATTTTATTTAATTAGACGGATAAAAGGATGTATGAGATATTTAGTTACCATTATAGAAGGGGAAAACCACAAAATATAAATCTCTGTCCAAAAACATTTTTCTTTTTATAATATTTCTCAACACAAGGTTGAAAATTTAGCTTTGTGGTAACCTTTGGTTACCCCTTACATCCGAACCCTCTTGCCTACCTGTAAACCCGGCTAGATGAGTAGGAGGAATAGAATTATCCACAGACATTATTTCCAATCTAATTAATTTATTAATTCTTATTAACAAATATCAACCAGACACAATACAATTCTAATTAAGGTATATGAACTATGGTAGAGTGCAGAGGTGAGATACTCTAATATACGGGGATACTATTACAGACCCTAACTGAATCTAAAACAGCTTAAATGCGCTCAATTACAACTGCGTCGCACACTAATAACTAGCTTCTACTTAATTAAGAACACAGTACCTGAACCTTTAATAATTCGGATCATACACTGGAACTTGTAGGCACTCTTTTCGGCTTGATCAATTGACGATGGCTCCACACTCTGCAATCTTTAACTAATTCTCAAACTTCATGTTCACTCTTACTTGCACACATTTAACTTATCAACTTCAGCGTGTCAACAAACACTTGCAGCCTTTCCTTACTTTCCTTCACTTAACTTCACTTGACTTAACTTAACCTCTTACTTCACTTTTTGTCAACTCGCGAAAACCGAATTATAGAATATACCTCATTTATAAAAATCACGTTCGCTTTCTCGATGAAAGTTGGTTGAATAAATATTTCGTTTAAAGATAAAAGAAGGAATTAGTGGAACCGCGTATATATCCGTCACAACTTGGCACATTCAAATATTTCTTTATTAGTAATGCATTATGTTTTAAATTTGAAACATTATAATAGATCAAGATAAATGTATCATTTTGTGGGCAATATTATACCAGTTTTTTAAGCAAAGTTGTTTCCTATTCCAAACATAATTTTGACTTAGATAGAAAAGTGACATCTTTTAAAGAATTCTTAGATTGAAATGAATGATACTTGTATTTCATCATAACTATTTAAAATTTTGTCCCTGAGTTGGAAAAGAAAAGGAACTACAAGGATAAGATTCATCATGCATAGCTGTCATGAACGTCTTGATAATATTTTTTAATATTAGTAGCCAAAGCTTAATGACGCTAGAAGTTCAAAATAATTCATTATGTATGATTTAAAAAAAAAGAACAGAGCGTGAATTTTATTAATGTTTCATTAGATATCATCAAAAAGAATTGAATGGTATATTCTCTGTTTCGCCTCTTTTAAAGATATATCTATAAAATGACAGTACTAAACTTTAAATAATTATTATTTTTCAAACGTATATCGAAATTTTAACTAGCTATCATTTTTTTTTCTATCATCCAATCTTTTATCAGTTTTTTTAAATATAATTTTTAAAAGATGCTAATTTTTCTATTATGTATGGTGTAAGAAAGGATTTTGTATATACCTGGAGCTTTTTGTAACGAAATGGTGTATATGATTCATTATAGTATTAAAATTATGAATTTTTATAATGTTATTATTTATTTATTTATCAATTCTATAGCTATATCATTTTAAAAAAATGTCCAAGTCACAATCAAGGGCTATGCTTTAGATAATATACATATATAATTAGAGTAATTATACACTATTTTATAAAATATTCGTTTAATTACAACACGATATACATTTTTTCCAAAAAAAGCACCACAAAAATAGTTTCATCGTTTTGGAAATGTGCATGGAAATTTAATTACTTGCATGTTTGGTATTAAGGCAATACCAAACATGCAAGTAATTAAATTTTCGAAACTAATGGATGTTAACTTTGGTCATATATTTCTATAAGCAACTAGCATTGCATAAAACAGGTAACTGTTGCTGACGGCTTATCTTTTCTCACTGTCGGTGTTGAAACTCTCAGGAGTGAATAACAGTTACATTAACGTCGCACCATAAAGAAACACGAGGGCTACTGGCGACGGGCCTCCTAATTTTGAGCCTCGATCAAGTGACGAGGAACTCACCTGAGTCGTACACCTTCTCCAAACTATCACTCGATGCCAACAGGAGGACTTTGAGCTTGAGGATTTAACGTGCATCAGCTCCCTGTACACGGTGGATCTTCAGTAGCACCAGGACTCGAACTCATGACACTCCGGCTATGGGCTCATGATCATAATCACTAGGCAATCGCGGCTACGTGATGGTGTGTGAAATACTATCTCAAGCGGCAGTAGGTCCTCTACATTACTGTCTATATTAAGTACAGATTCAAAAGAAGTTTCAACCCTGTTATAGGTGTAAATTCCTTTATTTTCTTTATTTTCAGCGTGGTATTTTTGAAATACCTGAAAGTAATTTTTATTAAAATGTCTACAGAATCGGAACTAAACAAAAAAAGGAAACAAACGAGACAAAAACGTGACCATTTGTTCAAAAGGAAGATTCTAAGAATTGCTCCGAAATTCGCTCAGAATACAGTATTTATTTTTTTATATTTTCAAAAGTCTGTATGATGTCAATTTTCTTTAAACATTTAGCAATTTTACCTCTTTTCGTCCTAAGATATCCTCACATTATGTTATTAAACTATTGTTCATTTAAATAATGATTGTAAGTGTTAATATAAAAAAAGATTATGAAGACATTTTCAACATTAGAATGAAATATATTAGGAATAATTTTTTTCCTTTCTTTTGAAGAGAACAAAAAATGTTTTAATTTTCTTGATGAGAATAAATTTTTTGCATTAAAATATTTTGTTCATAATAGTATCGTACAAGAATCTAAATTTTAATGGGTAATATTGTATAAAATGTGTATGTATACAAATATAAGAAATTTGTAATTCCTTTATTTATTTGAAAAAAAGCATCGAAGAACAAGTATTTTTGAATAGCATATCAATATCATTCGAGGTGTGGCAATTAAATAAAGGGAATGCGTATGTCCTACTCTCCAGGCTTGATGAAAGCAAGTTAGAATCGAATGTAGTTACTATCGGTGTAGATGGAACTATATTGCGACATCCTATCTTGTTAAGTTGTTTGTTACTCCTTGTGTACGTAGGACATAGTTTTGTCGGAGTGCTGAGATCACAACAAACTTAAAATTCGAACAACATATTAATCTCAAATTTCTAATGTAGCTTACTCATTTGTTATGCTTTTGTAATGGAACGTTTTCAGTTGTTGAGGGAAATGTTTGGCGATAAGTGCACTTGAGTTTTTAAAAGGTGCAAACGATTTTTGGAAGATCAGGCGGAGGAAAATAATGATCCCTTTTGGTCAACCTATATCATCAAAAGCGGACGAAAACATTCAGGCAATTAATGAAATTGTAAGGAAAGACTGATGTTTAGTATGTGGATTAGCTGTCCTCACATCTGGATCACGTCCGGGTCACCAAATGTTAGGAAAACTAATACACATACTTAGTTAAAGCACGCAACCAAGTTGTACAAGAAAAGTGAAGTTTATTGAATTAACACAAACATATATACAAAACAATAAAATTAAAATAGTGTTAATTATTGAACTCACACCCAGCACGATCAACATATATAAAAACTATTTAGATCAAAAAAGTAGTGTCTATTTACAATATCGCGGCCCCACCTACAAGTAATAAATGATGATAGTGATAATAAGTAATAATAATGGCGTCACAAGTATCCCGATGAAGGCAGATATGAAGAATAATGACAATGAGAAAAATTTTGCTTGAGGATTTGAACACGACAAAAAGTTTCACAAAAACGGAGAATAAACCTAACTCAGATGTAAAGAAGACACAAACCATTTGCTCCTTTTAGGAAGCAGATGTTGCAGAGAAGAGAATTAATTTGTACGACCTTTCAACCTATTCACCTGATCTTGCTCCATGCAATTTCTGCCTATTTCCAAAACTGAAAAGCGCATTAAAGAAAAATGTTCAGACTGTTGGAGAGGTCGAAGCGAAAACGGCAGATGCTAAAGAGGGTGGCACTAGAAGACCAATAGCACTGCTTCGTTACATTTGCAAATTCGTATGCAGAGGTGTATAAAGTATATATAGGGTGAACCAAAAGTTTTGCACTCATTGTAAGAAATTGTTATAAAATAATCGTTTAAAATAACAATGTAACTTTTGTAACATTAAACAGGCAGTTTTGCAATACGTTAAGTACCCATTCATGAGTGACTTAGGAAAACATTTCTAAGGAAGACATAATTTTTGACCGAAACGCCGTCGATTCAAGAGAAAGCTTACTGTGGGCTTTGTATTCACAAAACTAATTTTCCCATTAATACTCAGCTAAAATTTCGACATTAGGATGGACGTCCTGATGCCTCAAAAAAGCAACGGTATGAAATGTTTAAAGAAACAAACAGTGCAGCAAAAGATACATTAAAGAATACTTGATGGGAACTGGAACACCACCTAGAAATTCTCTGAGCTACCAAGGGGGAACACGTTGCAATTTACTGAGGTGAATGGTCTTATCAAAAAATTCATAACAGTACGAACAATATAAATGAACAAACATATGTCTAGTTACAATAGTCTGAGCTCAATTAATATTTATAATCAGGCCAATAATTTTGGTTCACCCTATATGTTGAATGTTACTAATAACTACTTGTAATAAGTTTTCAATAAAGTATTTTTCTCAGACAGATCAGTCTCATTATTTAATTGCCACACTTCGTATATGAATAAATGAATTTTTACATGTATTATAATTCTTATATTGAGTATATTAATTCAATTTTCATGTATGGTTAGGATGTACTTAAAATGTTTTTTTCAAATCATGGAAATTATTAAAATTTTTATCTGAAAATCAACTTTTAACTATTATAATCATACTTCCAAATTCCTAAACAAAATATCTAGGTATTATCTTGAGTCTATTTTACATAAAAACATAAAATAAAACACATACTGTAAATTTTTGTTTGTTCCCAAAGCTTAATATAGAATAACTATTGACTCTTTAAAATAATCTTCTCTTGCAGTACGGTGATTTGTATCTACAAAGAAAGTGAGCTATTCATTTCTCAACCCAAAAGAACGTTGACAGATGTTTATAAAACAAAGGAAGACTTCCGACACTTTTGACAGGAGATAACATCTTCATTCACGATTAAAAATATATGGTTGTTCCCAGTTGACACGAACAGGTCTGGGCGGAGGAAAGACCACAGGAAGTACCTTAACTGCCAATTAATAAACTTCGGAGGAACATTAGTTTCTGTGTATGAGACTTGTACACCATTGATTTAAATTGAAGTGAATTATCAAATAGGGGTTGCCCGAGCAATTAATTATAATCCCTTTTTATGAAATTATCAAGTTTTTATGTTTGTGAGGGATACATTTCATTGTGATTTTTTTAGAAAAAGCAAATTTTAGCAAAATGGTATGTCACTTGACAAATGTTGGGTATAGTGATATCTTACGAGAAACGGCTATTATTCATTTAATATTAGTTCAAATTTAAATTTCTTATTAGGAAAAATGATTGGTAGGAAAAATTAAAATAGAAACAGTTAATTAAAATGACATTCGTTGTGTATAAATTTTTTTTAAAGTTATGTGTGTTAAAGCTCTAACTTCTTAATGTAAAGTGTTTTAATTCTACAAATCTTTTAAAACTGGAAGAATTTGTTTAGTTACAGTCTCAATTTCAGAATATTTTTATCACTATTATTTACCCTCTTTTAGGTTTTTATTTAAATTCATTCAAAAGCAAAATAATTTTAAGATGTGATTTAAAGTTTCTACTAATCAACTTTAAGGCTGTCATCGGCTAATGTTAAAGAATAGGACCCAAATTCGGAATATGTTTTCATATATAAGTACTCGAACATTAATATTACATTCTGGCTTCACTATCCTGTAGATAATCACTTATTTTATCATATTACTCATTTTTATCCAAATTGAAGCATTTTTCTTTTATAAAATGTGTTTTACCTTTTTCTCCTATATTGTCATGTTAAATGAGCTATCCCTTAACATTTTAAAAGAAAAACTAATTACGTACGAATATTTCGAAAACTTAAAAAATGCTGCATTACAAACAAATGCAGGAGTTACAATGTCACAAATTTTTATAAAAATTGTGCCATTTTTTCTATTTAAAAGCGTGCTCCGTGTTAAGTTCACGCTCTCTTACATATGGTGAAAACAGCCTTAATTAAAAAGTGAAATAACTTTTAAAGTAATTTTTTAGAATAATATATAATTCTTTAAATTCTTTATTTATATAATTACGAAATATTTTGTACAGAACCTGGAATTTTAATACAAAATAATACAAAATCAATTGATTTATTAAAAGGGACCGCGATAGTATAATTAATAATATGACAGAATCGTAACTGATGGTAGTATTTAGTAATTTTTAACAAAATTATCCAATAACCTGGGATGCTAATCAAATATATTGAAATGATATTACTCGGGCATACATGTAGCCATATTAAATGTTAAATCTCGTCACATGTCTATAATTCAAATATTACGAGGCTGAGGCAAATATTACGAGTACGTAGGTCTTTAAATCGAGTAGAATAGATAACCGGAAACATTCAACAAACAACCATTTAAAATGAATTAAGGAAAATATAATTGTTGAATCATGCCTACAATTAAAAATGAGAACTAAGAATCAGTAACGCAAGAAATAATTTATATTACGTAAGGCTCTATTGTGTTCATAGCTTAAAAAATATTTCAAATTCCTTCTTAATTATAGCAGTGGCATAATAATAATTATTATTAAATTAGTATTTTGAAGTCTATAAGGCAGAAGGTTATTTAAAACGTGTTTAAAGGGTCTAATGCAAAATTCTACCTAAATGTTCACTAATTTGAAGGAGCATTTTAAGTATTTTTTTAACCCAATACTTTAAAATTTAAGGCACGAGTATAATAGTAAATATTTAAAAACTCGATTACTGAAAAAGATGACATCTTATTGAGCAAACATTGTTCTAAATTAATTAAAAACGATAAATGCCAAAACTTGCTTTTTTGATTGAAGGGAAGCTTAAAAAGGATTGTGATATATCAAAACAAAATGGATGAATACAACGCTCGGATAGGTATTATATCACATATTTTTGTCAGAATATGCTTCCCGTTTATTTTTATTATTAAAAAAAAAGCCAGATTATTTGGCTATTATAAAAATTTCAGAAATTTCGAATTTGTTTTAATACGGATATACATAAATGGAATAACTAGTATAATCTTAAATAATTTAGATTTTGTAAAACAGAAAGTTAAATCCTTGACCAATTTTTTTTTTTAAGCTTCAGATTTGTAGTTTTTTTTTCTAGTAAATAAATTAAAAAATAAACATTTTTCATACAGTTAATTTTCCATAATTTAATTGTTACACTAAGGCTTAAGGATTTGAATATATAATTTCTTTATATTTCGCCCCTTCATTATCATATATCTTGCACACACAAACCAGATTAATTCAGTATATTGAACAATGACAACACTCCGAAAGCATATCGCTTACCAAATGATATAATTATTGGTATAATTTCAACGTCAACTTAATATTTCAAATATTGTAACCAATCAAGTTTTATATTTATTGCCCGACTGTGTCATCAAAATAATTAACAGAGTTATGAAAAAAAAATGAAAATCGTAAATCCATATTAATATTAGATAAATGATATGCAAAATATAAATAAAAAGAAAGAATCTAAATGCTACCAATTACTTTAAATAATAATGATGATTAGATGCTAATACTTAAAATAAAAATAGGCATTATAATAGAATCAAGCAATTTTAGGCTAAGTTTAATGTATAATTTCATGTTTCTATGCTGTACTTTTTGAGGGAGTACAATTTGTCCAGTAAGATATTCAATACTACTCTTTAATTTACCAAAACAAATTCGCATATTTTTAACACTCTTTAAAATAATCTTTTAATATTCATCAGTCTATATATATAACTTATCAATCCTCTTTTAAAAAATTAGTAGTTTAATTTGAAAAGAAAAGACTTTATTAAAATAAATTAAATGTAACTCGACATTTACTGCTATCACATAAATTATATAGATCTTACCGTAAATTTTTAAGTTCTATTTTTAAATTTTTATGAAATAGATTTCTTATCTTGTGATTTTTTTTATTAAAGAGGAAATATCACATAAGGTAATAATGAGGTTCTTCTTCATTTTCAAATCTATGAATTTTTAAACTTGCATTCAGCAGTTTTATTTAAAAAGTTAAAAATCATTAAATTTTTCAAAAATATTTCTTTGGATAATTTTCTGTTCTTTATAGTCCCTGAGCGTTATTACAAATGAATTTAAAACATATAATCTAAAACATTTTCTGTATAAGAAATCGTTACGAGAAACAGCCGCACTGAAAAATTAATTTTACGATCTTTGTTAGTTTGATTAAAAAGGCAAAAAATATATAAGATCATTCATTTTGAACAGAAACTGGAACTTTCGAATATTGGCGGGTTAATTATTAGTTAATTATTTTCAGTTATTAAATTTGTATTATTAACTACAATAACATTGTTAATTGTGTAGAGTAAAACATTTCACGTCTGTATGAAACAAAGTTTATAAATTTCATGTGCCACTGATAACGGATGTATTTTTAACATTTACTTTTAACGAACATTCAGCAGGGTCAATCCTAGCAGGTGTGTAGCGAGTGCACCGTATGCGGGTGGCCACAAGTCGCATATACTTCTATCAATCAAACAAAAAAAATTTACGAATTTCTTAAAATAAAACTTATAATAAGTCGAATATTATGCTGAATTTTAAATAGTTATTCAAAAATCAAAATAAGTCCTGATTTCCCAATAGTACATCATTGTTTAAGAAGAATAGAATGTGTTAGTGCACAGTGCGCTGAACCTTTGTCCATTAGTGTTCTACTCTTTGCACGCATTCTTCATTTGATAGCAAAATTCCAGGCAGAGCTTGCAATACCGCAATAGAAAAGGCTTCTTGCTTATCAGCGCTTTGGATCAATGGTTTGAACAAAGACATATCATAAATGTTTTTTTTTTGTGAAAATTGGCTTACAAAAATATCTAATATGATTAATATTACCTAAGACATTGGGGTGCTTAAATTCTATATGTATTAGGGGAAATAATAAGTTTATAATTGAATAATAGCGTCACAAATTAGAGAAATAAAATAGAGGAAAGAAGTGGTTTTTGTGTCTGTTTGCATTTTTAATAATGTTTTAATTTTCACTCTTTTACAGGTAGAGAAGTTTATTACGTCAACGTTAAGTATTAGTCAAAATATGAAAAATTCACTTGGAGGGGTGGCACATTATGCCTTCGCACACAGGCGGCCGACACCCAAGGATTGGAGACATTCAGTAAGATAAATGGATAAACTTTTACTTTCAGAACACCAAACTTTAGTCAATGTAAATAAAAAATATCTTTAGAAATCCTTTTTGTGTATTTTGTTTTTCATATTTAAAGAAATAAAAATATGAAAATGAGATAAATTTTATTAAATGCCTTCTAGAAATGAAAAGAAGAAATTAAGATTGTTTGTTACGATATAATACCATTTGCGAAGGTTAAAAAGAATAGGGAAAGGAACAGTTTTTATGTTTTTTTCAGAAAGAGAATGAGAAAAAAACTTAAATAAACTACTTTTACAAAAAATGAGGCGTGAATAATTCGTCTAAACAAGGAAAGGCGTTGTTATTTTTACAGGGAGTGGACCGGAAAACAAAGATCTCTTTCCTTTACAAATAACAAATGCTTTTAAAATGCAAATGAATGTTTTCGCATCCAATGACTTGCATGTACTGTATGTTTTCTGAATATCTAACCAATCAAAGCAAGATACTAAAATGATAATGAGCAGTAATTTTAAGGATAAAGATCTCCTATTCATAATGAGTGTTTACTAAATATATATTCTTAAAGAAAATAAATGCATGATTGGAAAAAATCCTTTTTGTAGACAAAAAATATATGATTAGACAGTTTAAAGGAATTTTCTTTTGTACAGGTACTGTAATTGTAAAATGGGCAATAGTAAATATACTTCACTATTCTGATGATCTCAATGAGATGAAAAAGTTGACAACAAAATTAATATTTCCACTTAATCTCGATAACTTTAATAGCTTTCGTTATTTCATATTAAGGTATCCGACTACCCTACAATTGTGAATTTTGCCAAAAATTTACAATTTTTTTCATGATTTTATTTTATAGGCCATCTTATTAGCTTTATAAAAATACCAAGTTTATTATTTTCCGTTCATTAGAACAAAAACTACAAGTATTTTAGTAAAAGCAGATGCCATTACTTTAAGCAAGATGTCATACTTTAAAAACGTGTTTTATTCGAAATATGTTTTTTTTTGAAAATGCTCAAACGGGGACAGGGATTGCTAAAAAAGTTTTGAAAATACTTAACTGATATTTTTTGTGTATGTTCTGTATAATAGTAGAAGTGTTTTAACCTTCAGATTTATCCAATAACTGTGTTTTATTACAAAATTTACAGCTCGTTATTGGAATATAATCACTGTTTTCTTAAGCAATTTCATATAATAACTAAGATAAAGGGCTCTGTTTTTTTTTGTAAAATTTAAAATATCTCTTATCTTAAAAGTCATTTCGAAAATGAATAACATAGCAACACAGCAGAATTGAAAAATTGAAAATTTGTTCATAAACTTTTGGTACAAAATGGGCCACGTTTATGTTATTTTTTGTAAATTTTTACCCATTATTCCCATTTTACTAATAATAATTTCTTTTTCTCCTCTTAATTTTAGCATATTTTTCTTAAAATTTACTAAATAAATCTAAAAACAACAACAACAAAAAATCCCCATAACTCCATTTCTAAAAAAAAAAGTTGTCGCGAATAGTCAAATACCTTAAAATATTTAGGGGCAAATAATCATATTTGAGTATAATCTGAATTTATTGGATTTCACCCTTAAAAAATTGAGTTTTTAAAAAAAATGTATTACAAGTTAACATATTACAGGTAAGCAATCCCGATGTAACTCCTCCTACGTTTCTAGTTTCAAGGGGAAAAAATTTGTCGAAATAAAATTTATATGCTCATTATAACTATGCAACGTGGCACATTTTTTTTGCGATAAATTGGAATGAACTCTTAACTTTTTTTTAAGAACAAAAATCCAAACTGATGTACATTTTTGAAGCAATTCTTTTTTAAAATTGAGAAATTATACATAGAATGTTTTTGCATAATAGGATGTGTTGATAGAATAAGCAAATTAATGAAATAAAATATTAAATTGATAATAAAATATTAAATCGTCTCGTGTTTTCTCTCTCTTATATTTTACTGATAAGACTCACACAAAGTAACAAAAACTACCTTTCAATATTAGTTTTCAAATTTAGAAAATATATCTCTTTAAGAAATAAACAAATGAACTTAAAATATATTTGGTTAAAAATTTGGAAAAGCGTTTGAGTGTGTCGAGTTAAATGTCCAGAGCTTAAAAACCACCTCATAGTAAACAATAAGGACAGGAAAAGCTTTTTATTGAAGTAAATTAGTTCATTATCTCCCAGATTGAATAGTACAAAGAAGAAGGCTTTCATTTGTAGAAAATGAAAGTAAATAAAATGTAAGTAGAGAAAAAACCTTTCAATTCCAACCTTTACGTTTAACTCATGTAGAAATCTAAATTCGAACTTTGTGTAAAATATAATAAGTTATCCAAATGCCAGTAATGTATAATGTTTCAATAATAAGAGACTATTGGACTATATAAAATTTTGGGAACGTCAGTGAAATAATTGAGTCTATAATTTGCACAATTGCATTATATTCAATCGTATTTATATCTTATCTATTCGATGCATCTGGGAAAAAAATTTTGTTCAAAAATCGAATTTTTTTGTTTTAGATATTTGTTTAAGAAATTTAATTTAATTTTTTAAAATAATTTTTGTTTGAAAATTTAAATTTAAATTTAATAAATTTAAATTTAGATTTTGTTTGAGAAATTTAGGTATAATAAATAGTTACGAAATCTCTAAAATTGATTTATTTTTATTGTATTTGTTTGAGAAGGTTAACATTGTGCTTAGACATATCAACCAGCTACGAAATATTCAAAGTTAATTTATTTTTATTATAAATACTTGTTGGAGAGATATGTTTGAGAAAGTTAACATTATGCTTAGGCATAACAACCATTTATGATATCAACTTAAAAATGTTTAATAGTATAATTGCTTTCAATTCCACGCATTTCAATAGATAGAATAAGCAAATTAGAATGTTTGACCATATCTTTCTTAGATTAACTGCCACTCAAAATCTCCGATAAAATTCAACTTTAAACATGAACTAATGATTTACTGTCACAAGCTACATTAGATTATGATAAAATAGCCAATAAAATAACACTTATAAAAATAATTGACATCTTAAGGAAAAATGTCTTTAATGGATGCTATTCATATACTAAACACATCTTTGTTTGTAAGCTCTGAGCAATGACGAACTCACCAAGACCTACAAAGCTACAATGAAAAGTCGGTTTAAAAGCACAGACGCCCCAAATCAGTGCAGAATCAACCGCTAATTGACAGGCCGTAACGAAGCCGTTTTTTCCACATCCTTTGAAATAAAGATTTAATTTATTGGTGTTCTTTGTTTTGTCTGGAATACAGTGGAAGAAAGAGAGAGGGACTAGAAGAGGGTTGAGGCAAGCCTTCTTATCCGACATTATCTAGGTGACACGATCTAGAAGATAAAAGGACTTTTGCATGCATGGCGGTAAGTCTAAAGTCGAATACGAAATGAAGTTCGGATTGCCTACTCACCACAGGACATTGAATTCTTTTTTTTATTTTTATTTAAGGAGATAAAAATTGATTTGTCAAAGGCGTGATGAAATCATACATCTTCGTATCTTTCTCACCTGCGGTTCGAAGACAGGTGACAGACTGAAAAGTATTCCAATTGGAATAAAAAGATACTGCAATGTGTGACATCCTTCCTTTAATGTTTTTATTAAATCAGCTCTCTGTCAACAATCATTTTAAAAGTTAGTGGCATTTGAATGTTTATATTTTTTATGTCTGGTGTCTCTAATTTATTCATTATTCCAATCTATTGAAAGTGGACTTTATAACGAGAGACAGACAGAGAATTTTGAATAATTATTTAACAGACAACTAAGAAATAATAATTAAAATGTAAAATTGTTTATTTTTGTTAAATAAAAAGCCTGCCATTTTAACTTGAATATATCTAATAGGGTAGGATTCAAAGATGCAATGTAAACTTTTAAATAAAGATCTATTTGATTTAATTTATTCTCGATATTAAAATGATAGATGTTCATATGCGTCACGATAGGATACTTTTTACCCATAAATTTAGATCAAATTTTTATGTTAATGAGTTATTACCATCATTGTAGTGCACATTTTAGTTTTTATGGGTAAGTTATCCTTAGAGTGAAAATGGATGTGCCTTATATAAGTCATAACTTTATAAGTGACAACTCAAACTTGTGATTCACTCATCTACAGACTAACACAATTAATTTGACACTGAAATAAAATTCCTTTCAAATATCTCTTATCTGTTTATTCAAAGTAATACAGTCATACAAACTGTTAATAATTCTAACATAGCTTTCTTTAGTTTTTTTTTTAATTTATTCAACTCAATATCTTAAAAAATATTTCACAGAAGTTTCAAAAAAGTAGAAATACTTTGTATTTCAACTTTATCTTTCTTCATTAATATTTAAAAAATGCGTAAATTTGTTCTTTTTCAAATATTTCAAATTTAAGGTTGTCAAAATAATCGTTAATCAGAATAATCGGTAAGAATCCGAATAGACAAAAACACATTTTTCATTTTTCAAAATCTTAAATCAGAATCCTATATATAAAAAAAAAGAATATTGTAAAATATATTGTAACCATAAATTTTCCCCATCTAAATTCTCTTTTGTACAATGAGAGTTATTAGTGGCTAACCCTCCACTAACGCTGAAAACAGCGTATCTGTTCTGTTGAGACAAATATTATTCAACCCTTTGCCAACTAATAGCCGCTCAAGCCAAATGAGTTAATAAACAAATACAAATGTAATAAAATTATAGAACATTATATATATAATTTGTAAAATAACTAATTTTTAAAATGAATTTTATAATTTTATATTTATGGGTTTGTAATATTAGGAATTTGTATTTTATATAAACTTACTGTGTTTATATTTATACTTTTAAATCTGGAAGCAATTTCTTTGTAACATTCTTCAGTTTACCAGATTGGCAACTGTCCGTATTTTGGCATCAGAGTAGTTGCAACGTTTTATGTCAGCGCAGCTAAGCCTAATGGAATAAAAAGTTGTTCTTCGAATTGTTTGCAGCAAATTTCTATACTTTAACGTTATAGAACCAAACGTTCCATAACAGTTCTTCTCAAACCAAGGAAGATTTCTTTAGCCCACGACGCACACTACCAATGGATGCATCACATGTTAACATTAGTGATATTGAGGTCACTGATAGATTGGACAAAGAGGATAGTGAAGATGAAATAGCCACTGGCTCTTCATTTATTTATCAAGTACTATACTCAAATGAAAGATCTAAACTCAATTTTACATGGCATCCACCTAGTATGCACTAATAGTGCGCAGGAACATTCCCTGGCTCTCTGCTGATAATCGAATGTGACCGTGGCTCTCAGACTGCTCTCTGCTGATAATCGAATGTGACCGTGGCTCTCAGACTGCTATGGCTAGCCTAATAATTGAACAACTTAAATGGACTCAGTGCGATTCAATTGACAAAAATCGGTCAAAATTGAAATCTAGTTTTCTTTAGTCTAAATTATACCTTATATACTTTTCTATAACTTCATGAAATTTGAAAGCTTTAAACTTGAAAAACACAGAATTGTGATAGCTTATACGTTTGTTTTTATTCACATCCGTATAGCAAAAATCAAACTTTAAACTTACTTACTTCAGAAGGATAAAAATAACTACAGTCGACTCACGATAATTCGAAGTTGAAAGGACCAATGAAAAACTTCGAATTATCAAGAGGGTAAGAAAAAAACTCCTGAATTTTTTTCAAACACATTTAAATTTTAAACTATGCAATAAAGCAATTGTACATACGTATAAAATTACTTTAAAATATTTTTAAAAAGTACATATTTTGCAATATAAATGTTATACAGAAGTTAAAAGTCATGTATTTATATAATACATTTATGTAGTAATTCTCTTTCACGCCCCACCAAATCTCTTCCATTCCTTATTGGAAATTAAATCGTTTAGCAACTGGTTCCCTCAGACACCATTGGTTCTTCAAGGCAGGCCCCAGTGCCACCCATGCACCATTTAGTGCTACATGCTATAAGTCACACAAATGAGCAAAAAATAGTTAACACAGTCCATTGCAAAAAACACAATCTTACCCATCACAATAACGGACCATCCTTTCTGAACACATGAGTAGCAAGGCCACATGTTAAATGAAAGATACGGACGGCTGATAACAGGGGCAGCCAGAACTGTCCACTTGAAGAAGCAAAGCAATAAAAGTGTCTTTTCGCCTGAGGAATCGGGAAACACAAAGAAGGGGTAGCAGACAGATGGTTATCAAAGGTGCTACATTACAGGGGAGATACACAGAGACAATACAACACAAAACGTGTAAGCTCCAACCTGTTTGCTATAGGACTCTAGATAGTAAGTGTTCGAATTGCCGAGAATTTTATAACATAACTTCGAACTATTGCGTGTTGTAGTCTGGCCAGCCACAGATTTTACTTCGAAATATTGAGTGTACCAAAACGTATTGTTTTAGTTCGAAATATCCAGAGTTTTTTCTAGGGGCTGAGCACATACTTCGAATTAGCGAGAGGTTCGTATTATTGAAAGTTCGAATTGGCGAAATTCCACTGTAGTTTGTTTTCATTTAAAATGCTAAGGCTTTTTTTCTATTGTGCGTATTGCTTTCATTTTTTTACCTGTTGCTAATGGTACTTGTAACAAAAGTTGGTATGCATTTTGAATCAAAGCAATGCTTATTTTTTAAAAATAATTAATCTCCGAATTTATAAATTTTTTAAGGAATTTTCAATAAGCATTAATAAAGAAGTTTCGTACGAATAACCCCTCAGGGGCTCACCTTTAGGTGAGTACGGGTGTCACAATCCCGAGGTGCCCTAGTGATCTTTTCCTTTTCCAATGGGGTTTACTGTCTTTGGTAAACATGGGCTTCACGAACCCGGGTGATCCTTCTCTATTTTCGACCCTCTTTCTTGTCATTCAATTCATTCTTTCTTTCTCTTCCCGTCTAGACCACAGATATTAAAACAAATGTTTGGCGCAGTATAGCCGAAATCGGCTCTTGCGGCCAATAAACCCAAAATCACTCACTCACTCACTCGTACGAATAACAATCATGTTATCGCACAACTCATGCCAACTTTTGTTATGCATAGTTTGATGTACTTTTAAATCAAGCAAGTTTCATGCGTGTACGTAAATTTTTTTAGAAGGAGTAGCATTTTGAAATCACTTCACAAATTTTAAGTTTTTTCCTTAAAAAATTAAATGGCTAGCTTTTTATAAAATTTTGAGCACAAACCCTGTTTTACATAGTATACACACATAGGAGACAACCAAAAAAATTTTGAAATTCCTTAAATTAAAATTTTTTGTGTAAATCGTACCATGTCCCCTTAAATGTCTTTCCTTTGATAGTGGCAGAAAATTCCACCCCACTTGTAAAAAAAAATACTGTGATCATCCAACTTGACCGGAACACATTCTGGGTTACATCGGACTTTGGTAAGGGTTCTTAAGATCGAATCTCCTTATTATTATAAAATTTATGGCTGTCAACAACCATCTAAAGCTGATGTGACATATGCCAGATCTCTCGCGGATGAGCAACAACACAATTAGAATTTTTGTCAATAGAATTTTTGTTTTAAAAAATAAAATTATTTTTCTAGTTAAAGAAACTTGACTAATATATTCAATTTAACATTATTAAATTAAGCAATAAATTTAGTAGTATAAACACCAAAATTAGTATGTTACAAAAGCTTAAGTTAGAATGTCTTTTACAGTATTTTGGAATCAAGTAATCTCAATTCTATTTTGAATAAAATTTCATTTATAAGTTGAAAGGAGAACTGTTGAGCATAAACTCTAAAAAATTTTTAATCAGAAGAGGTCATTTTATTAAAAAAAATTCCTAAATGAATACATTATAAAAGGGAAATTTATGAAGTACATTATATTGCCTTTTAATTCAATAAGTTTCAATAGTCTATTTAAAAAAAAAACTATCTTCCAATTTATACTTTATCTTGAAACTTTTACAAAATCTTCACGTAATTTTTGTCAACACGAATTATCTAATCAATTAACTTTAATTTAAAATTATCTTATAAAATCAATAAATGGTATATTTTTATTTATATGTAATCAATAAGTTGTATTTCTGTAATGGGAAACAAATAAATACAAAAATATCTTTCCCCTAATATTTTAAAAATATAAGTTTCCATTTTTCTTAATTAAAATATCTTCTAATTTCTTTTACCAGTACTAAAAATAATTTTTTAACTTCAAACACTATTTAGCTTTATACCAAAGGTATTTATAGATTATTATATTTTCTTTAAGTTAAAAAATAACAAATGAATAGCGTTAATCGTGAAAATTCAAACAACATTTTATACTCGAAATGTTATATAAGTGAAGCATTTGTAATTTGTTACATATTTACAGCTAAGAGCCAGTTTCAATTATTTTGGGGGTTGTTCGAGCGTTTCAGAAAAACTCGATTAAAAGAAAAACTAATGCATTATTATTTAACTCAAAAAAAAAAAAAATCTTAACTGATAGCATCTAAAAATCGCTCCTTCATACAATCCCTAACAATTCACTTCTTTGTATTTGCATATAGAATACATCATCCATAACAACAGATTCAACATACTTCAATTTATGATTGAATATCAAAATACATCTTCCTTTAATTCCTCAGCAGCTTGCGAATCTATCCGTGGAACCATCACTTAACGAAACGCTAAGTATGGGATAGGAGACAAAACCTAAAATCATCCTAAAACGGTTCATAGCCTACAGGCCTAGAGGCTTTCCCTAATAAATACCAATTCAACCGTCTGTATAAGGAGCGGCCTATGGATCACCGCACCTAAATTACACCAAGAGTTGATGTCCACTGCGTCAAGGCAAACATCAAGAAACAGCGGGGAGGGTTCCTAGTGATATTTATCGGCAACTCGCACCTTCATTTTGATTCTCAGAGTCACCTCGACTGCGCCCATCTGTAGCAGTGACTTTGATGGATGCTGCTTTTAGAGTTGACACTGTGAAAAGGATGGCGTATGTGGTTAATTAACATGTCATTGATGTGTAACCCCAGACATAATTTTGTGGTCATAAATGTCAAATTTGTGAGGTTACTTCACCTGGTTTTATGTTTTTTATTTCTTCTCCTCTCTTTTGGATTGTTGAGTGATGATGATGTATTGTGTTTAGAAAATAAAAAATGACGATATCTCTCTTCTATTCTTTCAATTTATCGCATGGGATGAAAATAAAAAGTAGTTACTTTTTGAGATATATAGAATAAAAATGATGGAAATCCTTCCACCGTAAAAATAAAAGAAAAAAATAAATTTCTTGGGTAAGCTTTCAGGCCTTATCTTTCTTTTTAAATTTATCTTTTGTATGAATTTTTGAAAAATTATTCTTTCTGTGAAATCCTTTTATAGGGAAGGAAAGTAATATTCTTTTTTTTGAGCAAAGGCGTCCAATCTTGGGTGATAAGATTAGCTTTTAAAAACTTCTGTTTTTGTCAATAAAAAGATATTGATAGGGGTAATATAATAAACTCAAATTAAACTTAATTACACTTAATAATATTAAAATATGGATAGTCAGTTACAGTGGCACACACAAGAATTTTTCGAGGAAGGGGTTTAGGGTCGAAAGTCCACTATTCTCGTATCATGTCCCGCCAAACATATTCTTTTGATTTTATCAATTGTCGTGAACAAAAAACAGTACAAAATGAATTATTAAATAAATAAATAGCAGTAATTAATAAAATAAATTTTTAATAACAAATTCTTAATTAAACTTTATGTACTAAGTACATAAGATTATAATCAATCGAAAAGAAATCAGAGACTATGGGGGGGGGGGTCCGGACCCGTGGTCCTCTCTCTTGTGGGAGCCACTGGTCAGTTACAAATTGCTCAAAAAAATGCAAACTAGTTTAAAAATAAATACCAGTTTATTAAACCTTTAACTGGCAATTAAAAGTTACGTGATTCGTTCTCCAGGGCCACCGTTTTTCACATAGGACAGCGTATGTTATGTATTCGGAGGGAAAGTGGAAGGGGACAAATAAACAAATTTTTTTCTGAAATAAGTAAATACTTAGCAAACACTGTCAAGATCATTTTATTGCATTCCAAAGTCTTCGGAATAGTTTTACTGATAGCAGCGCTAAGAAAAGATTTGTATTTCGGAAAGACGTATATATACGTCCGGGGCACTAAACGCATAGGTTGAGCCATGTGAAAAAAAAACGCCGGTGGTAGTAAAGGGGTAAAATGGGAGAATAAGGAAATTAAGTATGTTGTGTTAACAGCGCATATAAGAAGTACTTCACATTGGTATAGTAGTTTGGGGAAAGGGGGAAAGGGTAGGAATGTCAGGTGTCGTTCTTGTCATTTGACCACGTTCAAAATTACGGAAGTCCATCGCCAATAGCCCACGTGTTGCTGGTAGGCTTATTTACGTCACAATGTGACGTAAATAAAAATACTCCCACTTACTTACAGAAATATTTCATAGGTTACAAGAAGAGAGTCTTTACAAGATTCAAACAAAAACTAAATGATCGAAAAAGTGCCTGAAATGCTTCAGAACACAGTTACAGTTAAGGGAAAATAATGTCATGCGGAAGAATTTGAAAACTCTATAAATAACGCGATTGAGTAGCATAAGAAACGCAGCAGATTTATAAGAAGAAATAATCAAAATATATGTTTGCGACTTTTAAAACAGTGCAAAAAATAAAAAGATTCGTGAAATTATTTTTCGCAGGAGAATACTGTCAGCCTCCAATGCCCACTTTTTATCTGAAAGATTGATAAAACAGATAATGTTGTCATAGTTGCTCCATTAGTAATGCAATATCTCCAGTGTAGGTTTCCCATCGTAATGTTATCTCTCTTTGCAACACTAAATAGTTCATTTTTGTTTCTTAGTGTAATCTTACAATTTGAATGCAAAAGAACATAAGCATGACTCTGATTTCGTTTTTCAAATATCTATTCCAAATTTCTTGCCAGTGATTTTAATAAATTTTACAAATAAATTTCAATGAAAACATGTATATTGTTAATATCTTTGCATTCTTCTGCAACATTAAGAAGTGATGCAAGCTCATTTTTTAGAATGTACTACGCATGAGTTTGTATTTATTACAAAATGCACTTTAGAAATAGGGGTCTATACCTATTTGTTCTTCATGTAGCTCCATGTTTCGAATCATCGTTAGAAATAACTTAGCACAATTTTTAGTCTAACCTTATCTACCCAAAAATGTTCAAAGTTAGAATAAGTCACATGAATTAACAAAGAATGTGTGTGTTTGTGTGTGTGTGCGTGCGTAATAATTCTCCATTTAAATTTTCTTTCGAAGCATTTTCTTTAATTTATGGTGAGATCTTGAACCCTCCAAGATATTGCGTGATAATTATTTCTTTTAGTTTATCTGTCTAACGGAAAGCACTATTTAACAACAACTTTATCTCCTCAAAAATTGCCACATTGACACATTTAAAAGTGAGATTAAACCAGAAGACATTTCAAAGTAATATTTCATCAGCCACCGATTCTAAACCAATCAGTTTATTAAATATAGGAAATCATATGATTATCGAAACTTCTAGCCGTTTCTGGTAGGAAAAGATAAAAACTGAGATCTTAGGAAATTCAACAAGATTCTTATAATCCTCCTTAGTTTTATTCTCTCTTTACTAATCTTTTGATTAATAAACATAAAAAAATTATATTTTGTTATTCATTTACAAATTTCTTTATTTAAATTGTTTATACTATTTCTCATACTGAACTTACTTTGTCCATCTGCCTTAAATCATTTCTCCATCCCTTTCGGGCAGCCAATCTAGATCCAAATTGCACTGCACTTCCAGCCAATGAGAACTCTTACTTTCATCAACATAAACTTTAGTCTTCACCACCTTTCTCCTCTCTCTCCCTCTACTCAAATCGAGAACTTTTTTTCCATGAAAGCAAAATCTCAACTCTTATTTTGCAAGACATATCGAAATACTTTCTAGGTACAGGCCGGAAGGTTCCTACGTTACCAGTAGCTTGACGTAAACGTTAATGTAAAAAAGAATGTTTTTGTCCATTGTTGTAACTCCGTATGTGTTTGTATTGTTGTTCACTTTGTCGCTTTATGTGTATTCAATAAAATGTGGAACTAAAACAATCAAATGTCTCATCATGTAATCGATTGCAAACAGATAAAAATGTCCACGTTTGATTCCAGTGAAATCGTGACAATATCTATTTATGCATGTAGCGTAAAGAAAAAAATACATATTTGTCATGACATATGAAATGCAATTACGATTCACTTATTATTTTGATTCTAAAAGTCAAAGACACGTTTTTAATACAGTAATTATAGCAATAAAACACACAAATAATGACTGGAAATAAAATGCATCAAGAAACAAGAAAGTCACCTCACCTGAAATCCATATCTGACAGCAGATAGTTGAGCATGATGATACGAATCAGACATGGGCATACCGGAATTTCTGGTAACTGAATCTCCAGAGGTAGACCAAGCATTTGGGTTGGTAGTTCCAGGAAGTTGGACTCCACTTTGATGCAATGCCATCATTGGTCGGGAGCTGGGTATAAACATCGATGACGGATGCAGATATCCATCTTGGTAAGCGGGCATGTGAATAGAAGACATATTCTGGAACATCGTGGGCCCTGATGCCCACTCTTCCTTAGGATAGGTTGCACCAAGCGTCATTAAAGTCCTGGTTATTTTAGAGGGACTTTTTGAACTGCTTACATTGAGCTATTTACAGAGGAATCCCTTTTTCCAAGTAAGTGATGACAGGTGGTAATATAAGTACTGATGATGTGAATTGGTTAACTATTAAACAGTACAATTAACTACGAAATGTAATGCTTTCTTTATACGGGCACAATTTCCAACTTCCAAATTACGAATTTCGGAAAATAAAAATGATATTTGTATTTTATTCTAGTTTTCATTATTCCGTATTTTCCGTATTTTCCTTTAAAACAAACATTACCTAGTACATCATTGTTCTTTGAACTCAAGGTTTTGGTAATTTCAGTTTGAAACAAGGTCTTTTGATGATTTTTTAGTAATGTTTGAAATGTTTGATAAAACACAGTTTTTTTACACACTTTTTAAAAGCATTCAAGTAATTATTTAATTAATGCTTTTTTATTATTTAATGTAATAATTAATAGTCTCTGACATTAATTTCCTTTTTGCCAAAACAGAGATAACAGAGATATCGTCCCAAAATTTATCAGCTTTAATTTAACAGTTATTGTAGAAAAAAGCAAACTGCGTCAACTTCGAGCTATCTGTACTGAGTTTTTGCTCAGCAAATAAAATTAAAAAACTTAATACTAAGTTATCTATTTCAAAAATTTACAAGAATCAAAATATATTTTTAGAACACAAGTGCTGCTTTTTTACTTTAAAACATCATAACTTTTATTTTATTTCTTCGCTGATTTATTTGCTTACTAATAAGCCTTCGTTGTTCGAGATTAAAAACCAGTGTCGTGTACTTTTCTCTCAACTATCTAACGAGCTAGCGTCCGTTATCAGAATTTACTCGGAAAAGGAAAAATAATTGTGTTTACAGTCTTTTTTATCAGTTTTCCTCGAAACGAGATATTTAATCATCGAAGAGATCAATATCCAGTTCCTATGTCACCACGTTGCTACGCACAACGACGACACTTTGCATACAGCAAAATGGCAATTTCTCTTCGGAAAAGATTAAATTATGATTTATTAAGAGTTGTGATAAATCTCTTCTACATTGTTTTGACGATAAGAAAGCACGGAGAATTCTTTCTCGGCTCATCAAAAGGAATTAGCCAACCGTCTGCTGTTACCTGGACGGGAGACCCATTGAAATTGGATGGAGCCCCGTGCATTCAAATATACACTTGGTCATGCACTGCCGAGTGGATGATCTATGATCCTATTGGCAGCTTCTCAGGGAGTTCCACGGTGAGCATTCAGATCACGTTCAAGCGTCACGCGTGGACTGTAAAAGACGCCGCTACTTCATCGTATTTCAACTGCTTTCAAAAGAATCGAATTGGATCTGCGACCAGAGGATACTTTGTCTCGCAGCCTCTCATGGAGTTGGGTTTCCTGTGACAAAAGAGATATTTTATTAAACGACAAAGCAACATTATATCCACTTGAATAGAAAATGAGATATGTAGTTTGTTTATGACAAGAAGCTATATTTGACAGCAAAATTTTCACGTTTTCAAAATGGTCACGTTTTGTTCAAGAGGTTTCTTGTAATCTGGGAGTCTAATTAAGAGCTCATCAGATGAAATTTCTTGAAGGGAGATTCGTAAAGATTACTGAGAAGAGAGATGTTTGCATGTATAGTAAGGGCAGTTTTTGGAATTCTAATGACAGTATCTATTCATATTTTTTTAAATTAAGATCCTTTTTAATTACCTTGAAATGCTTCTGGAAAATAATATGTATATTTTTAAAGAGGCATATTGTTAAAAAATTATTTTTTCATGAAAGTTATTAACATATTTTGTATACTAATAATTAAAAAATTATTAGTATACAAAATATTTTAATAACTTTCATGAAACTATCATATCGAAGTTTTTACTTCGATATGATGAAATTATACAAAACATGCATAAATCTGAACTCTTCAAAAGTGTTTCAGAAATTCTTAGTAAAAACTTTAATAGTTATATGGGACGATTGCAAAAGAAGTTTTTTTTTTATATGAACGAAGTGATGTGTTGAAGTTAAAACATACGAAATATATACAAATGGAAACAAATTGTGTACTTGTATTACCTTTAATAAGTGCTTCATTTTAGCACTGTTTCCAAATACTGCTAAAATAGTATCTAATATTTGAGAAATACCTCATTTACGAGGGTTTTTATAGGTACTCTGTTAAAAGCCTCGTCACTCGAATGTCTAATACAAAATAAGTTTTGAAATAAAATATTAAGCACTCCATTAATATTACCAATTATAAATTACCACTGATGAACATTACTTTGAACAATTATTGCAAAACATGGGAAAAAGAAGTCATTGTCAGGCATACTAAAAGTAAATAATTGTGTTTTATTTCTGCCTTTATTTTGTCATTTTGAGTATTCTCCCTCTCCCCTCTACTCTAGGTGTCATCCAATTTTTTTTTATATAATTTCATACGAAAAATGCTCGAATATTCTACCACCCCTTGAAGTTAACATCGCAAGTTGTAAGACATCCTGTAAATGAGTATCTAGTTTCTTTCAAATTGGAAGCCTCTTAATTCAAGTATCTTACTCGTAAGATAAATACTGACTATTTTTTCAGCAATACGATTTGAAAACTTTTGTTTCATACATTTCGACTACTACATCGTGAAAGATCTCAGTATTTCAAGAGATACAATTAAAATTTCCTTTTTTTTACATGCAGTTACCATATAAAACTAATAACAAGCGAAAGAGAAATAAGAAAGTTTATAGAGAACAAACAAAAACAATCATTATTAATGTTGCAGGTTCGCTTTAAGAAACATAAAAACCAAAATTATGTAATGAATTCACTTAAAATTTTTATGAAAACTGGTGAAGTTTAATGATAAAACCTACATAACATTCACATTTTGTTTTAAATACGAAAATTTGTGAAATCATATAAGGATTATGAAGATAAAGTGTTTTTAAAAATATTTGTCTCCCAGACACTACATAAAATTGATTTTTCTTTATACAGGACTCTATACTGTTAATAATACTGCTCCTAATTTAGTTTATGTCATACATGAAAGATTTTTAAAAATAATGTTATATTTATTTGATTGAGTAAATACCTCTTTTTTGCATAGTGAAAGCACTGGAATTATATTACATATTTTTTAATTTATGCCAGCTGGGTGGCATGGTTGGTTTTGTCGATGGCCTTCTGCACCTTAGGTTGCGGGTTTGACCCCAGCTCAAGTCGTTGGATTTTCATGAAGCAGAAAATCGACAGCGGCCATGTCGTATGATTAATGACATGTAAAAGATCCCTAGAGTGTCTGTTTGACTTGGATGCTCAAGGCTAAATTTAGTCCTAGTATATATATATAGGTTTACATCGTCAGAGCTCAGGGGCCTCCTTCTAGGGAAGAAAACTTTGCGTCAAAATTACCTGCGGCGTATGTGAAAAACTTAGATCATTTAGAAAAAGTGATATCAGCTCCTGGGGAATGTGCTAGGTCTGCAAAGGTAAAAAATACCAATCCGCAGCCCTATTAGAGGAGAAAAATTTTATTTTCCAAAATATCAAAATCAATAAGCAAAAAAAGAGAACATTTGTCAGAGAAAACATTTGTGGACTTATATTGTTTGAATGTGAAAATCTCTCTGCAATTTTTGGTTTAATTAGTTGCGAAAAGTCATATTACTATAACATTATATACAAGCGAAAAATATCTGACTCAATATTTTTGCTATTACTGTTATACCTAAGATATTCACCATTAAAGGTTTGAAACGCTGTTCAGGCTCTCGAGAAAGACTTCTTTTTCAAAAATTTCTTTTTAGTGAATTATACTGCACAAAACAGATTCTCATGCAATTCTCATGCATTGTAATGTAATGTGATCAGTTACGTATTGTATCCAATGTGTATTATGTGTATCAATTATGTATGTATGCATTTGATATCTCATATGCGATTCTGACTGATTTCGTGAATATATAAACGAAGTTCTTATTTAATGCATTTTTAATACTGTACTTGTTATTTTAAAATTGAGTTTTTTTTTTAAGATGAAAGTTTCCAGTAAAAAAAAAGGAAATAAATATAGTGAGTTTGGTTCTGCAACAGCACTGCAAGGATTGCTGGAAATACTTTCTGCTTTAAATCGATTTAAATATGATCAGTAAATATGCAAGGTATTTCTTGTACTTGCAAGTTACCCTTGATACTATACAGTACAGATATCCTCTTGACAAGTAGTTCCATGTATACACAGATGCTTTAGCTTTTAAAAATATTAGTGCTGGAGTCTATTTAAGTACTTTCAGTATTAGTTATCCCGTTGGAATGTATTGTGACAATTTTGATGGTAGATAGCGGCAATATCATTTGCGATCGATAAATTGGACAACTGTTCTAAATATAATAGTGCATTTTTTTATAGATCCTCAAGCTGCCATTTTGACTCTAATAATGAAAACACACTAGTTAATTCCTATAGAATAAAATTAGCTGAACTTGGGAAGTCTAGAGAAAGCATTGCCCTCCAGTGGATTCCCACTGTAACATTTCTGGAAATGAGAAAGCAGATAGGTTTGCTAGGACGAGCTTTCTCATGTCCCAAAATAAACTCTCCACTTACCTTTGCATAACGTAAAGAATCTTTTACAGTAAACTGCAAATTAATAGAGTCTCCCTGTATGGTGAAGCAGCTGCAGGTAAAGGGTGGAATACACTGGTGTGCAAAAATTAAGGACGAAGTCGAAAAATTAGCATATCAGCTGAACGAAGGGGCAGAGCGGACAGAAAGACCAATCAGGAGATTAAGTGAGGTGATGTACGGTAGCACATGCGCATATATGCAGGTAGACGTAATGGGGGAGTGTCTGAGTAGTAAAGCATGTTGTCGGTGTAAGATTAGTATTTCTGGCAAAGAGATTGCACACCGTATAGCAGTTAAAATCACACCGAGTTGCTGCCTCAGCGAGAAATGGCGAATAATCAATCTGTTAGACGACATCTGGATGCTTTTACCCGAGGTCGAATCATTGGGAAGTTGGAGGAAGGTCGCAGTGTGACAAGTGTGGCTGCAGAGTTCGGAATTGCACACAGCATCGTTTCACGACTTTGGAGACAATTTCAAACTACAGGAACAGCTATCGGGGGTTCAGTAATGGTCGTCCACGAGGAACCACACCCGCAGATGACCGGTATATTGCCTTATAGGCCAGAAGAAACAGGCGGCAGACAGCGGGAGAAATCGCTAGACACACGACACAGGCGACTGGACGACCGATATCGCGTTTTACCGGAAGACTGCACGGTGGTGGTCTGTTTGCACGACGCCCTGTACGGTGTGTACCTCTAACGCCTGCCCATCGGAGAAGGCGTTCTCTGTGGTGCCGGGAAT
The DNA here is from genome assembly GCA_019973975.1 of Trichonephila clavata. Taxonomy (NCBI): domain Eukaryota; kingdom Metazoa; phylum Arthropoda; class Arachnida; order Araneae; family Nephilidae; genus Trichonephila; species Trichonephila clavata. The sequence goes on from BMAO01000584.1 coordinate 326,658, forward strand.
ACCGGAATTGGAAAGACAATGAATGGGGACGAGTACTCTTTACAGATGAGAGCAGATTCAGTCTGAGTAGCGATTCTCATCGCATACTCATCTGGAGAGAGCGGGGAAGCCGCAATCATCCCTCGAACATCATTGAAAGGGACAGGTATGGAGGTGGCGGTGTTCTCGTTTGGGAAGGCATCATGCTTGGTAGTCGTACAGACCTTCACATCTTCGACGCAGGTTCAGTCAACGGGACCCGTTATTGTAACGAGATTCTTCTTCCTTATGTGCGTCTTTTTAGAGGCGCTATGGGTCCGCAGTTTCTTTTCATGGACGACAATGCACCATGTCATCGCACAGTAGCTGCTGAACAGCTCTTAGTGAGTGAGGATATTGAACGTATGGATTGGCCGGCACGATCTCCAGATCTCAATCCCATCGAGCATGTATGAGATTTTTTAGGCAGACGCTTGGCAGCTCGTACCTTACCACCAGTAACGATTCCGGAGCTTCGATTGGCGCTGCAAGACGAATGGGCAGCAATGCCTCAACAACTCATTGACACTCTCATTCTCAGCATGGGCAGACGCTGTGAAACCTGCCTAGCAGTCAGGGGAGATCATATCCCTTACTAAAGACCGGATATTTCTTGCTGGACACCCATCACAGGGATGTTTCGGCCTTCAGTCGCATTGCGCTCCATGCTACTTTTTCAATAAAGCTTCTTTTTATCCCTCTGATTTCTCTTTTAGTAAGTGTTGCTTACATTACTCATGTCCTTACGTATTGGGGATCTTACGGTATTAAATGTGTTGATTTGGAATGCTTTTGTACAAAGTTATATTGAAAAAACCGTCTCGTCCTTAATTTTTGCACACCAGTGTATATTGCTTAACAAAAGTGGTAGAGTCCCCAGTTCCCTGCCCCTATCTGTTGGAGCTGAGTGCTTTCGTTTACTTACTGGACATGACTACTTGCAAAGACACTTACATCGCATTGGAGTAAAGGATTCTGCTTGTTGCCCTCTGTACAACCAGGGTGAAATGGATGGTGATCACCTCAAACACTGCCCTATTGTCTTGAAATATTTTGAAGACAACTCTACGGAGGCAAGTTTTAATTCTTTTTGTGCTTCGTCATCATTTTATTTGGCTGCTCGTCGACTAATGGCAGAGAGGCCGAAGACGGTGTTAGATAAAAAAAAAGTTACTGGCAAATTATTTTCAAATAGGAGAAACTGTTATATAAATCTTTCGATGACTCAAAAACCTGTAATTTAGTCAGTTAGAGATGTGGGGAAAATAAAATTCCCTCACGGCAGTAACATTTAGAATTTTCAAAATTTCTAATAGAAGGATATATATTTTTTGAATGAGGATGCGTAAATATTTAATTGCATTTTTCTATATGCACAACTTTACTTTATTAATATAATTCAATGTAAGTATTAATTTTGTTACGTTACAACCAATGAAGAATGAAGTTAATCACCACCGTATTCATCCTGATGGGAGGCTGGCCGGCAATGGAGTTGGCCCCCAAATAATCAGTAATTTGTATATCCCCCTTGTTTAGAGGATGTTGTTGGAATTCCTTAGCTGGGGGACCAGCACGGGGTGTCACGGGTTTTGTCAACGAGTACGTGGGGTGAACGGACTCGTAAATTTAATTTCGAAACTGCAACTTTTGTAACTTTGCGCTTGGTAATTGACCAATGGCGCGGCTTTGACAAAGAGTGCGCGCAGGCACAAAGGGTGGGATTTGCCCTCACTTAAAAGGGGGTGCCGAGGACAATTTAAAGCAGACTAGATTATTTCATGTCGGAGTAAACTCTTCTTTTTAGGAAATTTAGGTCGCCTTGTCCGGTGGAAATGCCATGCCTCCCATCATCTTGTCTCCCGTTTCAGATAAGTGAAATTCTTAATGTTTGTTCATAGTTCTTTTATTCTTCAATTTTAATAGTGCTTAATCTAAACGCTAAATTTCGTAATGTATTCTAATTGTAATAAACTAATTTTTTAAAATTTTAATCCGAGTAGTTTCATTAGTTTTGTGTTGTCTTAATAATTCATTTAGAGTACTAGCCACTATGTTGATGCGGACTAAGTTAAATAAGCGAACCTGGGTAGTTTTAAGATGTTAGTTTAAAGTAAAATTAGTCAGCGCCGCATCAATCCCTAACTGAGCTGGGCAGTGAAACCTGAATTAACCGAGGTTAAGTTAAAGTAACCCCCCCCCACACACACACCTGCTTAAACTTCATTTCTTTACTATTTTTTAACTGATTACTCAACTACGAGTTATCAACGTCATTGGTAAAAATAGATCTCTTCACTGTGTTTACTGCTCAAGCGCGGGTAAATCTAACCGAGTTTTGAACCCGGTCAAAATTTTTTACCATGAACCGAGGTTAAGGAATAAACCGGCGACGGGGGGGGGGAGGAGAAACAAACTTTTACTCGAAACCCTGGTTTTCTTCCTTTGACTGTAGTTCCAGTTAACAGTGGTTAGTCTGGGCAGTTGATTTTTCATTTTGGTTCACAGAAAAATGTGAGTTTCAAGCCCGTCTGTTTTTTAACACAAAATGATCTCTAAAAACTTTAAAAATCTTATATAGTAATAATTTTATAGTAATGATTATAGCTTTTTAAAAAAAATTAATCTAACATTTTACACTTCATTTTTTTAGCGATGATTTAAAATCAAGACCTTCGCTAATATATTTATAGTACTGAATCCTAAAGCTTTTATATAAAAGAAAAACTGAGTGACTTTCCGAAGCTAAATCTCCATCTTCATATAAACTAAGAAGAAAAAAAGTTGTATTCAGTACAGAACATTTACAGATTTAAAAGTTACTTTGTAGCAGAAGTAAAAGTAGATTTAGCTTTTTGATATTCAAATGTTGTGTGGAAAACTAGTTACCATACACCTGGACTCAATCATTCAAAAGAAATGATACCTGTCATTTTTTTAACCACTTCAGTAGCAAGCAAATCTGTCATTTAGAACTAGGGGATGGAAAAAATTTGTTTATTGAAGCATTTCATTCTCACGTAATACCAACTAATTTTTTCAATACTCATAGCAAAATTCAGGAATCAGTTTAGCTTTGGAGCTGCGCAACTAATCTAGATCTAAAAATGCTAATCACGTGTGATAATCATGATGATATATTTTTCATTAACTATATTTTTAGTTACCCATTTATTACATTCAAAAATCGTCCATTTGCCCATCTTAGCAGTTTTTTCTGGCAATATGTAACTGTTTTTTTTAATAAATAAAAAAAAGTTACATATTGCCAGACAAAACTGCTAAGATGATATGATTCGAATAAAGATGATATTTAAATATTTTGGCATTATAAAAACTTTCAAATGGGAGAAGTATTATAAGTGTATGTAATATCACACATTTTTTAAAAATACAGTTAGACCTCCATTTTACAAACCCCTATTTCACGAATTTTTGAATTTTGCAAACTTTTTTCTGGAACAAAGAACATTTTATTGTTTTCTTCATAAAATATCCTCCAAATAGAGAAGTGTACTTTCTATTTAACGAACTTTTCCTTCTGTGATTCGATTTTTTTCTCTCAATTTTAAAAATACTTCTGAAATATTTCAAATTATTTTTAACACATTTTATGGTGATTAATGACCTTGAAATGTTTTTACCAGATGCCTAACTCCCATAGAGTAATAAAATTGCCTCAATTTTTAAATAAAAAGTAACGGATTTTATCAGTAATTAAATTTATAAGGACACATGTGATAATGCATAATTGAAATTACTGGTTATAAAAAATGCAAGTTTAAAGTATCCAACTACCCTAAAATCGTGAATTTTTTCAAAAATTGACAATTTTTTAAGGATTTTATTTTATATGTCGTCTTATTAGCTTTGTAAAAATGCCGAGTTTTTTATTCTCTAGAACAAAAACTACAAATGTTTTAGTAAAAGCAGATGCCCCAATTTTAAACAAGATGTCAAACTTTATAATGGGTTTTACTTGAAATGTATTTTTTTCAAAAAACTCAAACGCGGACAGAGATTGCTCAAAAAGTTTTGAAAATAATTAACTGAAATTTTTTGTGTATGTTCTGTGTTATAGTAGAAGTGTTTTTACCTTCAGATTTATCAAACATAGTTTTATTAAAAAATTTAGTCTCTTATGTGAATTGTGACGTAGTCACAAAGGAGAAATCGCCCCTATTCATGATGATCTCCACAGCTGGAGAGCACGTGGCTTTGGCGTCATTGTGCTTTGTCGGACAGCTGGACTGTTGGTGCCGGTGTAACTGGTGACACTATGGGCTGGCCATCACTGTATTATTTTTCGTCCATGGGCAGTGATTGTCCGACTCAGAAGGCTGGCGCCTCGGCAGGAGGCGGCGGGTATCTTCAAAAGAGAAAAAGGCGGCGAGGTGGTTCGAGAAACCAGATGTCGGCCAAGCCCTTGTTGCCAGAAACTTTTGAGAGGGACCCGAGCCTTTGTGATCCCTGCACCAATGATGGCCTTGCGAGAGCGAGGTGCAGGGTGAAAAACCTTGAGACCTGCTAATGGGGGTTGATGAGGGGCGTAGAGTGGACCCACCCCTGGAGTTTAAAAGGGTTGACCCAGCGAAAGAGGGAGGACTCCCACGATAGACTGCGGAGACAGGATCCGACGGACGAAGGAAGAAGCGCAATCGATTCCCCCGAAGACTCCCACAATAGACTCCCGAGAGGACTCCCCACGACCAACCCCTGTGACAGTATCCGGCGGAATAAGAAGGAAGCACGAGGCGAGTGCCCGCGGTAGAGGAATTCAACGAATTAATTTTCGTACTGAGTATCCTGAAGACCTGATGCCCAGATGAGAAGCGCGGTGTGGACACCAATGCAATTAGCAGGCTAAATAGAGCTAACACCTGAAACTGGCCTTTTTTCTCTTCCTAGTGATCTTCTGAATGTTATAAAGTGAAATAAACCAATTTTAGCTCACAAAAAAGTATCTTTTTAATGATTAGCCTGGCGTCACTATACGCTACCAAGTCCACGACGCCAATTTCATGTAATAACTAAGATAAAGTGCTCTAATTTTTGTAAAAATTAAAATATCTCTCATCCTGAAGGTCATTTCAACAATGAATACCAAAGTAACACATCAAAATTATAAAATTGAGAATTTGTTGATAAACTTTTTGTACTTTTTTTCTTTTATGTTATTTTCTTTTGTTAATTTTCACTCTTTTTTCCCCATTTTAGTAATCATAATTTCTTTTTCTCTTCTTAATTTTAGAATTTTTACTTAGAAACCACAAACTTTTAGAAACCACAAAAAAAAAAAAAAAAAAAAAAATTCCATCTGTCCATTTTTTAAAAAAAAAAAAAATGTTGTCTCAAGTAGTTGGGTACCTTAAAATTACTTGTAAGCTTAAAATTAGAAAATGTGTCATTAAAATTAATTATTTGTTATAAAGAATTATTTATGTGTGTGTTGAAGATGAAAACACAGTGTATTCCTGGACATTGTTTTCCTTGCAGATTTCATTTTGATGGGTAAGATTTATAAAATAAAAAGATATTACTTCACGAAAAAAATTTCAATATAATTACTTTTTTCTTAATAATATATAATGTTTTTGAATTTAGAATTCGTTTTACGTGGTTTCTAAAGTACATTAAAATATGAATCTTTATTTAACGAGTTTTCAACAATACGAACTTTTTTCCGGGTTTTAGCAACTTCCGTTAAATAGAGGTTTGACTGTATTGCACGCATTTCACGTCTAATACGTATATTTTACTGCGCAGATGTATAGTTTTTTTTAAAAATAAGTTATAATTTTATTATGTATCTTTATTTTTAAAAAAATAGAATGTCAAAAAAAAAAAAAAAATAACACATTCAAACAAAATGAAAGTTAGTTTCAATGCCTTAAGCATTTTGGGATTATTTAGTGTACGCTTTATAGGACAGAAGTCCATAATCCTTATGATGAAACTTTTCTCTTTCGCTTCAAATAAAAACGAATGTTAAAAACTTCTGCTTTAGGATACTTTTCGCTAATGCAACTTATACTTTATATAAGTAAGAAATAATACTTATGCAACGGTAGAATATTTTTTTTAAAAATAATTTTCCTTTAAAAAGGTTTATTTCTAATGCAATTCTAATATTCTTATATTTTATTCAATAAAACATTTTTTGGAATTCCATCGAATCTAAAAACGGACTAAAAGACTTCTTTTCTGCAATATTGTTTTAAATAATGATTTGACTCATTTTTCTAAGCAATGTATACGTGATATATATACATAATTTATTCTCTATTTATTTATTAATCCCTTTCCAAATTTAATTTATCCCAAGTTTTCAGCCAAAAAAGGTGAATTTTTTTAAATATTTATCTTAGTAAATATTTTTCAAACCAACTATTATAATTGATATTATTTTTTTCAAAAGTAAATAAACACTTAAGAAACAAAGAAATTCTACCTATAAACCTTTGCTTTTTTCATAGCCATATAAATAATTTTTGAAGTTATGCAATCAAGCTGAAATGTAATACAAACAAAAGCTAGCTTTAAAGCTAAAAAAATGCGTTTTATTGGAATCCTGAATATTTTAACAGAATTTTTTCGTTTTTCTTTTTATTTAATTAATAAAAATGCATCGTATATGACAAATGCAAAAGCAAATTACTGCATGTAGTGTTAGACATCAGAAACTAAACAAAAATATCTACTTTCTATTCTTTTTATTTCTCTTTTAGTGCCTTCCTTTAAACAGGCGGATCTTCATATTTGTTTGCTGGGAGGATTATTTTCTGTGAAGCCCTCCCCCCCAAAAAAGAGGATAAATGTTGTCAGAAAAACGAACGATCACCCTCTTTTAAAGAAAGATTCCTCTGAATGGTATTTTTCAGTTTTATTGTTTTATCATCATAGTTCTGTATTGTAGATCAGTGGTCCCATGCCGCGGACCGGTACTGGCCCCTCAAGAAGTATTAAATTATTTCTATTTTATTTACTATGATGTATTTATCTAGGGGTTTGTGCGGCTTCCTATGGATAAGAGGTTAGCTTGGACCTCAGAGACATCACCTAAGGCCTCATCAATACCCCGCATGCGGAAAATATCGTGACGTATAAAATACTTCGTTAGAGAGTGATATACTTTAGCTTTAATCTCTCTTCCTTGCGCGTTTGAGTGACTGTAATAATCAAACATTTTCCCATCGGTAAATAAAATTATTTATGTATGAAACTTATAAAATATAAGCGATCAACGCCTCCTTCTTCGGTAAAATTATCATATGATGACCAGTCCGCAGTAATAAAAAAATTGGGAAGCATTGTGGTAGATGATTGTCTTTCTATATCTTTTTATGTATAAAACGTATCGGTTATATAAAGTTACATCCAAAAAGTGTAAAAATGTGTTTTATAATATCGCCTCTTCTTTTTTAATAAAATTGTAGCTGCTCACCTTTGATACACACAAAGGTTGATTTAGGATTTCTCTCTCCTGTTGTAGAGAGAGGTTGCAGTCTCTTGTACTTAAAGCTTCATTTCTTCTTCATTTTCCCTTTCAATTGCTGTATGTCAAAGATATCTACAATGGAGATAAATACCATGGCCTTCTTTTTTTCTCTCCTTTAAGACTGTAGTTTTTCTTTTTGAAATACAGTAATTCCTCCTTTTTTCCAGTGAAATACATAGAAATAATTTTGTAGCCGCTTTTCACTCAGGATAATATTTTTAATTGCCTAAATGAACTCTGGATGAGCCAGTTTAGTATGATTTGCATGTTGGTGCTTAATTCAGGCAAAATAAATAAAAAAGAGTTCAAAATAAAAAAAAAATAAAGAAGAACGTCTAAATTCTAATCAAACAAACGAAATTTCTATCACAGATAGGAAATAAAAAAAAATCATCTAAGAAAATTTTTACTTTGAGTTTCTAATGTAATGACTAAAACATATTTTGCAAACATTTTGATGAATTTCACTTGAGATTCAAGTCGTTTGATAATATTGATATGCATCTTAATAACAAATAATACCGTAACGAAATAATTTTTTACAAATTCACTTAGGCTTGTATTTACATTTATATTTGTGTTTCAACTTATAATAATTTTAACTCGTGTTTAAAACTCAGTTTACATTCATAAAAATTAGGGTTCAAAAATTCGACGCGCACAACGAAACAAAATTCAAACTATTTACTTGATCTCTAAGCATAATAGTAGACCTTTTTGTCTGTTAAGGTATTCAACTACCCCAAAATGGTGAATTTTGACAAAAATTGACAATTTTTTTTATAGTTTTTTTTATAGGCCATCTTATTAGCTTCATAAAAAGATGAAGTTTATTATTTTCCGTTCACTAGAACAAAAACTACAAGTGTTTTAGTAAAAGCAGATGCCATTACTAAAAGCAAGATGTCATACTTTAAAATGCGTTTTACTCAAAATGTATGTTTTTTTTTCTTTGAAAATGCTCAAACAAAGCCAGCGACTGTTAAAAAAGTTTTGAAAAAAACTAACTGAAATTTTTTTTTGTATGTTCTGTATAATAGTAGAAATGTTTTAACTTTCAGATTTACGATTCACTGTTTTATCACACAATTTACAGTCCCTTATGTCAGTATAGTCACCGTTACTTTAAGCAATTACCAATAATAACTAAGAAAAAATGCTCTAGTTTTTGTAAAAATTAAAACTTCTCTTATCCTGAAGGTCATTTCAAAAATGAATAGCATAGCAACACATCAGAATTGAAGAATTGAAAATTTGCTCATAAACTTTTGGTACATAAAGGGCCACGTTTATGTTATTTTTTGTAAATTTTTTTCCCACTTTAGTAATAATAATTTCTTTTTCTCTTCTTAGTTTTAGTATATTTTTCTTAAAATGTATTGAGAAAATTTAAAAAGCACTAAAAAAACTTCTCATATCTCCATTTTTTTAAAGTTGTCGCAAGCAGTCGTATACCTTAACATTACAGTTATACATAATTTTTCCAAAAAGCTCACTTAAAATATACCTTCTGATATTACATGAAAAATACCAAAATAAATACAGATTTTCGTATTTTGTTAAATAGTAACATTTAACTGAGATCGTTGGCGCAAATAATTTATTGGTGAATTTTCAATCAAATTTATGGAAGAGAAAGACATTGGGAGAATATAAGACCAATATAGTGATGATAAGCCAACATAATAACTTTAAAAAAATAGAGGAACAGAAGCCTTCGGAATTGTCATCAAGTATCATTCCATCGATGAAGATTTCATCGTTATCTCGTATTCTCGGCGAGTGTCGACAATGAATCTCTGTAATCCTCTGCTTTATTGGATAGTTTCCTCATAAACATTTCGAATCAGAAAAAAAGGCTTTAGGTTCCCAAAGCTGTTGTATATGATTATTGCCTATGTGTCTTAATCCGTTCAGCAATTATAACTCTGGTGAGGATTACCTGCTGTATGTAATAGCCAACGTGGGATACTGAGTTATAAATGTAATACGTGTGGAGTAATTTATTACACCTGCATGAATTATTATATTTGCAAGAATACATATTACTTTATTTTTTCTTTTAATGTGAATCATGGTAAGTTCTCTTGAATAATAAGAAGTACGAGTAACTAGTTTTTGACATAAAACAGGTGGATAGATAGGTGGGTAGAAGAAGAAAAAATAACATATTTAATGGGAATTGGAGACATAACCAAGCTATGGGAAATATCATAACGAACAAAATAGATGTCATTCAACTTTTTTCCACCTTTTTATATTTCGGTTAAACTTTGTAAATGTTTTCTATATTTAATGTTTTTCCAAAACGTGACAATGCATTGAAGAAAAATTTTCCATAAACAGTAGACTGTAATTTTAAAAAAAATTCTAAGAAAATTTTTTCCTTATATATTCGTGAATAAAATATATATATATATATATTCTGGGTTTTTTTTTCTTTCACTTATGGACTTTTCAAAATAAAAGATATATTACATTAGGCTTCAAAGCAATTTATAACATTTGATTATTTCAGGTTTATTTAAATGAAACGTCTTAAATGTGCCGGCTATCTTACAGGCCCATTCAAAGCTGATTCAAAATTAGCCAATATTCCGAATACTTTTGAATACAAAAAATTATAGTTTAAAAAAAACTAAGAAACTCCCTTTTATAGTTAATCGAAATGTAACTTAATTTTTTAGTCGCCAGATCTGAAAATAGGATCCGGAATTAGTTGCCAAATGCGGGATGGGATCTGAAAATGGGAAATCGTTAATCTTGATGATCCTGATCAGGACAATGGAACAAAACTATTAAATTATTATATTGTAATCAGTAATGGACAAGCGAACAGAATCTAATTAATCTGACCTTTAAAAGTGGGCAAAAATTTAGTTCAAAGATTCCGTTACATACAAGTGAAGTTTATAAAAGGGTGTTAAAAAAAGAAACACTTTCTTCATGTGGGTGAAATATGTCTTAAATTAAGTTCAAAAAATTCATTCAAAGAAGTTAATTAAAATTTTCTTTCATTTTTTTTCTGTTTGAATATTATCAAAAACATAAAAAAAAAATTGCTTGCAAGTACAAAAAAAAAAAAAAAATAAATAAATAAATATGTACAAATGATTTAAGTCAAATATATATGACAGATTTTTAAATTTTATGGTGTCCCTATATAATTATTTATTAGATACGTGTTAAAAAAATCCCCTATAACTATTTTAATTGATTCCTTTGATTATAGTGCATTTTTAAATAACTAAAGATATAAAATGTCATCAAATATTTAAAAAAACAAACTGTATCCAATATATATATATATATATATATATAAGCTTCTTATATTAACTATTACTATATTTAGCAAACTTTAAAAAATATTCATAAAATTTCAAATTATTCAAAATATAACAAGAAATAATATAAATCTCAATTTTTAGTAGTCAGTTTAAAAGAAGTTGAGTTCCCCCCCCCCCTGAAAATCAGAAAATACAGAAGAATATTGCAAATAAAAGCTATTAGAATTTACACTAATAAGAGAAATTTTCAAATTATTCTAGGATATCTTGTTAGGTATTTTTTTCTTTTTTTTTTGAAAAAAACTGAGTAATGTTTAAAATTCTCAAAGAAGGTAATTTCTTATCACTTCCCTGAGTTATGTATCGAATATAAAATTTCTTAGTACTTCGAAAGGTAATTTTTTTTGCTAAAAAACAAAGCAAATCAACAAGCATGACTTTAAAAAATATTAATCGATTCCTTTTTAAAAAATCAATTTTAAACAAATTTGTAAATAAATATTCCAAATAAATTATACGAATTTCGTTATAACAGTTCTTGAATTTAATAAATCTTTAAAATGAATATTTTTGTTTTAAATTTGCACTATATGGTGGCGTTCTGAACGTGTAGTGTATTTTTGACCTTGAATAACTCATTAATTCTTGAATTTCGATGTTAAAGCCTCCTATCATGGAGAGGTATGTAACACTGTCTTCGGCTAGTGTTAAAGAATAGGACCCATATTCGAAATATTTTTTCAGTTATAAAAGTACTCAAGCATTAATATTATATTCTGGCGTCACTATCCTGTAGAGAATCATTTTATCATACTACTCATTTTTATCCGAGTTGATCTATTTTTTCTGTATAAAATGTGTTTCACAATTTTTCTTCTATACCGTAATGCTAAAAGAGCTATCCTTTTACATGTTAATAAGGAAATTAACTATTTACTAAAATATTTCGAAAATTTAAAAACACTACGTTATAAAGAAATGCACGTGTTGCAATGTCACAAATTTTAATAAAAATTGAGGCGTTTTTTCTGTCCGAAAATGTGCTCTGCGTTAAGTCCACGTTCTCGTACATATGGCGAAAACAGCCTTAATAACATTCGTTCTCTTTGTACGTATTCTAAATGATTAAATAAGTTAGTGTAATAATGCTGTTTGTGGTTAATATAAATATGCAAGGTCAAGTTTGGAATATTTTAATTGCTCTCTCAAAATCATGAAATATGAAAGAGTCGTTTTTAAATCCACAACACGAATATCTTTTATTTAAAATATTTGTGTTTTTTCTTAGTAATTTTATTTAATATTAAAAAAACATAATAAAATTTTCGTTAATATTTTATAATCTATAAAATATTAACGTTTAATATGTAATGCATACGTTTAAATATTTCATAATTTTTAGCTTATGAATGTGTATCGCATAAAATATAAAACTTCACAGATAAAGAAACGTTTTTTTTTTATTTCTAATGGGATGTGCGGATTGGTGTTTTACCATTGCAGACCTAGAACATTCCCGGAAGCTGGTATCCCTTTTTAGTGCTGCGCCCTATAGGCGGATACCAATCGCCGCAGGTAATTTTGACGCCCAGTTTTCTTCTCTAGAGGGAGGCACCTGAGCTCTGACGATGTGAAGTTGTACTAGGATTTAATTACTAGGTACTAGAATTAAGGCCAAACACACTGATAACCTAGGGATCTTTTACATGCCATATAATCATACAACATGGCCGCTGTTAATTTTCTGCATCATAAAAATTTACCGACTCTTGGGCCGGGATTGAACCCTCAACCTTAGGTGAAAACGTCCAGAGACAAACCAACCACGCCACCCAGCCAGCAGATAAAGAAACGTAAAGCAATAAATAATAGTTTTAAGAGTCTTTTGGTTTCCTGTTAAATAAAACTTTAATTTCAATTTTTTGTTAAATGTGAAAACTTCTGATACGCGAAAGTAATTCTTCAGAACTGACTTATGACAGGAAATGTTTATTAGTAGATTTCTCGAAAACCGATTTAATAAGCACCATTTCCATTTTTCTTTCAGCAGCATTAGCTGCAGAAATATAGACTTTTATTAGTAGTACTGTTTAAAAATTTTTGCAATAAATGCGTATTTGTAAACTGATTTAGAATGTATGAATTGCTTGAAATTTTTTTTTTCCTTTTTAAATAGAGATGCAAGTTTTTCAAATTAACTTTAAATGAGTATTTTAAGTGTACGCTTTAAATGAGTATTTTAAATGTACGCTTTAAATGAGTATTTTAAGCATACGTATATCTTCCACGTTATTTAATGGTTAAGCTGCCCATATATTTGGACATTCAAAATTTCTTGATGCAAATTGCTTTATATTTTTGTAATAACACAAAAATTATAGGTAAAATAATTAAAACATTACTTGTATTTTTTACTTTTTAAAAAATTGATTCTCTTTTTTTTATATATATATAGTTCAGAAATTAGGATTAAATTTGTTGCTAATGCATCAAAAATACTTACATTAAATTTGTGATAAAAAAATACAGCCAAATTTCTATGAAAATCATTCTTATTTTTTTTAAGGAAAGAAATTCCGTAATTTTGCTAATTATATTTCACGTTTCTCATAAACATCCTCATCGAAATAATATAATTCTTTTGTATTATTCAGAGAACATAACAATCAAAATCAAATCTAAAATTCGCTTTGCTACCATAAAATCAATTTTATGGTCACTTGACCTCATGTTAAACTGTAATGTCGAATAAAACTGAATTGTAAGCAAAACAAAGCGTTTAATTATGAATGTTTGAAGATATTAAATTCTTGTTAGGTAATGTATTGGCTGTTTCAATTTCTTTATTATATAATTGGTCTATCGTTTCCACGTTACGTGATCTTTATCATTTTTAACTGCGCTTTCAATGCATTTATAGCATTTCACGTTTTATATTTCATGATTTCAATTCAATTAGATGAGATCTTTTTCTAAATAAATTATACTGTAAAAAAACTTTAAAAAAAATACGATTTTATACTTGGTCGAAATAAAAAGTAAAAAATAATTCTTAACATAAGAATAAAATGAGTAACGAGAAAGTTAATATCATTGTGATAAAAGAGTGGGGTGCTCGATATCAATTGTTATAATTTCTTACTAGTTCTATTCCGAAATGCAGAGTTAGTGTAAAAATGTAGTACAAAGCACCCCACATTTTTAACACAATGACATTCATTTTCTCGTTAATCATTTTATTCTTATATTAAGAATTACTTTTTACTTTTTAGTTCGACTAACTATAAAAGCTTGCTTTTTAGTTTTTTTTAAACTACAATTTTTACTTTTCATTTTTTAGTTCAACCTACAATAAAAACGTGTTCTTTTTTAGTTTTTTAAACTAACATTTATTTAATTATGAATTAATCTTAAATGCGTCATTTTTTAGAATCTGGACTACCCATTGGCATCCTATCAGTGTGTTGATACGACCTGGTTTGCAAAATGTAGGATCAGCCACAACTGAGGGAAATCTTGAAGATATTTCATACGGCAGAAGGTGTTAAATCAATGATGTTTTTCGCTAAAAAAAGCTTAACGTTCTCTATGAAACTTGGACCGGTATTAGACATAAAAGTACACGTTTTGAATCAAAGAGTTTGTGAGAATTTATTTAATCCGGTGATCTCTGAATCATCAGCTGTTTTAGTAAAATGAAGCAATGAATGATGTTTCATTCTACAGATCCGAGAAGAGAATTTAGAAAAACTGACTTTATGTCAGGATTTTAAGCAATTAGATCATAAATTGTTTTTTCCACATGCTCGCGAGTCTATTTTTTTATTTCCATTTTCAGAAAAACTCGACAATAGTTTATATTATGGTAAGAAGTTACTAACGCATCCTCCCCTTGTCCACATAAAGAACACTTTTTTTTTTGTATTTGTATTAACCATAAGCGTTTTCATTTTAGAATTGTAACTTAATCTTTTTGTCGCCAATTCTGAAAATGAGATTTGGAATTAGTCGCTAAATCTGGAAATGTGAAATCGTCAATCCTGATGATCCTGATTAGGACAATGGAACCAAATTATTACATTATTGTATTATCAGCCGTCCTTGACAAGTGAAAAATTTCGAATTAATCTGAAAATTTTAAAATGGATAAAAATATCAAGTTCAAATATTCCGTAACATACAGGTGAAGATATTAAAAGAGCGTTAATAAGATAATTTTAATTAAGGGAAGGGATTTTTAATAAACTTTTAAAGTTTTGCGTGATGAATAACAAAGCAGATTATCTTTCTGATTGCATGAGACTAAAATTTAAACTGATATTTTTCATCGCATATCTTCATATGCATTTATATTTTTATAACGTTTCAAGTTCCTGTTTAAAAGATTTTCACACACAAACCCAATTCTTATTAAGATATTTATTGAATATTTTACAAATGAATCCAATTAAATGGTTTAAATAAAATTCTGTACCAAATATTTATTATAATTTATGAAAAAATGATAGTAAATTTCTTTAAAGTTTGGAATATATCAATTTTCATCATAATTTTTAAATTATAAGACGTCGGTTTTTTTCTCTTGACAAAAAATTCTTTTTACACCCGATATTTTTTAAGGATTTGTTTAACTTTTATCAAAAACCTATTTATTTCTCTTTACTAAATACGAATTATGGTCGGTTTAATGTAGCATGATTATTAGTATAAATATCAACGAGAAATGAAAAATTTTATATTCGTTGTCTTTATCTCCAAAAAAAAAAAAAAACACAAAAGAAAAACAAATAATTGATTTTCTGATTATGTAAAGATCACGTATTAAATAAAATAAAAATCTGGGGTTCGTGCGTCACATTGTTAGTAACAACCTCTTTTTGTATGAACTGAAAATGTTGTGATGCTTATTATTTTATAAAAACTCTGGTACAAGTTTTGAAAAGGAAAAAATCAATTACATTTTATTATCAAAAGTCAAATTATTACATGGATTTTGTAATAAATGAACGACTTTCAAACCTGATTTGTTACAAAAATTCTATAAATATTTCCATTTTGAAAAATCAACATTTTTTTTAAAAAAATTCTGTTGTTAATTTGGAGTATATCGTTAAAATTTCATAAAAAAAAAGTATAAACCAGAAAGAAGACTATTCTCATCTACACCTGTTGTACAGTGAGCCACAAAATTGAGTATACACCTCTAAAACTTTTAGACTTCTTCCAATTACAAATTAAATATTGATTTAAAATAGATAATTTTTTTTATCCTAGATACTTTAACCTCTGCTTTACCATCCTATAATAACACAATTCTATAGTTAACTTATTTATTATGAAAAAAGTTAAGCACTTCGAAGAAAAGATAGAAAACCATGCCACAAGATTGAGTATACACTTCTTATATTTGTTAATTTTGCCACCACTTTTTTTAATTTCAAATTTTCTTTAAAGAGTTTCAGGAGTAGCTGCTGCTTATAACACGTGCAATTTCACTTCAATGCTTTTAAATAGTATTTTTTCTCATTAAAAATCTTAAAATGAGCTCTCGTAGAGAAACTACTGAATCTGAACGTTTATTGGTTGTAAAATGGTCGAAAGAGGGAAAATCTCTTCGAGAAATCACTTCGTTGATTGGTGTAACTCATGGTTGTGTCCAAAAAATTCTACAGAAGTATAAAAAAACTGGATCTGTGGCCAGTATTCCTGGAAGAGGACGTAAAGAAATACTGAGTACTACAGTAAAGAGGAAGATCATTCACTCAGTAAAGAAAGATCCGAGGATGAGTGCCTCTAAACTAGCTTTATCGATGGCCTCTATAATCGGGGAAAAGATCTCAGATGAAACAATTCGACGTACCCTTCACCAATATGGGTTTCATGGCCGTACACCAATACGAAAGCCACTCATCAAGTATGTGAGTAGACAAAAGAGAATGATTTTCGCCAAAGAACATCGTTTAAAGCCTATTTCTTTCTGGAATACTGTAATATTTTCTGATGAAAGCAAGTTTAATCTTTACGGAAGCGATGGACGATTTAAAATATGGAGAGAAGCTGGGAAAGCACTGGCACCTAAAAACACCATTAAGACACTCAAGTTCGGGGGTGGATCTGTCTTCGTTTGGGGTTGTATGTCGGCTGGAGGAGTTGGAGAGCTTGCTTTTATTGATGGTATTATGGACAAACATATATATTTGGGGATTTTAAAGGATAACTTGGAAAAAAGTGCCAGTAAGTTGGGGCTTGGGTAAGGCTTCATATTCCAGCAGGACAACGACCCCAAGCATACAGCGAAGATTGCCCAGTTATACTTGCTGTACCACTGCAGGAAGCAATTACACACTCCAGCCCTGTCAGACCTAAACGTCATAGAAAATTTGTGGTCGTAATTAGAGAAAGCTGTACATGAGCACGAAATCACAAGCAAAAAAGTTCTCAAGACGGTTCTGAGAGAAGAATGGGCTAAAATTTCTGTTGAAACCACTAAAACACTGGTAGAATCTATGCCCAGAATATTACAAGCTGTAATTCAAGCAAAAGGTTATGCAACAAAACATTAATTTGTACTTTAAAAGGAAATTAATAAAGGTGTATACTTATTTTTGTGGTGTTGTTTTTCCTCTCGTCTCAGATCTTTTATTTTTTTTCGTAAAAAATAAATAAACGTAACAATTTTATTAATATAATACGGTAAAGCATAGACTAAAGTATATAAGCTAAAAATTTCAATCATCTTAAAGCAATATTTAATTTGTAATTGCAAAAAGTCTCTAAGCTTCTAAGGTGTATACTCAATTTTGTGGCTTACTGTATATACTAATTGATATCCTGAGATATTATCACTTTTTTGAAATTTGAAAGCATCATGAAATTTTTCAAAAACAATGGCAATACATGCATTATGAAGCATTTTATAGATTTCCAATACAAAATTATGATTTAAAAAACAATATTTCCCGTTGATTCGTAACTCAGTTGCATTACATTACTTGAGAAGCGGGTACAACAGGTATCACCAGTAGGGCTGTTATAAAATTGTTTTAACATGAATGAGATCAAGTGGCGTAACGGAGAATATTAGCCCCCCCCCCCTGCAAAGTTGGGTTTTAGGTTCCAAGCCCAAATATGTACTTTGAGTCCCCTAGAGTCCCCTAGAGCCCCTAGGCACCCCCCCCCTCAACAAGGGGGGATGTACGTTACGCCACTGATGAGATCAATGATTGTAATGAGTTTGTATTCATGGTTAAAAATATTTTACTTGAAACTGGATAACTTTTTAAAATTAAACCGTACTATGTATAAACTTAACCCATCAAAATAGGACCCTCTTATAGAAATTGTAAATAAATCTTTCAGAAATTCCTTTGAATGGGTCGTTTTTTAAGCATAATAAGATTCTATTTGACAATTTTCATTTATTCAACTATCTTTCAATGCAAATGGAAACACATGTAGCTTAGACATAGCTCCTTTTTATTTTTAAATAAATTCTAAAAGCATTCGAATCATCATTACAAACTCTGAACTACAGAACCGGCAAATAAATTCTGTTTTTTATTGCAACATCGTCAATGCTGCAACAAAATCTAAAATAATTTTAACGAGAAGTGATCCCCATTTATAATTAGTACCACTCGGTATATTCAAATGATATCTAAAAAATCTGTAATATCAATCAATCATTATGAAATCATATCTCAGTAAAAAATATAATTAAAACAAAAAAAGACATTTCCCAGAAAAGTTTAATTGTCTTAAGAAGGACTTTTTTTTTTAAATCGAAGGGAAAAAAAGTACGAACTGAATTGAAAAAATAGATATCTTTTAAATAAAGTTAAAAATATATTTATTTATTTTTTTCAATACGAGAAATTTTTTTTTCTGAATAAAAGCAAACTTGTTTAAAATTTTATATCTCATTAAAAAACACCAAACCAAAAACGAATGCATTCTTCTAAAACAAATTGGTTTACCTTTAAATTATGTGTTTGTAAAGATTTTTCTTTAATTAAGGTTCATCTCCAAAAGCATACACTGTGGACAAATACATATGTTTATAATGCTATCCGTTTACATTTAAACGTACTATTTTTATATAAGCTATTAAAATCTTAGTTCTGCTGCAAATGATTTAATAAATATTACAATTTGGTTGTCTAAATAAGTACTGAGAGTTAACTTGAGGGCTTGATTAAAATGTATCCAAATACTTGCGACAGTTTTTTTTTTTTTAAAAAATGGAGTTATGGGGATTTGTTTGTGATTTTTAGATTTGCTTAGTACATTTTAAGAAAGATATGCTAAAATTAAGAAGAGAAAAAGAAATTATTATTACTAAAATGGAGAAAATTGGTAAACATTTACAAAAAATAACATAAACGGGGTCCATTTTCGTACTAAAAGGTTATGAGCAACTTTTCAATTTTTTAATTTGGATGTATTGCTTTGCTATTCATTTTTAAAATAAGAGATATTTTACCTTTAAGGTAAGAGATATATTTTAATTTTTACAAAAACCAGAGCACTTTTTATCTTAGTTATTATATAAAATTGCTTAAAAAAACAGTGGTTATATTTACATAAGGGACTCTAAATTTTGTAATAAAACAGTGATTGATAAATCTGAAGGTTAAAACACTTCTACTATTATACATAACTTACACAAAAAATTTCAGTTAACTATTTTGAAAACTTTTTGAGTAATCACTTCCCCGTTTGATCATTTTCGAAAAAACACATTTCGAGTAAAACGCGTTTTAAAGTGTGATATTTTGCTTCAAGTAATGCCATCTGCTTTTACCAAAACACTTGGTAGTTTTTGTTCTACTGATTGGAAAATAATAAACGCGGTATTTTTAAAAAGCTAATAAGATGACCTATAAAATAAAATCATAAAAAAAAATTAGTCAACTTTTGGCAAAATTCACAATTTTAGGGTAGTCGGATACCTTAAAAATAATTTAAAATAAAACTGAGGGGACATGTCGTTCGTTCTACATATATATTGAAGAGATTGTATATTACTATCAAATAATTGTAACACTTATAATAAATATATTTTAAAATACTCCCATTTTTAGCATTTTACAGATCGTATGGATAAATTTTCTCTCGAGTTAAATAGATGTCACCCAAAGAGAATGAGTCAATCTGCAAAGTATTAGGGTAAGGAAGGGTTTGTATTTAAGTATTAATAACCAAAAGTTCACACTTAAACAATACGCCTCGCAAGTTTGTTGCCAAGTCGTTTAACATAGTCATACTTAGAACTGACACTCAATTTTCTTGTCCAACACTTTGATTATTGGTTGATTTTATGTGCATCAGTTCTACAATACGCCGAAATTTGGAAGGTGATGGCTCGAGCTCTCTATCCGTCGGTTATGAAGGTTATGAATCTTTATGCTGTACTAACCAAGATACTATGAGCCTTATGTATATCAAATTGTTCTTCACATCAGTTATGTTATAATGATAGAACCATGTCACGTACAGCAAACAAATAAAGAACTACAAGAAAATATTGTATTGAATATTATTGAATTTTAAAAATACTGAGATACAATATTTTATAAAATTTAAAAATAGGAACTTTTAAATTTGATGTATCATGCGTAATTAGAGAAAGGGGCGGGGCTTTCTTATAAAAAATATAACTAGACTTGGAACCAAAAATTCCAATTTTTAAAATGAACTGAATTTTGTAAACTTAAGTATAAAAGAGCTGCGAATACAAGGATCAATTTCGGAGTCTATTTTCTTATATTTCGTTGAAAGGCTGGATGTGATTTCCCTTTCATCGATTATTTATAAAATTGAAAGCTTAAATTCCATAAAAAAAATTTCATATTGAGTACAAGTTCTTAAAAAAAATCATTTTTTTTAATTAAAAAATTCAAATATTTGATAATCATAATAGATTAATCATTATAGATCTAAAAATAAATTTATTTATTTCGAAAGTAATGATATATTTTTAGTACGTCTCTCATTTTATAATAAGCGTCGTAAGTCTTCACACTTTTAGTTTAATACTCTACGGTTTTCAAAACTTAAAAAAATTGCCTTCCCAACACGTGATTTTAACAACAAATTACTAGCAACAAAGAAATTTTTTACAAATTTGTTAAAGTTATACATTTCTAAGATTTAAATAGATGCATATAAAAAGAAGGGGATAAGAAAATAATCTCAATATAAAAAAAAATTGCTTAAAAATATTTTTTACGTAAAAAAAAAAAAAAAATTTTGTTTACCCTAGTTTAAAAAACAAATGTGTCATTACAAAGAATGAAATAAAACAAAAGAATAAAACAGTCTAAATTTACTATTTTTCGCACATCATGTGAAACAAACTAACAAATGATCTTGAAGACTGAAAATTTATCCCTAAAACACATAAAGTAACAAAAAAAGTGCCCCGCGCGGTTCGTGTTATCCAAAGATAAATAAAAACCTCTTCCCACTTAAGTCTTTTTTTAGGCATTAAGGAGCTTTTAGCAGTATTTCAGTCAGATCTTTATCCTTAATAAGTAAGCAGTTAAATTGGCCATGTGTCTGGATATTTCGGGCGTTTCACATTTTATTGAGATGATCGAAATCAAACCCTGGAATGCAAAGAGTAAAAAAATAAATAAAAAAAAAAAAAAATGGAAAAAAAAAAAAGAAAGAGCCAAATTAAATGCCAAGCCCCTCCATTCTCATGAAGCAGGCTTAAAAAATTTCTCGAAAGATAGAACATTAAGAAGAAAATTTCTTACTAAGAAATCTACTGGAAACAAAGCCCGGTTGCTCGTTCATTGCGGATTCGAGAGGCGTTTTAAGACATTAATCTCTAATAATGGTAATAGTTGGCGGTCGTTTTTCAAATACACTCGCACGTCGAAGATTAATGATGATATTTTTACGACCACGTAGTTGCGTTTCCGGCTGGGAGTTACTTTCTTATGTATGTGTGTTGTAAGTTATTTGCCTTTCTTTTTCTTTCTCCCCCCCCCCCTTTCTGAAGAGCAGTAGGTCCTAGCTTGATGAAGGAAAGTCTGTTGAGTTGCCGTACACACGTGGGAAAAGCAAATTTTGGTTATTTACGTCGGAAGGTAGCGAGCAAAGTCGTTAATCGGTGCTTATCGAAGGAATTAAGTCGAGTAATTGGCCGTCGTTAAACGATCGATTATACTTACGCATCTCATTTTCATAGCTCACTGGCTTTTTTATTCGTTTCTGATTACTCTCCCTCTCTTTCAGCTCTCGTAAAACGTTGAAAAAGTGCTTTAGATTACCATGAAGAGATTCACTTGATTTTCCTTTTGTTGTTAATTTTCAATGAGAATAACTTCTAAATTAGAATATTATACAATATTATAACGGACACTATCTGACTTTTTTTTTAGTAATACTTATGGATAACATCCGTCCATATTGAAATTTCTAAATCAGTAGTCTTCAACCTTTCTCGAATCACAGAACCTTTGAAATTGTGAGGTTTTTCCAGGGAGCCCTATCCAAGTGTTAGAAGAACTGTTTTTTGAAAAAAATATTTAAAGTAAATCAAAATTATAGGCACTTTAAGTACAGACAAGTAAAAAATATATTGTATTTTTTATTTAAAAATTTAAACATGATTTTAATATATTTGACTCATTAATTCGTGCTCCGGTTGTAATATCGTTGTAATATATTTAATAACTGGGATATGGGTTTGCATTTTTTTTTTACACGAACTATCCAAGTCAAGATCTATATTGAAGTTATCTGTAATCAAATTTCGTATTCTACGTTAATTTGCTTTTATATTTTGCTTTTGTTGTCATGAGTGAGTGAATATTAACGTCCCACTGCTCAGCTACACGAGGGCTTTTGGGGACGGTCCGCGTAATTTTGAACCATGGTCAAGTGACGTGGACGACACCTGAGCTGGCACCCCTCTCCTAACTACCACACCACAGCAACGGGAGGACGTTTGAGCTCTCGACAGATTTAACGTGCAATGCACCCCTACACGGTGGGCCTTCAGTGGTACTGGGATCGAACTCATGACATGCTAGCCACGATCCGATGCCTAGACCACTTGGCTACCGCGGCCACGCTTTTGTTGTCATATACGTCGAGAAATATTTTTAAGTGAATTGTTCAGAATGGCAATAAAATGTTTATAACTGTGTGAGAAACTTTTATGCATTCTGGAAATTTTCAATCTAAAATTTAGGAGCGGTTTCTGCTTAAATTTAGACTTTAACGTTGAATCTGTGATATGTTGATAACTTGTTCCTTCTCTTTCATTGGTAAGCCTTCTGATTTATCTATTAATACTTGAAATACGTGATTCTTACGAAATCTAAAATTTATTTTATCCATAAAGTGTTTATTTATTTGCACAAGCAAACGCCTCTAAGACGATCCTTTAAAAATATTTACTAAAATTTTGGCCGAATGATTAAGCAAATAGTAAATAATATTAACAAGACAGTAAACAGCGGAGAACCCCTGTAAAATTTCCAGAGAACCCAGGTTGAAGACTTCTGCTCTAAATTAAGCAATTAATATGATCTGTCGTATGCTTTTACAAACACACACGCACACGTACATTTATATTTATAATACAAAAAGTTATATTTTGCAGTCATTGTCGTACGTTGCGCAGTTTTTTCTTTCATTTTGTTTACTTTTAACGATATAGCCTAGAGTAATTCCAACTCATGTACATTAATTGTTTTTTTAGAAAAACAATTGAACGATTCTTTCAAAGGAACAAAAGAAATTTTTCAGATTGATATTGAAGATATTGAAACAGGATGACTTAAAATTGAGTAATGAAAGCAGATAAAATCTCAAATGCGTACAACAGCAATATTTTATTGTAATTATCAAGAATTACGATTGTTAAACGTGTGTCATTCCGATTATTTTTACTTTTCTGAAGTGAGTCTTCCTTTAAAGGAAATCAATCGTAAAAAATATATGCAGCTTTAATTTGCAAATTTTACATATTTTCCATTGGGGATAAATAAATAAAATATGAAATACATGTAATTAAGTAAATTATTTTTATTTCTTATCATTATGGAAGACCAGAGCCATGGATGCGACTCTCGTAACTGTGGGTATTCCGGTCGATAAGGAAGAGTAAGCCCAGGTTTCATGAAAATCCAAGTTCCCACTTGACTCATAACTAAACATGTGAATCCTTACATAAAGCAAATGTAATATTTTTACTGTTTGTGTAATTGCCTTCAATTTTAAGCGTGATAGTTGAATGTTGAAAAGAAAGCAGCAAAGTAAGAAAAAAAAGCCTTTGGAAAATATATGAATTAATGGAAGTGAAACTAGATTTTTTAATTTATTTTACAAATGGAGTTTAGCCACATTACTGCCTTCTCTAGTACCACTGCTTGCAGGTATAAACATTGTTTATCATCATTATAAACAAGTTCGATAGCAATAATAATAAATTTCATCCTCTGATTACTCACAACAGACTGAAAAGCTATCTGTTATTGAATCGTTTATAGGTTTATTGGTGCTTAAATAATGGTTTCTTCGAGAATTTTCTATAGACATATTTTTTTTCTTCTGTTAGTTAAAGATGGTTTTAAAAAACAGCAGTATCTTCTAAACGAGAATTTTGAGCTTTCTAACAGAATTTATTTCATTATAGTTATTAAATTATTCTATAGTTAATATTTATGGTGGTGGCATGGTGACTGAACGACAACGAGTATTGTCCAGCTATTAAATAGCTTGGGTGCTAATGTTAAGATCTTTTTTCAGTAAGTACCGTCACACATGAATGTCTACGGGAATGAGATTGCAGATGGTTCGGACCGTGAGGGCAGCCATAAAATGGTGGCTGCCTTACTTTTTCAGAAATCTCTATACGAGTTTAACAAGATATGAGTTCTTCTTGGAGGCAGGCACGCATACATGAGTGGTATGAAGGAAACCTTACCTGGTGCTGCTTTGCTTCGGACAGGCAGTAGGCAAAATGGAACTACTCTTGCTAGATTTCGCAGTGGGCATACTCGAGCTCAACGGCATGTGGCGGGTCTTAAAGCTTGCCCTTCTTGTCCGAATTGGAATGTGACTCATGCCACTCATGCCCACATCTTGGCTTGTATTGGTTTCCATAAGAGCCAGCAGCTCTTAAGTCCTGCAACAGCTCTTCAATCTTTAAAAACCCTCGGGTTCACGGATTTGATCTATATGTTGCTGTCGATCAAGTGTGATAAAAAGCAACAGCATAATTAATATTTTATAACAAAACCCTTAATTAATATTAAATACTTCAAAAATACAATTTCTTTTGAGGATATCCTGCTAATATTTCAGGATACTGGAAAAGTCCTTAAAGAGATGTTGAAACAAGCCAATCAATTAATCATCGCTGCTAAGTCAATATTTTTTTCTTAGTGAGATCGCAGAAATCGTTGCAACTCTAAAACAAACTTGTATGTTTATGGGTTCATTAGAGTTACCTTTGATAGAATATATATATAATAAAGTATTAAGTTCAAATTAAGATAATTGGAGAGAGAGATGCCAGTTGTGTGTGTGTGTTGGTCATCCTTGTCACTTGACAATGGCTTAAAATTGCGAGGTGCCTTCGTATTGCTTCTAACTGCAATGTCAATGCAACGAACAATCAATCAAATCAAGAGATGATATTCAGCAAAAACAAGGGGAACACACAAATACATAATAGTTGACTAAAATCGTTGGTTTCGTGGGAGAGGAGGAGAGAAGGATGTTCTCTTCGAATCGTCGCGGGCTCGATTCCTGATTTCTCCAAAAATTGTTGTACAGAATCATGGCTACAACGAAACTCATCTTCAGTGGTCTTCGTGTAGTTGTATAATAAGTAATGTTAATTCAAAACAGCCAATTAGATTAAATTTGCATTGCTAAAAATATAGTTCATATTGTAGTTTTTATAAAATTAAAATTATGTGTGTGAATTTTTATTTTTTATACATTCAATACTTAACTGAAAAATTTAAACATTCTTTTTAAATCTATATTTAAGACACATAACTTATTTAGGTAATCTGTGATCACTATGCCTGTTACAGTTAATTTTTAAATAAGTACTAATTGGAGCAAAAGAAACACAGTTTACATATAATTTGAATTTTTCATATGTAATATATATATACTAATCATTTGCTTAAATTCATGTGACATCACAGTCACATGATAACTGCAATCACGTATTTCCAGCTAAGCAATTCATATTCATTGCTGCTGACAACTTTCGCTCTTTTAGCAAACATTTCTTTTATTGTACAAATTTGTCAACAATAATAAAGTGCATAGATAAGCAAAATGCATTTGAATTAAAAGTATACGTATGTATAAGAATTATTTTTTTTTAATTTTGAAAAAAATTGTAAAGAATCTTAATACTAGAATATATTTACCCAATTTCAAATCGGAAATCTTACCCAAATTTTACAACAACAGGTCTAATGTCAGTTTTTTTAATTCTATGGAGAACACGTGATTGTAGTTATCACGTGACCATCCTCAATTTAGGCCATTGTTATTATTTTATTTCATGATTAAATTAACCGAAACAATTTTATATGAGATACATCGTCTTTTGAAATCGGTATTACTTTCAAAATAAAGAAAATCTAATACGGTTCCCAAACATTTTTGCCTCATAGACCCTTTGCCATGTTTTTTGGTTTGGAGTAGACCCTGCTTACTTAATATTAAATTTTTACAAATTTATCAATTTAAATATCTTTTTTATAGCTAGTATAGAGCTACTTAGTTTAAAAGAATTATATTTCTCTTTGTATTGAAGTATAGTGTTTAAAACTTAATAAGCATATGTTAATTAATTAGATTAAAATTTAATTCGTTCATAAAGTAACTGAAAAACAAGAAAAGGGATTTTAATGGGAGCGATGAATTTGGTGCTACAATAACAAAATTTCAACATTTGGTATCAATCTTGTCAGGTTTAACCCTAAATCTCCTGTGTCAGTAATTACCAATGCCCCCCCCCCATTCTTCTTTCTTTTTTTATTTTGGAGATTAGCAACCATGCGGGAACTCTTCATTAGAAAAAGAAATTAAGAAAGTTCTCATTATATTCTATAACAGGTATGTCTTTTTAAAAAGCCAAAATTACTTATATCCGTTTCAAAACTTCGTTATTGCCTATTCCGATCAGTTCCTAATGTAATAGGAAATTCTTTTTTTCTATGTGACCATATGAATTGATTGTGACTGGTAATACAAACTGAATAGCCAAAGCATTCTCAAATCTAGTTTCAAAATCTGAATAAAGGGCATTTAAATGCTGAACGTAGATTAAAACGTCCTGACGGATTGTCCTTTAACAAATTGAGAAAATTCACGATCTCCAATGTTATATTGCTTTAGCTTAATTCTGGAAAGAAATGTGGAAATATTCCTTGTTTTAATATAATTTATTCTGTCACCTTATAACTCCTAATTAACCTCATTCAATTTTGTAAAGAAATCTGTTAAATAGCTAAAATCTGGTTTCCACTTGATTAAATTTTCTTTTAAATTAAAGTCGCGATCTGGTTTAATGAGAGCCACTGTCAAAAGCCCATTTTACTCCTCATGGACCCCAAATTATGTTTTCGCTCACGTGGATCCCTTGCAAATCGTCATAGACCCCTGGGGGTCCATATAGACCCCTTTGGGAATCACTGATCTAATACTTTCTGAGTTATGAAATTCTTGTTATAAACTGAATGCTTCTAAATATTTCAAATAATAAATACTTTCATTAGAGTTTTGGAGATGAAACTATAAGCATATAAATAACAAAATCATCAGTCAAAGCTACAAAGGGGCAAATAGGAACGATGTATTTCTCACGACTAATTTAAAAGACTAAAATGGACACGTTAGCGTGCAACTCTCGAGTAGAAATTAATCGTCCAGCCCGAAATCAAGATTGCAGTACTTTTTCCGTTGTTGAACAAGCACGTATGATCGCATACATAGCAGGGTCGAGAGGTAAAGAAACTAATTCTCAAAAAAGACTTCCTATGGCTTCATATAAAGAAGATGAATCCTTATCTTATCTCGATTCGTGACTAAAACGATATATACTACACGCTGACATGAAAGAAATGCGATGTTGTTTCAATCCCTCGTTCCTTTCTCTTTTACAATTTATAAACTACTTTATTTTTAATATATTGCGTAATAATTCAAGAATTGCATACCAGAAGGCGATAAAAACTCAGTAAGCATTCCGTATTTTTTTAAAAAATGAGTAGCTTTTATCATTTGCTTATATAGTACTATTTGATTAATTGCTTCAAATAAGGTCCTAAAAAATTGGAACTAATTATATATCTTTCCTCTCAGTATTCTATTTTTGAAAATATAAAACTTTGAATTATCCAAAATAATTTTTAGTACTAAGATATATAGTACATTACACTACATAATACCAAATAAATAAATCAGTTCA
The DNA here is from genome assembly GCA_019973975.1 of Trichonephila clavata. Taxonomy (NCBI): domain Eukaryota; kingdom Metazoa; phylum Arthropoda; class Arachnida; order Araneae; family Nephilidae; genus Trichonephila; species Trichonephila clavata. The sequence goes on from BMAO01000584.1 coordinate 354,925, forward strand.
TAAAAATACTTTACGTTTATCATTTTTTTACTAATTTATTTATCCGCGCCTAGCTCTTTCATTTTAAAATATTGAGAAATTACAGTTCATTTAAAGGCTTTCACAAAAAATATTTCTTTAGAAATCACTCAATAATTTTATTATTGGATTATTTAAAGACAAAGGAAAGACAATTGTGCGGAATTCTCTCCAAAAGGAAAAACATTCTAAGCAAGCCTTTTTTCTCAATTTCATATGACCATAACTTTTAACTTAGAAATTCGTAAATAGAGTTATTAGAATTCTCCATTTTGTGATTCAAAAAATATATATTTGCGAAACCCAAAAATTTCTTCCAATTAATATATTGCCTAGTTGTGAAATAAATATTGAGAGCCTAAATAGAATAATCCTAAATTATTAGTGTTTACGAAACGAACTATTATAATTTCCTTTTCTCATAGTGTGTCCACTAGAAATGTGAAATTTTTAAAACAAAAAGGTATAAAAAAAAGTACGATGTCGAATTCAAGTGCGTATTAACAAAACAATAAATAAAATTAAATTCTTTTTTATCTCAATTCTAAAGTGTTGTTTAATTCTTCAACATATTTTATGAGCTTATTGCATAGTTCTGTAAATAATAACTAACGCTTTTGAAGGATTTATTATATTTTATTATATTTCCTTGAGAACACAAATATAAGTGATTAACTAAGTCAAATATTAAATATCATATATATTTCAAGAATTTTGGATAATATTCAAACAGTTATGAAAGGAGTAGGGCTGTTAATAAAGTTAATACAACTAAATACAATGTTACTTTCCAAAAAAAAAAAGAGTTTTCTTAAAAAGTGACTATAGGTGAAAGTAAAAAAAAATTGACAATTTTCAGCAACATTAACGGACGAAAATAGTTGTAATTTTGAATAAATTTCGTTTTAGTTATTTCCATTAACTATATATCCACAGATAAGTATCAAAAAAATTCTAAAAAATTCTATAAATAAACCATCTTTTTCACAGAATTTTGAAATTCGCCTATTACGAACTTATTATATTTTCCATCATGATTTTTAAAGGTTACTTGATACAGCACTACTAAATTTATCCCTGAGAACAACAATGGATTTTGCCAAATTTTGTATTTTAAAGCAGAATTTCTAATTTCATTTAATTTACAATGAGAACTATATTTTGAAACTTTAATCAATACGATTAAGACAACTTTTTGCAGTTACTGAAAAAAATACTCATACGAGGCAATAACAACTATAATAGCGCTTTTTATTTGACTAAATAATATCACAAGTTTTCAATTTGAGAATTTAGAAAAAAAAGTAATTCTTAAACTTGGGTTAACATAATAATTTTACAGACAAATATGAGATATTCGCATATGGATTTTAAATATATTAGGCTAAAGATTATCCTAAAAAAAGTCATCGTATCGTAAAAGATACATTCGCATTTAAATACAATAAAAATTAATCACTGATTGATTTTTCCAAGAAAGTTATACACTAAGGTGGAAAGTTCAACTCACAGTTCTTGAAATGTTATGCGTTACAAAATCCCTTACATAAATTAAAAAGAACCTAACTAAATTTTTTCTCAATTTCATATGACCATAACTTTTAACTTAGAAATTCGTAAATAGAGTTATTAGAATTCTCCATTTTGTGATTCAAAAAATAAAGGTTTCATAAGAATTTTATCAAATACTCCCAACTCTTTATTTTTACACGATTTTGAAATATTCCCGGTAGACGAATCTAACGAGTTTTTTTAAAATTTTTTTTTACACAAACTTATTGTTCTAGCATGAATTTCAAAAAAAAAATGGGGATTCATGCTCTTTGGATAAGAATGATTTGTTCTAATTTATGACAGTTTATGATAATATAGAAGTTGATGTTGACAAAGTCGAAGGTGAAGGTCAGCTATTAAAAGCCGATTTAATTCGCAAGGGCTTGAAATTTTCTACAATATGTCAACGCAGTCATGAGGATATCAAAAATCATACAAGTAACTCGAGAAACCATAAAAAACAACCTCTAATAACAGACTTTGTAACAACAAAAGAAATCCAACTAATAATGATTGAAATTCTTCATATGAATCAAAATCGACAATTGAACTAGACATGTCTGATACATCTACTGATGATAACAATTTTAATCCAGTTCGTAATAAACGCGTACACTTGTTATCGAGTAGCAATGAATAGTTGTTAGCTAGTATAGTTTTTTTCCTAATTTCAATTTGAATTTTTATATGTTGAATATACGTATAAGACTAAATTTTCATTGTACACTAATTTTATTTGTTTATTTATTTAATAAAATGAATCATTTTTGCTTTATAAATATGTAACATGGATTTTATTATTACTTATTTTCGCACGGTTTTTTTTTGGAAAATATTTAGAAATTTTTTCCTACACGACTTTTCAAAACTGCGGAAGATATCCCAAATTTACCATACGTCACATTTTTTTACAGTTTTTTTTTTTTATTTTTTTATTTTGCTTGCGTGGTTTTTTAAGGAACGTAGAAAAAGAATTGGGTGTACCAAAGAAAAATGTATTTAAGAATTGGAATTATAATAAATACAATATAAGTTTGCATAAATATACATGGTGAATTGCTGGAAGTTTACTGATATTAAAAACACTGAAACTCAATACTTATTAATTTTTATTAGCTCTAGTATTCACCATGAAATAAATCAATTTTTTACGTCACAAATAGGAAACGGAAAAAGTTTTCATATACTACACTTACTGAGAACATTAACTTCTTACTTAGTTTGAAAATTATGTTTAAATTACATTATTTTCATTTGTTATTATTTACATCTTACAATCAAGTAGTGACTAAAAATATTCGTAAAAATTGTTACTTATTTTTAAAAATATTTCTGTTTTTTTAATTGTACCAAAATTGCTTCAGTATTTAAATTCTATATTTTTAAAGCTTTTTCTAGTCATTTCATGCTAAACTTTTTCATATTTTGATCGAAGATGTTAAAAATACTTCCTAGTCTTCAAATGCAAGCAAAAAAATTATTTTATACTTACGAGTTGTACACCATAATTATTTATTTGTATTTATTGTAGATAAAAATTTTAACTTAAACTAAAACAAATAAAATTATTTTAACTAAACAGCTGGTTAATAAAAAATCTAATGCGTTTAACTAATGCATTATTTTTAACAAAATTGATCCACTTCTAAGCTCTAATACAATAAATACTAGTTTTATAAGTATAATCCATTTTCTTACGATAAATTAACATTTGAAATATTTTTTGCTTGCACAGAAAAAGAGAGAAATACAATAAAAAAGTTTAAGTAACGAATTGTTTTCTCAGAGCTGAGGCTAAACATAAAGTAATTTTGAATTTCCATGCTTTTTTTCCTGAATAAATTTAATTTTAAAAAAAATTCGAGAAATTTTAACATTTGTGCTCAGTCATATGAGACAAAAAAGACAGGCGTAATATCAACTTATCAATGTAATCAGCAGGCTTATCAAAATTTGAGTTTTGTTTGCTCCCTCCAAACGTGAATGTCAATTTTAAGTAGATGCTGTAATAAAATCAAAAAAATAAAAATAAGACTGACAATAATAATAAAAAAAGGACTCAAGATTACTAAAAGAGGCTTTTTAAACTTCTTGACAAATTGTATTCAAAATAGGTAAAAGATTTATCGCATTTAGGAAATAAAAATAAAAAACGTGCGGAAAATAAAAAATTTTGAACAAGATCACTCTCTTAGACAAAATATACACATAAAAATGTAAAAAAAAATTCCGATTTTTTTTTAAAGATTATATGAGCTATATGGCTAAGATTATATGAGCTAAATAAATGTTCTAATTCATGAGCAACTGTTTCTAAACTTTCACTTTATAATTTCAAATAGATTAAATACTTTTATAAAAGAGATAAAGGTGTCGAATGAATCTAGATTTTGTAAGAAGTAAACAAACATTTCTTGAAGAAATAACAGTCCTCATTTTGCTTTGAAATGCTAAATTTTTACAATTAAATAATCAATGATTCTATCTGAAAAAATATCAAAGATAGCTTAAAATTATTCACAAGAAAAATATTTAAACGTAGATATGCTTAAAATTTCATTTATTTCTGTTAAAAATTTTCTAAAGAAGATCACATTCATTATTTAGTATATACTAAATAAACAATCTAGTAATTGACAATTAATTTTATCATGCAGTTAATTTAACAGAGTTGGTCGGATTTTTTAAAAACTTTGCAAATCAAGAAAGCTTTATTATTTTAAATTTCTTCCCACCTTTTATTAAAATGAGATTAACTAACCTGAACATATTCGAAAACACTTAGTAACTTATTATGGCCTTAAAATTAATTTTTTCTTGAACTGAAATATTTAAGGACTAATTCTTTTTGAAAAAGGATGAAAATATTCAGCACGCTGTTGTTTTAACAATATTTGTAATGAAAATTTTAATAAACTAGCTTTTTACCGGGTGAAAATCTACATATTAATTTAAATAATCTTTTAAAAATAAAATCTAGTATGATGACAGAAACGTGTTCAATGGATATTCTGAATATCACTTTATATTGCCTAATAAATATTTTAAATATGTTCATAGAATTCAATATACTTTGGAGGCTCACACAAATTTTAACGATAAAGCTAAAAAAATACAAACATGAATTAAATTAAACAAGTCAAGTCAAACAAAGAAACAATTATAAAATAAATTTTTACATAATAATTAATGCAAAAATAAAGTATACTTCATAAGCAAATTGTGTAGATTTTGTTAGTAAAAAGGAAAAATAAGAATGAAGTATTATATGTGTGTATACATATGTGTGTGAGTACATTTTCATTGAACATAAAGGAATAAGAAAGTGCTGTTAAAAAGGGGAAAAAAATCTTTGATAATTTAAAAATATGTATATAATTTTACTTTAAAATGTGGGAAATTTAAAAGAGAAAAAGATATTTTAGAAGGCTTCTAAATAAACAATTTACTAAACAATTTTAGTATAAGTAAAAGATGTAGATTTGGAAATAAATCTGGAACCAGATTATCAAGAGTATTTCAATGAAAAGTATAAAATGCAATTATGTTCTTCACAGTTCTAAAACTAATGTTGTTAACGTAATTTTAGAAGTTGAACTTAATTGTAATCGAGAGTTTCTCTAACTATTTTCCTGAGTTGAATTTTCGTAGATGAGAAAGTCTAGAAGGAAATTATCTATAAACGAATAGAATAAACACATTATTTAAGATTATGTGTGTATCTGATGAAAACATTAATTAATAACAAATTATATTCATCATTTATCTTTAGTTATTAGTTTCAGAAATTCTGAGTGGGAGATTTTAGAAAGATTTGCAAATGCATTTAAATTAAAATGTTTTTAGTCTCTCTACGGAATTATTAGAAAAATGATTTATAAAATGCTAATAGAATTGAAAATATGCATTTAATAAATGGAACGCCCTCATTTATAGAACTTAAATTCAAAGCTACTAATCAAAAATCCTTAAATCTTTTGCACAAAATTTAATTATATCAAATTTTTACATGATCATTTGAACAAATGGAACTAAAAAACTTCCAACAAGCTCAAATAAATAAATAAAATAAAATAAAATGAATAAAAGAGGCCTCAACGTGCTCTCCACCACACCTATAAAAAAGGAAAATGTTGTTTTAATAGAAATCAAACTAATCAACATTGATTTAACTGAAGGAAGTCATTAATCATTAATTCCAATTAAACATTAATTCTTTTTACAAATATTAAGAATTATTATATCTCATGATTCCCTGATTCCCCCCCCCCCTCCTTTTTTTCAAATTTTAGCTTTATTTTCTTTCTTTCTTTCTTTTTTTTTTTGGAATTAAATTCAAAATTGTTTTTTGTTGTTTTATGTTTGATTCATGTAGGAAGTTGATTGATTATATATATATATATATATATGTGTGTGTGTATATGTAAGGGTTCGTCTTTTTTCTTCAATTTCAATAAGTCTAACACAAGAAACAACTTAATTTACGAAATATTTATTTACATCTCAATAAATTGATGAAAACTTTTACATACTAATGCGTTTTCTTATTGACTTCAGAAATATATCTACTATTTTAACTATCGTTACATTAATACCACTTATACTTTAGATTTTTTTCCCCCATAAAAATCAAGGGAAGGAAAAAAAATCGTAGAAACAAATAATATTTTTGATAGCATTACACACCCAATAAAAATAGTTTATCAAAATAGTTCGAAGGGATATTAAAGATAGTTAAAAAGAAATAATTAAAACTGAAAATGTTTGTGAGCATAAGAAAAGAGAAACAGAAACAGAAAAATAGAGAAATTGTTAAATTTCTTTTTCAGCTCCAGAATTGACAAAAACTTGATGAAATGGCTAAGGTATAGACTTCGTTACTTGAGCGAGGTTCAAAATTACTAGATTCTTTGCCAATAGCTCACGTGTCGCTTTGAAGTGTGACGTTAATAAATAATCAATCAATTCGTTAATTTAAAAATTCATCATGATCATGTTGAGCAAAACTCAAATCTTAAATGCAGTTGAAAGATTCATATTTTGCAATGTTTCAAAACATGAAACTAAGTGTTTTGCAATATACGGAAAAATAACTATTCCTTTAAGAAACAGCACATAAATGTGAAATACGAAGGAAAAGCATCTTTTGGACAATATTCCAGAAACAATTACTGTACAACTCTTTTTTAAACATAAATAAAAAATAATAAATATTCATGTTTAGAATAAGGAATCGTCTACTTAAATGCATCCTTGAATTTTTTTTCACATATCCCCCCCCCCTATAAACATATTTACCGTGCCCCATTTTCTACTTTATTTTTTTTCTTAACGATATTGTTAATTATGAAAATTAAATGGAAAGAGTAAAAGGATATTAAGAGAGGGAGGGAGGAAGCCAAAATTGACTTGTTTTGTGCTATAACAATTCACAAATTCAAGGTCAGCAAACAATATTAGCCAATAATGTAATAGGAAATATAAGTTCTTGTTCTTTACCTGGCATAATGGCTATGTTTTATCAAGTTTTAAGCAAAAAAAGAGGCAAATGTATTCGTAATTTATTATTTGTATGTGTGTATTTTTCACATTTTTTTTCGCACTGGTAGAATGTGGCAGTATTTAATTTATCTCTTGAAAATACTGCATTTTAATCATTTTTTAGTTGTTCGGGAAATTTCATTCCAGTATTAATTTTAATTTTCAATTTGAATTGCTGTATATATTGACAAAATTCTTAGGTGAAAGTTGTTATTTCCTGTTCCTTTTTCATTTTATCAACTACTACAAAAAACACTTTCATACATGCATTATTTAAAAAAAAAAATGCTAGAAACAGATATTATTTTCACCAACTCAATTTCATGTGTGGGTTAATGACTTATTTCTCAGAAACTAACGCAGTTAAAGGGATTAGTATTCCATACTTTTCCGCCATTGAACCGCAAGTCGCCCAAACTATCATATGAAATTAAAGCGGATGCCAAAGATATTCACTTCTTTAGTGCAACATTAGTTTTACTAGACAATTATTCTAATAAAAAACAAATAGCATAAGTATCATAATTAGTTGCTGATTATGCAATATGACCTGTTGCAGTTAATATTTTTTATAATGTATGTAGTTTTTGCCCTCAAAGAGGAAAAATAAATCTAAGAAAGTATTTTTCTTTTGAAGAGAGAAAGAACATTGATGTTTTTAAGGACTTTGAATCAGTCAAAAAAATCAATATTTTCTTAAGGTATCCGAAAGATTTGAAACGATCAATTTCAGTCAAAACACCAGTATCGTAACATACACCTCCGCAACCCCCGCATCGCAGGGGGACCCATGGGTCTAGGGGCCCAAAGCCTGACTTCCGCCTTCCAAGCCCTTTGCAAAATCCAACTTGCAGGCCCAAAACCTGACTTTGCAGAGGGGGGGGGGCAAATGTTCTCCGTTACACCACTGCAAAACATCCATTTCTGGGGTTTTTCATTTTTATTTTGTTTAATGTCGCAATCTTACAGCTTTCCAAAACATACTATTTTGTTTCCACGTTACATGGAGGCTAAGTTACAATAAATTGCATACAATTAGAAAAACCAGAAGTTGGTCTTTAAACTAACAGAAATGGACATTTAAATTGTTCAAAATCTATCATGGGGAGTCTGATGACTCAAAATGTTTTGAATGTATTCCTATGAAATTTTTTAAACCTAATATTTGCATTATTTTCTAGGCAATGCACTAAAATAATTCCTACTGTAAGAATATTCTTTTGAGATGATCTGTTATTTCAATCCATAAATATTTCATATTTATTCTAATATCAGCTTTAAAGTTTTTCTTTTAACAAAGCATTAAATTTTTAGTACATTCTTTGGATGTAGTAGTAGTTTATTTTTGTAATATTTTTATATCTTAACATAAGGCTATTACCTTTTTCTATTAAAGTTTTAAAAAGTTCTTTAAAAAAATTGCCAAAACTTCACTTATAATTTGGTTTTTGTAAAATTTAGTAATCGATTTTAGCTATTGCTAATTAGGTATTAATATTTATTGGTATTGATTCCTAAAAAGGTATTTATAATGTTTTAGAATGCTACTTTTAAAAAATACTCAGTAAGTTTTCCGACACCCTAATAAAAGTCTACATTTATTGTCTGTCCTAGAGTTGTATTCTTTAGTCTTAATTCTTTTGAAATTTCTTTAAAAAAATGAGATTTTTTAAAATTTATTTTTTATGAGTGATTTGATTTTGAACAAGTTTATGGAATTTACGAGTATCTTCAGAAAAGATACTCAAGAAAAATTTAAAAATTCAAATTCATTTTAGTCATTCTTCATCCAGTTTGTCTTATCATTCAACACAAAAAAGTTATAATTTATAAGGAATCAGCATTTTAAATAAATACAAATAACTTATATTTAGAAATAGTGAAATAAACATAACTGATTTATGTTTTTTTGTTGTTGTTGTATTATAGAAGCAAATAGTTCTGTTTTATAGTTAGAGTATTCGAAAACTTAGTAATCTCTAAACCCCAGTTTGGAAAAGATAATTATTTAAACAGAAATAAATCAATACAAGAAGATTTCTTCTAAATTTCAAAAAAAATTTCCAGACTAAAGCTTGAAAATAATGGGTTATTTGTTTACCTTTATAAATATACAAAATAAAAGGACTAATAATATATAAAAATAGTTCTCTTGCATTGAATCGTAAAAATATTTATTTCAAATGAGGTTTACTTTATAAAAGATTGATTCAAAGATATAAAATTACTTTAATTGCAATATTTTTTAAAATTATCACCGTTAACTCTTTTTTTTCTATTCAATCTAAAAATATTTTATCAAGAATTACATTCTCTTAATGCTATTTCAAAAACAAAAACAAAAAATTCTAACACATGGTCTTTAATAACCATTACATAAAGTTAACAATCAAGAATTTGAGACTGAATTTTGAATTTTAGCTCCCCAAAAGATTCGTCGGGGGATTAGGTCCAAAGTCTTTCTGTGATGTGATGTGGAAGTTAATAAATTAAAGCCTAAACTCGAGGAGTCGCCCTCATCATTTAAATTTCGCGTTAAATAATAAAGATTCAAAGACATGTGTTAAAGTGATATCAATTGAAATTAAAACGAAATACTTTCAAGTATTTTTTTTAAAATTCCATTCTATAGGAGTAAAAGATATTGAATCATTTTCCATTCAAGCAATTAGAAATGTTACTATTTTTGGAATTATTTTGTAAGCATTTAATTACGTTCATCATATTATTACGTAAATGTTATCCTGCTGTTTAAGAAAAGAAAAACAATGAACTTATAAATTTCCCAAAAAATTCAATATTAACAAACAAACAAAAACCGAATTAATTATTTTTATTTTTTTAATTATTTTTTTTATATATGTGTGTGTGTGCATGAAGGTGTGGCCGTTGAAAGGGATTCCTTTATTTGGATCATCATTTTGACTTCGATGTTGCATATTTAATATTATTGAGAAGGCAGTCTTTTTGTTAGTTACTCTTGTTTATTATACATTGAACATGTAGACATCACAAAGAAACACACACACAACAAAAATACACAAACGCTAGCTGCAGTCAGTTACATGATTAAAGACAAAGACGGAAGAGAAGGGTTTCCAGAAATCTCGATGTATATATATAGGCAGCTCAAATCACGTGATCTGAGTGGGTGGATAGATGTAGTTCAAAAATACTCTCGTTAGCGGCTAGCTAACTTACTTTTAAACGTGGATCCTGAAGGGATGGACCATAGATAAATAAAAAACTATTTAAGATTAAAATAATGAGGATTATTACACATATATATATATATATATATATATTTAACATTTAGCAATAAAAAATGGTATGTGTTGTAATGTTTTCAATATAATCACATTCCTTGTTTTTTTTTTTTTTAAAAATGGTACCATTCTGTAATTGTTATTCATCGAGAATTTAGAACTTTAGTTTAAAAAAAATCGAGGAGAAATTTTTTCAATTTTTTTTTATATTTAAATAATGAATGAATTAAACGCGGAACATATTTTCAGATAGAAAAATATCCGAATTTTCACAAAAATTTGCTACCTTAAAATTCATATACCTATCTATAACATAGCGTTTTTAAAATTTCAAAATATTCCGTAATTAATTATTCTTTCAACACGTAAAGGGATAGCTCATTTAACACTACGGTAGAGGAGAAAAAAATGTGAAACACATTTTACACCAGAAAAAATAGGCCAAGTCGAGTAAAAATTAGTCGTATGATAAAATATGCTGACCTTTATAGGATAACGAAGTTCAGTGGCGCAAACAAGAAGGGCGGGGGCTACAACTCCAAAACCCTCTACGCCTTTGATTTTTTGTTGGACTGATTATAATCTTATGAATATAAACATAAAATTGAACAAAATATTTGAAACTAATAATTTATTTCATCAATTAATGCTACTTATTTACTCGGTAATTAATTTTTAATGTTTTTTGTTAATTACAATCTATTGAATCAAAAGGGTACGTTTAGCGTCGTATTGGGGTATGATATGAGAATGGTGGAATTTCGATCCTCGACTACCCCCCCCCCCATACACACTGTTGAAAAATTCATATGTACGCCACTGGCAAAGCCAGATTATAATATTAATGCTGGATCACTTTTGTATCCGAAAAAGTATTATTTGAATACGGGCCCTATTCTTCAACTTCAACTGAAGACACCCTTAACACACTATTTTTTAAGCCACCGGAATTTATCTTTCGAGACAGTATGGGAAAGGGGAACAGGGAGAGTTCACGGAATATTTAGTAATTAAAAAGACTCACTTAAACATGTTTTTCATTATTATAATTGCTTTTCTGACATCAACAAAAAAATAATAAGCTACTGTCTCAACAAATGCATATTTTTCGAATGAATGCAGATTTCCCAGTTATCTCCGAAAAACGCTGAGTGATGGATAAGAAGAGTCAATCTCGGAACGCCTCATAGGATTTCGAGTAGTAATCAGAATGACAAGTCACGCTTTCTACTAACCAATGACAAGCGGGAGGCGTGGTCAGCTGACACAAAAAGGTGGGATATAGTAGATAATAAATGCCTACAGAAGCGTGACTCGAATGCGGGAGGAGAGTGGAAAAGCAATGACAGAGCGACGTCATCTTTTCCTTTTTGTTACTTACGCAGCAGGGTTTCTGGTTTTTGAGTGTCAGTTAAAAGGTCTTTGTTTGCCTCTCATTTAATTTATTTGAATTTTAAGTAAAGAGGAAGTGACCACAAAAGCAGGAAACAAATGGATAGAGATGTAACATGCGCAACTGACCATTGTCTTGAATTAAAATGTAAACAACTTTATGTATGGGATTACTGTTATAGATCGTTATCGTACAAGATTAATGATTGAATTTCGTGAGAAGTGATTCAAATGTAATGTAAAGGTAACTTAAAATAGTTTCCAAAAAATTGAAGTCCCCTCCCCCATTTTTGGGGTTTATATCCTGTCTTCGATTTTATTATTTTTAATTTAAACATTTATTTTTTTTCCCATTAATATTACAGCTAGTTCTTTCAACTGAGATTCAGTCAGGTCTGACATTATCTATCATCGTTGTCAATGAAATATGGTTCAATATTTGGAAGAACGTTTTAAGTTTTTAAAATGAAACATAACAAGCATAATTTATTGAATTTAAATAAGATCAATTTTCAAACTTTTTTTTCCGAATGGGGCTACGGATTGGTTATTTTACCTATGCAGACCTAGTACATTCACCAGAAGCGGCATCATATAAGTGAATACTAATTTGTTATTAACATGAGATATTTACATTAATTGGTAAATCGAACTGTGTGTTAAGCTTACACAGAGGGTACGTAGAAACATTTGAAGAAGTGAGGAAGCAGATAAGAAGAAAAAAAAGAACTAAACACATACATCTTATCTTCGACATAATTACATACATAAGTTTTTCTTTAGTTATTGATCCAAAGAAAAGCCTATGTACATAACCAATAACTTGGGAGGGGGGATACGACTACAGAAGGCTTAAATCCTCTTCTAGTACAATGTTTATTCAATTCACGTCTATATAACCATTATTTTTTATTTAAATTCATATCAATATAATACAACTTTTAAATTATTTTTTAAGCACTGTATGAATTAATTTAGTAATAGTTTTCAAAAAATTTTAATCTTTACAATCAATTGTATTTTCAGAATCAGTAAAATTTAATCCATCCTATTACTGGACATTTATTTGAAATTCTTAATTTCAAACTTAAGTATATCATTCTGATTTTTTAGCAAGAAAAAATTCGACATATTGAGCATTATTCAAAGGACATAATTATTAAATGTAATTATTTATTTAATTTATATAATGATGAATTATCGAAAATAATTAAATGATCTGAATCTGAATTATATATTTATATATATATATATATAGTGGATCGAGATTTTACTCCAATTTTGCTTTAATGAAATGATATTCGAATATTCTAGAAAAAGTGTTCCTAGGTATGTTGCATTTGTCTGCACTTTCTTCGATTCAACTGAACAAAGATGGTGAGCTCAAAGAGCTGATTTAATAACTCTTGCACAGGATATTTTATGAAATATATTTAAGCTTACATAAAGACCGCTATATCCTGTTTAATTTAATTTTGCTTTATTTTTTTCCTCCTTATTTCTTAATTAACGTATTAAAATATGGTACCCCTTTACGTAATTTTTAAAAGACAAATTTTTAGCACTTAACGAATTTCATATTTTTTCCCTCGTCCTCATTTATTATCTCAAATCTGAAGATTTAATATTCATAGTCTAAAAATAAAACAATTTAAGCAAATATAAATCAGAATAAAAACCCCAGTGTGGGTTGTAGATGTAGCCATTTTAATGCAAATTACTGTAAATATTTCATTTCGAAGTACGCAATTTGAATTTTGAAACATGAAGATGATTTTCCTTGATATAAACAAGAAAAATATAAGATTTATATACTTATTTTTTTGTTCTTTTAAATGGTTAAGTTAATGTAATTTAAACAGGTCATTATTAACTTTACAATTTTTTCGCAAAAGACATTATTGATAAGACTTCTCATTGATATCTTAAGAAGTCCAAAACTTCTTAAGATGATTGACTAGGTCTAACTGTAATTTTGAAAAAGCGTATAAATGAACATTTTTTTTATATTGCAATGCCAGTTCAGTTATAATATGCTTATAAAACTCTTTAAGAATATTATTACAAGTAAAAAATATTTAAATGTAATTTTTTGGCAAAGAAAAGAAGGAAGAAGATATTTTCAAAACTTTTAATGAAAAATGCTTCTATAACAATAATATTTTGCCTATGTATAACCAGGGCTTCTATACCGAGCTGAACAAAAAAATTTGAAAATTTCACGTTATTTTCAGTTACGATTAATTGAAGTAATAATGTGTGTTTTTTGTTAAAATTTATCTACTCTGATATAATAAATATGACTAAATCCCCTTCTGAATTACACATTTCAAAAAATTAAGTTTAACTCCAGTATAGAAGCTTTAGCTATATGTATAAGCAAAATATTATTATTATAGAAACATTTTTTATAAAAGGAGATTGTTTTGAAAATATATCATTCATTCTTCATTCTTCGCCAAAAAATTGCATTTAAAAATATTTTTTATCTTGCCATAATATTTTTAAAACGATTTTAGATTTATACTATAATTCAACTAACACTAAATATATATATATATATATATAAAATATTCATTTGTATGTTTTTTTTCAAAATCACGGTTCGAACCTTGTCGGTCACCTTGAGAACATTAAAAATGTTTTTCACCTACCCTTTTCTGTATTTATCATCGACAAATAAGTGCTTGAAATGACAAAAGTTGAAAACATTCTAGTATTTTAGTTAACCTTTTTTTACCCAAATTCAGCGTGAATTTTTTAAATAAAATATTTTTAAAAAATTTAATTTTTAGGTTTTTATGTTTTATTTGAGTCTGTCAATGAACAAGAAATACCTTAGACTATGCAGTTTATAAATAGCTGCTTTGATATCATTCCATCTCAAAAAGCGTATAATTAGAATTCCGCCATTGAAAATACACAAGTATCCATTTCACTTCAATGCAGGGAGTCAAAAAAGATTAATGATATAAAATTTAAGCAACATGTAGATCTCTATTGAAGACTTACATTGTCTTCTGATATAATTTATACAAGCATATTTGTGGACACTGGGTTATATTAATTCGACCTCTTCTGACCTGTAAAAAACTTATATGCCTCATAAAAGATCATTCGCTATTCATTAGAGGAATATTAAGGACTGAAAAACAATACATGCAAAGATATCGAGCAGAAAATATTCGTAGATAGAACAGAGGAAATCTCGAAGTAGAATATTTGGGGACACGAGGCATCAACAGTCATCAAGGAAGTAGATGAGTACAGTGACATCATTGTCCGAACAATCGATTCATTGCAAATGCTTATTCTCAGGAAATGCAGTATCAATATCAAAAAATAATATTTATCTGAAGACCAAAGAACAAACAAACAATCCTTATTTTTAAATGCTGATATACATCTTGTTATCGAAGGAATCGTGGACAGATTGAGAATGTTCTAATTATGTGAGCAGCACAAACCTATAGCCGGTGGGATCTATGGTATCGTAATCCAGATACTCGGGGGAAAAAAACATTTATGTTTGCGGCTGCTATAGAATATATATTTTTATTTCCTTCTGTGTTAATTCAATTAGTATTCTTCAAAATTTTAATTGTGAAATCACTCAGCGGGAAATACGATGACTGAATACTTAAAATGGTAAATTAAGTAGCTTTGTTATGATTTCTTTAAAAATACAGCTTTGTTTGAGTCTAAAATATATGAAACTGTATGTACTTCTCTGGAAGTCTTGGAGTATCATTTTAGACTAAAATATTTCTCGTCTGTAATTTATTATTATTGTGCTAGGAAAATAGTATTTCCGTAATAAATCTATCTTTTTTCAAATGTAGCTTTAGCATTAATAAAATGTTTTTTTTAAAAAAATGAAACAAGTAAAATATAGATCCTACAAAAAAAAAGTTTTTTTGTGATGCTATAATAAATTTATTTATACATAAGGTACAGTCAGCAACGTATACAAGGGGGGTTCCCGTGTCCACCCCCCCAAGCCCTTGATTTTTTTCGATTGATTATAATCCTATGTATATAGTACGTAACATTTCATTAAGTATTTTTATTAATAATTAATTTTATTAATTAATGTTAATTATTTATTCAATAATTAATTTTTTACTGTTAATTGTTCCCGAAAATCAAAAAAATATGTTGGGCGGCATATTGGAGCATGATACGAGATGGATGGACTTTTGACCCTGCCCGCCCCCCTAAAAAATTTCTATGTGCGCCACTGAGTACAATTAATAAGGTTAGTCATTGACTTATGGACAATTGTATGTGACTCTGTCACGGCGCTGGAGCAAAGACAGAATAAAAATTCAGGGCAATTTGGAGGACTAGGAGATAACGAGCACTGTTTTTGAAGTGGTACTGAATTAAAGCACAAATTAAAATGCTAAGATGAAGATATGACGCCTATTTTTTTCCGTGCTAACACAATAGATTGAAACAAAATAGAGCTACTTAATACATGTAAATTTCGGTCTTACAGTATGAGCAATGAGTATGAACAGTTGTATAATTTGTACAGGGGGTAGTGGATAGGGGGTTTTACCCCTAGCAGTGAATAAAGCTTATTTTTCATGAGTAAGAAAAATGATATCATTCCATAATTATTATGATTTGAGGAAACTAAGCCATAAAAGATTTATTTCTTTTGCATTTGCCTTTAACGTATTTATGTTATTATTATTATTGTATTGAAAAAAATAGAGCAAAATGAAATTTACAGTATCTTTTAAATTTAAAGATTGTTAATAATTAGTGTGTGAAGTATACCTCTTTTTTTATCTAATATAATGTTATATTTTAACTATTCTGTTTCTATCTGCGAGACTAGATTCATTCCCCAAATTTAGTCTCTTCTTTTCGAAGACAATTAGAAGTGGTTGAGAGGAGAAACAAGTGAAGAGAGATAAGTTGTGTTTATACCTTGTGAACAGACGATATAACCATAATTCTTGTAATGGTTACTCGAGCTGTTTTTATTAAGACTCAAAGACCCGAATAAATTTAAAATGCAGTAAACCCTGTACATGACAGATCTTAAAAACAACAACAACACAGGACTTGAAAATCGAAGACTCAACATAAATATTAGCCATTTTTTTTTCAAAAGTTTTTCAGAATCAGAATTACAAAAATTAATGCTTTGTTACTAGTTTTTATAGAGAGAAAACAAATTCTTACATTAATATGTACGTTACGGGGAAAAAAATCATCATTCCTAAATTATCTTGTGAAATTTAAATGTTATTCCCTAGTTTTCCTCTCAGTGTTTAGTTTTAAGAACAACCTACCTCATAAACTTCAATTACAAGTGTGTATGTGGTATATCTCTTTTATTAAAAAAAAAACTATATATCACAAGAAAATTCAGGGATGTGAAATTTGTACTCTTTTTGTTCTTATAACGTTTAGATCTCTTAAAACTGCTCTTAAAAATATTTCAAAAAATTACTCTCAAAGATTCACCAGATTAGTGCCAATCTAACGATAAATCTAACATCAGATTGACCTTAGTCTTTCATTCGTCATTCAGATAACTTAATTTGACACCTGAAATTTCAGTTGGGTAAAATGTTCTCATATTGAAATTGAATTATGCTCCTCAGTACAAGACTTCTAAGCTAGTGAATAAGTGAGTTTGAATAACAAAAGCACACGCTATTTGCATAGAAATTATTGCTTTTTAATACAGTTTCCGTGTGTGTGTGTTTTGTATAAACGTAAATTATACATATACGTAAAGGAAAGGTTCATTCCATTTAAGAAGGTATCCGAGGTCTTCAGTTTGTTGCCAAAAAGAGTTTGTTTAATAAAGAAAGTTAGTTAAGTTAAGCTACGCTGTAGAATAGCATACCAATGAAACAGAGGCATGTTAGAACTATATATGCAAACTGTTTTTAAAAGTTATATTCTTTAAAAATTAAAATTTTTCTTATAATGTAGTTGCGCAAGATTGGGATCAGTACTTTGATTCGAGCCCACTACCATTTTCGGAGTGTTTATTAACGTTGCTCTTAAAGCAACACGAGGGCAATTAGAGACGGATCAATCGACGTGGTGGCACCTCAGCTATAATCTTGCTTTCCTAACTTTCTACACCACGCCAACTTGAGAGTTTTGAACCACGCCAATCTTCTGTGGCATCAAGGCTTGGCAACGTTGGCCCCAAGTTCGTGACCATGACCATTAGGTTACCAACAACAGCAATTTTGGAATAACTCAATCATGAAAATCGTAAATATAAGTATTGGAGAGTTTTGACTGTTTATTAAAGTCGCACTTCAAAGTGACACCAGAACTATTATCAACGGTTAGAAAGCTCTGAATTTACATACTAAGCATTTACGGAAAATCCCCCCCCCCCTCTTGCTATATCGGGATCACAGCCTCATGTGAATTGTATTAAAAAATCTTTTAATCATCCAAGAACCATAGTTACATCGGTAACTATTTGAGAAGTAAAATAGTAAAAATACTTTTGTCAGATATCTTAAACCAAAATAAAAAACTGTTTTTTTTTTCAGTTTTTTTAAAAATATTTTTAAATTTTTTTTAAACAAACACAGATTGTTATAAGAGCAAATATTTTGTTACAGTTTTCATTTTTCTTCAAAATGTTTGTGGCTTCAGGTTGTTTTAAAGAATATAAAATTATCAGACAGATTTGCCGAAATTATAGAAAATGACGAAGAACAAATTGTGCACTTGATAATGATTTTAGTTTTAAAAACCAGATTTTAACACAAACACAAAACTGCTGAATTTAATCTCTAAGAAAAAAAAATTGTCTTTTGAAACTCACGAGAGAGAATTCTGCTCCCTGGTGTCCTTTAAGATTTTCATTAAAAAATATCTTATACCTTAGCCATTCGACATGTTTTTGCAATTTGTAGTCTCCCCCCAAATCGTCACAAAACTATTTATAGGTAATATTCTAGGAATTTTCAAATTTTGCTAAGAGATAGAATTATATATATTCACTCTCGCATCATTAAAATTCATTTAATGACTTTAATTTTCTGTAACGTGTTTTCATGACAGTTTTGGTAAGCTATCCGTATTAAAATTTTGTGTTTCATGTTTAATACATTAATTTGATAAGAAAACATAATCATTTGTCAACGAAGTGAAATATTCTAATTTTAATTAAATATTTAAATAGTGTCCCGAATTAATCCCACAGAGGAATTGTAGAATTCCCAAACGTAAATTATGTTCAAAAACAACTAGTTGATAAGGTACAATATAGCTGCGTAGAAAATTGTGTTTCAAACCATCATTTCTTTAAAAATAAAAATGTCTTTAAATGACGAATGAATCCAGTTATACCTGTTTTTTTAGTTCGGAATATCTATTTTGCCAGATTTAAACACACACACACACACATTTATATATATATGTGTGTGAGAAAGTAAACATCTGTAAAAACAATAGCAATAACATTGCAATATGTGCAAAACAAATCGCAGCTAGTAAGTTAACATTAAGAAAAGGCAAACTTGCAAGTATCTTCTATATATCTCAAAACCATCAATAATCTCATTTTACAAGAACTTTTATCCCTCACTTTTATTTTATCATTTTTTTAGCTTCACCATTTTTCATTTTACAAAAACACATCAAATTTGAATACCTAACTTTATTTTACCTGATAAAAAATTCATTTTCTTAGTCTAAGTATGATCAATAAGCCTCATCAAGTCTTTGCTTGAGTGAACTGCCTCTAAGCTATTTATTTTCAACAGAATTTGATAGTTTTCTGCATAAATTGATCTTCTCAGGATCACTATCAAACGGCCAACTACTCCAAAACAATTTCTTTTTTTCTTTAATCCAAAAAGCCAGAATCTTATCATTGGTCTTTCAACATCCCTCTGTGACTGTCGCGCTCTGAGGTCGTTGGGAACGACAACGATTTCGGCAAGTCATAGGTATAAGGAAGCATTGTGCTAAACTTGCATATCCTCACTATTAAAAGAAAAGTAAATTCGCGCAATCAGTTCCGCAAGCCAGTTCTTCTCGTATACTTCATTTACATCGAAATAGTCCCAATCATCGATGTAGAAGTGAAACCGGCAATTGCTCTGTCACGCTTATAACGAATGCAGGCTTCGGCGAAGAAGGCATTTTCTGCTGCTACCGTTGAGGATTGATTACGTTTTAACTCTTAGCGTGCCTTCCGGCGGTTTGTTCGATTTGAACGAAATTTGGCTGCAGGAATATCGTGAGTTTGCCGCAAAACAGAGAAACGTGCCACTGGAGAACTTCGTCATTAGCAAAACTTGCTCGCAGAAACATTGTCTTTCTCGATAGGTAGCTGAGCAGACAGATTCGTGCGGATGTTTTTTGTTTTTGTTATTTATCCTTGTAAACTTGCCAGTATCTGATGGCATCATTACATTGATACATCGTTTAAAATAGGGAGAAAATCACATTATTTTTGATGTATTTATTTATGGCGCTATGAAGTAATAATTGATAGCCGAAGTGTTTAAAATAAATATTGTGGATTTACACATACGTATTTGTTATTGATACCCAGAAGCACAACATTATTATTGAACGCGGCTTTGAGAAAAAGGGGAATAAATTTTGTTAATTGTGTATATGTGTATTGCTAACAAAGCACTGCATATTCATTTTTTTAATTATAAATTCAGATATGTAAAAATTCACCATGTATTCCAATCTATCTTGTTAATGTGTTTTGAGATACCAATAATATAATTACAACTTTTTTTAAAAAAAGAATATTGCACTTTAAGCTACATATATGATGTATTAATATTTTCTGTTAAGATAACGTGTGGGGGACGCACACAAGGGTTTTAGGGTTCAAACCCTCTTATATATCAAGAAATTTTTAAATTTTAGCATAAAGATTATGCCTTAGTGCTTTCGTTTAGATTGTTTTAAATGTAAACCCCTTTCATAAATGTAGTCTGTGCATGTCACTGGCTATCGTTATATGTTATATCAAATTGTATGTTATATCATATTTAGAAAATAAGATTTATGCATTGTTTAAGCTGTCAAATTAGGAGGTCCAAGTTCGAAAGTCCACCATTTTCATATATCACAATACGTCGTCAGACATTTTCTTTTGATTTTGTCAATTCTAGGAAACAACAAATAATAAAAAATAAATTACTGAATAAATAATTGGCATTAACTAATAAAATTAATAATTAACAACAAATACTTAATTAAATTTTACGTACTATATACATATAAAATTATAATCAATCAAAAAAATTCAAGAACTAGGGGGTTCCGGACCCGGGGACCCTTCCTCCCTTTGTGGGCGCTACTGCATATGCATTATTATAAATTATAAATTTTGAAAAAAATGTATAAATAGATACTGCTATACGAAGCATTTTTATTGCTCACACGAAATACAAAAGTATAGTGCAATTTAAAAGCATATCAAAAATATCGACAGCTAAAATGTCCGAAGGATCAGTTGACGTAAAGTAATAAATGGCAATAAACAATTTTTAATACAGCAGTAAATTATACATTTGTAAATAGTTATGATTAAAATTATACTGTTTTGGTTCTTTTCGCATTACAGTAAAATAAAAATTAAAAAAAATTGTGTGTAGAGAGAGAGAAATATACATAAAATAAACATGATCCATATAAATAAATGTACAAAGAATCATTTCATAGTATGCAAATCAAACAGGTTGAATATTACTCGTTACATTCTTGTTTATAAGAAATGAATTGATATGATACATTTCCCGAGTTTAAATAATCTCTGATTTACGTTAATTAAACATTGTCAATTTGAGCGAATATTAATAAGTTAGCTTGTAGAAAACAATACTAAGTAGTATAAAAATTGTCATGAAGGAAGTATTAGGCAGCGATGGCACGTTTATGATCTATTTAAATTAAGTGGATATTATTATTCGTGACATGTTTTTTTTTTCATTCCAGGAGGGAAAAAAGAGTACTTACTCATATCGTCGCCAAATTTATTCAATTCAATAGACTTCATCAAATCCTATAATGCACAGCCATTAGTGGGTATAGCATTTGGCGATATCTTTTGAATTGGTGATGGCGTGAAATTTGGTGGATTTGGCTGTCGATATACCAAAAAAGGTGACAGAGAAATTTGAGAAAGTGTAAAGTACGTATTGGGCAAGAATCGTTTAACGACAGATAAAACAAATAAGCCACGTTCTTTTAAGAACCATGAATCGTAAATTTCAGCACGAGGAAACTCAAAAGAGAAACAGTTATATTTTACTTATCTGCAAAAATAACATGTGATTAATAAATTTCAGCTTGAAATATTTCGAAATATCGATTGTTGTACACTCTGTCATTGTTACAATCATCATTTTAAATATGAGGATAATACAGCTGAGGTAACAAGAACAAATGCTTCTTAGAGACGTATCTTACAAAAAAAAGTTTCATAAACGTATTTTATAAACATTCTATATATAAAAATCATCATTAACAGCGGTTGTTTGAGCAAGAAGATTACCTCATTTATAACTAACTGAAAAGCTGCCCTAATAAGATTAGCACAAGCTTTTATAAAATAAAACAGATAGAACAATCCAGTTTTTGTTGTTGTTGTTGTTAACAAAGGTATTGATAATTATGAAATGCACTCGTTTGTGTGCTTTAACAAATGTCAGCTTAAAAAAAACTATTTTTGCTGCTTTTCTTTTAATATGAAAGAAATATTAATTAGATTCAAGCTTAAAAAGGATTAGAAGAATTAAAAACATTGCAAGTATTATGTTTGAAAATTTTACTTTATGAATTAATTATTCATCTTTATCATCAATGGTGATCTTTTTTTTTTTAAGATAACACATTTTTATAGTACGTTGGCTAAATTATTTGGAGGACTTTTGGTCGTAGATCGAAATTCTACATTTTATTTAAAGTATACCAAGACTTTGAACGGTCATATAATGAATATAGAACACACTTGAATACAAAGTATTTCATTTATCAAGTTTGTTATATACAACATAAAGCTTTTTTCGGGAAGTTTATATATATAATCTTTCCTTCGAAAACACTTTTTAAGTACTTAAAGATAATTTTTTTTAAAATGACATAATTAACTCATTAATATGGAAAGCTGCTATGAACTCAACGCCTTAGCTTTTTCATACTTTAGAATAGTTATTGCTTGAATAAAGGCGTGAAATATTAGAGATGAAGGTATAAAAAAAACCTGTTCCTGAGTATAACTGCTGAAAATGAAAGTAATGTGGCGAACCATTTAGTCACAGCACCACTCGGAGCAAATTTATATACTATTTTCCCCGGGGACCTCCATTAATCGAGTCTGAAGACTATTAATTTCTTGATCAGAACAAGTAAAACACTTTAAGTAGTTTTTCCAGGATAGATTGATATAAATTAATTGTTAATTAACATTCCATTTGCAGGCAAAAAGAGGAATATTATCTATGGATATAATTTTCAGCATCGGTCTAGTGCAGGGGTGGCGAACCTTTTTGGGAAGAGTGCCACTATTTGATAAAAAAACAATCACGCGTGCCACTTCCAACTATTCCAATATGCAAATATAAAAAAGTGAAAAAATGTTACTTATAGGTTTATTATGGGATTTTTACACAAATAGCACATTTTTTAATGCAAGTCTATGTAGTCAAAACTTAAAAATAATATAGTAAATAAGACGAAAGTACAAACTTAGGTTTTGTTGTTAATAAACTATTTACAAGTTCCATCTCAATTAGGTTAGCTATATAAAATAAAAATGAGCCACTTGAATAATTTAATTCAAAATAATTATCAAACGCTCAGTACATACTTAATATGGCTTTTGAATTACTGCTTTTTTTAACAAGTCATCTATGTAGGATTAGCTCTTGCAGATGCTCACAAAATTAGGTTAGTACAGGTGCACATCAGCTATTTTATTATGTTTGTAGCAGAAAATATTTATTCACTAACATATTATGATCCAAATTTTGAGATTTTTTTATCTGAGATAACCCCACTTCAATAAAATTGTGAAAAATGGTTATTTCTCTTTTCAAAATTCTTAATTTTGTTAAAAATGGTTAATTTTTCAATTTTTAATCAAAAATGGTTAATCTTTTTAAAATTTTTATAATTTTTTCAGAAAGTCTTCGCGTGCCACTGCTACAACTCTACCGTGCTACATTGTGGTACGCGTACCGTGGGTTGCTCCCCCCCCCCCTCCCTGGTCTAGTGTATGGCAGAGACAACACCTAAGCTAGGGCGTTACTCTGTAAATTTCCACACCAGTCTAAAGGGAACACTTTTAGCTTTGGCAGATTAAACGAGCATAATTTTTTTCTACATGGAGGATCCTCAGTGTCACCGGGACTTGAACTAACGACTCGACAGAAACAATGCTTGTCACGAATTCGCGACCATCCCCTTGGCTACCACAGCCGCATGTATAATGTTAATAGTATTTATTCATATGAGAAGAAAGGGAATAGTTTAATTTTTCGATTACATTTCCTTAATTTAAATCAATATAAATTTTAAAAATCAGATAAAAAAACACTGAAAAATATTTAATATACGTAAGTAAATGTAATATGAAACATTTGTGATAAATTATAATTTGGGAGTTATGAGTTTTCAAGGTATTTTAGTACTTAATTTTTTTTTTTTTTGTATATATAAATGTAGCAATTCCTCAAATATAATTCTTAATATGGTAGATTAAAAATGACTTTTAGATCAGTTTTTTTTAATTAAAAACTAAAACATGTCAATCTCGGACTATATTAAGCCTTAATAAATTTTTTTCTAAAAGATAGTAGCAGTAAAAACCTTCAATCCATGCTTTTGGGATAGTAAAGCAATCTTATTTATATTATTAACCTCCTAAATATATTCTAGAAGTTTCCGAAATTCCAAATGAACTTTAGTAACATAAATGGTTAAAAAATACCCTTCTAATGATTTCCATAAAACCTGGTATGTTTTTGTAACATTTTAAGTCTTACTAGAGATTTAACTGACTTGATACTATGGACAGTTTTGTAATAAATAATTAAGTACCGTAAAATCCGGTGAATAACGCGCATCGGTGTATAACTTTTTCTGAATACTTTCAAGCGGCATTTTTTTATTTTTAAGGTACATTAGCTGTATAACGCGCACTCCCTTTTTTACGAAGGAACCTGCAATACATGTTAGAAATGCTATTATTTTTTAAGTCATTTATTCGAGGTATTACCCCAGGATTTTGAAAAAAATAGTATATTTCTAGAAAAACAACCCTTTAAGTTCATAAGGTATGACATTTCTTTTAAATAAACAGTATTCCAATCTTTGTAGAAGTCTAAGTTTTTTTTTTCTGCACATCTCTTTTTTTATATTTTTGAAGGTATCATTTTTATACCCAGCGTATATCACGTGCACCCGTACATTTCGATCTTATTTTTGTGTGTTAAAAGTGCGCGTTATACGCCGGATTTTAAGGTAATATTAAATTCCTTTGATTCTTTATTTACTTTTATCAGGAACAAGCATTTAATACTCGCTACAGTTTTGAATTACAAGAGGTGTTACTAAATGTTATAAAAATAGTTCTAAGGGTCATATGAATTTTTACAAAATGAAGCCATGTGCCTAGAAGCCGGCTGCATTGTGATTGAAAAACAAACTCAAAACCAAACAACGCAATGAACACATCTGGCGAAATTAAAACTGAAAACATCGGAGGAAGGAAAAACGAAAAAATAGCAAAAAAATAAAATAAAAATAAATAAAAACTACAGTCGGAGGTCACTCGTCCATGCTGAGCACGAACATGCCATCCTGTCTCGGTGTAGATAGCATCGCCTCTAAACGTGAACCGACTTTGCTGTATATGACCCCCGGGCTTTCTGGGGAATGGTCAAAAAATCAAAGCAAAAAATAAAATAACTCCTCTGTATTTTATTTTTTGATGCTCTTTTCTGTCAACCTGAACTCGGGCTTCTTTCGTTATCACTTTCTCAAGAAGATTCGTTCACTCGGATTCTGTTGGTGCATTCTTCCATGATAAGACAGCTTTCAGCAATCACGAGATTTTAAAAGAAAACGTCCGATTTCTTGAAAAACAACGGTTATAAAACTTTTTCTGATAAAATAATTGCCGAAATGAGGGACCTTTTCTAAGATCGTTTTTTTACGTGGATGATATGGAAAAAGGTTAAACAACATAAATTTTAGATAAACTTTTTTAAAAGAAAAAGCTACTTCCGAAATTCCTCCATATCTGCTTAAGACAGTTCATAGGTATCTAGAAGGTGTATCGTAAAACCATTTCTGACTTTACGGGAGGATTATTTGTAATGCTTTCCTACTATCAAATGGTGAATTCTAAAAATCTCAATCAATAGCCTAAAAATAATCGGATTCGGAAAAAAAAAAGAAAAGAGGAAAGAAAAGAAGAAATAGAAGTATCGGTTTCTCAAGGAAACAATTGGAACGAAAAGGAATTTTTCAAATTCACGCAAATTGATTTCAATGGCAGGATTTTGCTTTGAAATTGATGAAAGAATTGTTCACAGTTAAAGCCTTTTGTGGCTTTCTGAAAATTAAAGAGGGATTACTAACGCAAATCTTTCTTAATAGCATTTTAATGGAATTTATGCCAAGTTAAATATGCATTAAAATAACACTAATTCCAGCAAGTTAAAAGAAGGTATTAAAAAATGTAAAAAAAAAAAAATGTATTTAAAGTAGCGAATTTAAACACATTTTAGCCAGCTTATATTTTGCATGAGTGTATGTGTTTAGGAGGAAAGATTTAAAATCATTTTCATGGTACTTTAGTTTTTTTATTTTATTTATAATTTATTTACATATTTTATTTCCTATTTTTCCATTGTGGTTGAAGTAAATTTGATATGATTTGCTTTTGTAAGCAATCGAATCGCAAAAAATTATTTTTTTTATTGCCTGAGTAACGAAACAAGCATAAAATAGTATTTTTCTTATTTATTTTGATATATTATTTTATTTAATGATGAGTTGATGTGGATGAACTCACAAAACTACTGTACTATATAATTTGCAATAAAATACATTTTCCCGTAATTTTTACTGCATTTCATTAATTACTTAAGAGTTATTGAAATGTATTATATGCAAAAGGAACGTATAATTATTTGGAATGAAAACATTATTTTACCCCTTTATATAATTAACAGATTTTGATCAAGGCTCTTTAAAAATTCCTACGTCAGCTTTTCTCAAACCGGGTACTCCCTAGGGGCTTGATATCTCTATGTGGGGGGCTCGAGCATATTGAAATTCGAAAATAACAGATTTAAAAAAAAATATAAGTATTAATTTACAGAAAGGAAGCAAAACAAAATGCACATTGTGACATAATAAAAGGTAAATACACATTTACACTGATATGATATACTTATAAATGTATCAGTACTCTACGCAATGTTTTTAGGAATTAATTTATCATTGCTAAATTAAAAATAATTCTGAAAATTAAAGAGGGATTACTAACGCAAATCTTTCTTAATAGCATTTTAATGGAATTTATGCCAAGTTAAATATGCATTAAAATAACACTAATTCCAGCAAGTTAAAAGAAGGTATTAAAAAAATGTAAAAAAAAAATGTATTTAAAGTAGCGAATTTAAACGCATTTTAGCCAGCTTATATTTTGCATGAGTGTATGTGTTTAGGAGGAAAGATTTAAAATCATTTTCATGGTACTTTAGTTTTTTATTTTATTTATAATTTATTTACATATTTTATTTCCTATTTTTCCATTGTGGTTGAAGTAAATTTGATATGATTTGCTTTTGTAAGCAATCGAATCGCAAAAAATTATTTTTTTTATTGCCTGAGTAACGAAACAAGCATAAAATAGTATTTTTCTTATTTATTTTGATATATTATTTTATTTAATGATGAGTTGATGTGGATGAACTCACAAAACTACTGTACTATATAATTTGCAATAAAATACATTTTCCCGTAATTTTTACTGCATTTCATTAATTACTTAAGAGTTATTGAAATGTATTATATGCAAAAGGAACGTATAATTATTTGGAATGAAAACTTATTTTACCCCTTTATATAATTAACAGTCTGATTAAGGCCTTTAAAAATGTATACGTCAGCTTTTCTCAAACCGGGAGGCGTACTCCCTAGGGGGCTTGATATCTCTATGTGGGGGGCTCGAAGCATATTGAAATTCGAAAATAACAGATTTAAAAAAATATAAGTATTAATTTACAGAAAGGAAGCAAAACAAAATGCACATTGTGACATAATAAAAGGTAAATACACATTTACACTGATATGATATACTTATAAATGTATCAGTACTCTACGCATTGTTTTTAGGAATTAATTTATCATTGGGGCTAAATTAAAAATAAGTTTAAACAAATACTAGATCCTCCCTTGGGCTTGTCATATGCAAAATTTAATGCTTATGTTGATAATTTTTGTGGTTTTAATTAAAATCGTGTTGTGTAGCTTTAAGTCAAAGTACATTTTTATTGTATTCAATACATTGTTATTGTATGGGAGGGCGGGGGGTGATGAAAATTATGATTGAAAATTAGGTTTCAAATATTGAAAGTTTGAGAAGCACTGGCAAACTAGGTAGGGGGGTCCTCGGGTTCGAACCCCCCCCCTTAGCCCTTGAATTTTTTTCGAATGATTATAATCCTATGTATATAGTACGTAACATTTAATTAAGTATTTGTAATAAAAAATAAATTTTTTCTTTGCTAATTAATTAATTTTTTTACTGTTTTTTGTTCTCGAAGATCGACAAAAAATCAAAAGAATATGTTGGGCAGCGTATTGGAGCAGGGTGGTGGCCTTTCGACCCTGGACCCACCCTTGAAAAATTCCTGTGTGAGCTACTGACTAGCGTACATCTAATGCATTTAGAAACAAAACTGAGTTGTGTGTGTAATATTCATATACATTAAACTCCATTATAATTTTTTTATCAAATTAATTTGTTGCACTATATGTATTAGGATGGATAACGATTATATGTAGGAGGGGGGGGAAGATATTATGAATCAGAAACTACCTACGCGGAAAAGATACTCTACCGTATAGAGATTAAGAGAAAAATCATTTAAAAAAATTATTTAAAAATTTAATATTGCCACAAAGGGGTTAAATTTTCAAAAAAATTGGCAAAAATTTAATTTTAAATTGTTTTAGACTCAAAATAAAATCATTTTTTCACAATACAAAATCCAAAGAACGATTATTACTGATAAATGAGTATTGAGTAATGAACAGTACAATGTTCATTGCTGCACTTCATAATCCCCTTCTCCTTTTCTCCCAGCACTGTCAAATCGGACCGATCGGAGCTTTGCCTCGTTTTCCGCTTTACCGTGACCTTATAATTACCACAGTAGGCTTTAAAAAGTTTATACTATAAAGAAGCTGTTAAATGTACCAGAATATTTTGCTTTTTGGTAATTATTTAGTGTGTGTCTTCTTATTGCTATAATGTTAAACAGTACTAAAATACCTGTATTTCTTCGACAAATATTACTTACTTTTCACTATAAATAAAGCTCAATACCTAAATTTCTTTCCCCATGTGACCAGAGACGTCTTAAGACACTTTGAGGCCCTGGGCCCAGAGAAGACTTTTTGAGGCCCTGGGCCCTTATGCAAAATTAGGCCCCACCTGAGGTCTTTAAAAGTTACAGCATATAGATTGCTTAATCATGATCTCGAATCTCATGATGAATCGCGTTCTCGACTCTGTCTTAGAGTCGAGAACGCGGCGAAACGAGCCCCCCCCAAGGCGAGGCCCCGAGCCCATGCCTTAATAAGTCCCTGCGTGTGACAGTATTTAATATAAAAATTATTATTATTATTTTCTTTAGTCTACATATACTAGAGAACATCTTTTCCGCATTTGTAAACTTTGAAATTCTAAAAAAAAAAATTCTTCTGATCCGATCCACTCTATTACAGTGGATCCCCGATTTATATAACAAATTCATCGGGCCGAACATTTTGTGAGTAATATCGGAGTCTAAAAAAATCAAATTTTTACACTTACCTTTTGGAAATTCTATAATAAGTAAAAACACAAAAATGCCCATAGTTAGAAATTGTACGATCTTTATTCAACAGCTAAAAATATTATTATATTAGCGAATTATCACATAATAGTTAATTGGATACTTCTTTAAAAATGACTAATGATGTTTGACAATCTTTTTGATTCCTGACTCGGAAGAATTCTATTTTAACTTTATACAAAGAAAATATGGCGTCCTTTACATCTTACCCCGCTTAAGGAATGTTTTCTCAGTTTCCAAACAATGTAAAGCATTAGAAAACGTAACAGTTTCAATAGGAGTTTTAGACAGAATTTCCTGTCCTATTTCTAAGCTCATGTGACAGGTTACACTCATGACTCATCTGCACCTGTAAAGTTAAAAGACCGTCGAATTTTCTGCTGCAAGAAAAGTATTTTTTTGTCCAGACTTAAAAAAATTTCATTTGAAAAAGAAATCCATTTTTTTTTCTAATCCAAACTTTTTTCGGCTGTTGAAATTATTTGTTAATTCGAGTTTATCATTTGTTAAATGCAGGTTTTTGCCTTCATTTTCATCGACGGAAAAGAAAAATTCGTTAAATCATGAAATTCGTTAAAAAGGGTTCGGTAAATTGGGAACCTGACTATATAATATTTTCCAGAAAAATTCTATACCTGTGGATATAATTGAAATAATTTAAAAATTTTAGATAGTAAGTATAGACTACAGAATAATTGTATAATTTTTAATTAAATTAATACAAGGAACACATAATTATTATGAGAACTAATAACTAATACAGAAAATGATTTTAATGGTATAAAAATAACATTAAATTAATGTAACGACTTATATTGAATTAATATAAGCCTTTCGAACCGGTCTCGACTAAAAAAAGAACTTAGATTAATTTCCCGAGACCAGATGTGCCGTCATGCAAGTTTGAGTCAAACTATTTATTTAATGAAGCAAATCAAGAAGAAATCTGAAGGACATTAATTGGCTATTAACTCTGAAGGATTGTAATAAATATCATTCAATACAGATCTAATCGCTAGAATTAGAAACTATATACTCTGCTGTTCGATCTCGAATCTTTTTTCTGTCTCTTCTTTTATCTTCATTGTGAAAGTCAACTTATCATACTGTTAAAAACATTGGGAAACGACACGTATTACACGAATTACACAACCTATCCCACCATTTAAAGGAACCGATTCTCTCATGTCTTTTTTCTGAGTCTGTTTATGAATGTAAATGTGATAAAATTACGCTGTAACTCGAAGTTACTCAAGTAAGACATGAACCCATTCACATTCGACATGCAGAGTAAAAGATTCGGCTGTTACCATGGCGACGAAATAATTGATTGTGACGGCGAAAGCGCCGCAATCGCTCATTGAATTTCGCAGGCGTTTGTTGACTATTGATCGTTTTGGAGTTGGTTATGGAAGTACAAATAATAATAATAATAATAAATTTATTTTATTTACAATTTATTTTGTTGAAAATTTTTCTGATTCAATTTAGACTGTTTTATTCCAAATATCAAATAAGTACTGAATTCGTAGATATTAATTGGCTTTTAACTTATCATGATCTTTATTTTATTTATTTATTGTATAATTACTACTTAGTTCATGGATTTATAACTTTGTAGTTAGCAAAAGTTTACAATAAAAAATAAATCAAAAATAATTTTTTTTTAAAAAAAAAAGGATTTTTTTTAATGTGCTGCAAATAATTTTCAAATTTCTCGCCACTGCTATATATATCTCTCCATTTTGTCTTTATTTATTATTTTATTTAAATTAGTATTTGAGTATTTTTCAAACATTTCTCCTCATATTGCAAAATGATCAATCAATTTTTCTTTTAAAAAACAAAAAAGGCTGAAAGTTCTTCACGTTAAAAGCATGCAGATAAATTTTGAACCAAAATATGTTGAATTTAAATGCTATATAATTATTCAGAAGGTTTTGAATTTGTCGAATTTAAATCTTACATATACTTATCTATTTTATATTTATTATATATTTATTACAGGTTCTTATTTTCTTACTTAGATGTAATTAATTATTATTTGAATTTTATCTAATTAATCCACTACGGTTTTTGCTACTTAAGTATTTGATGAAATTCGAACACTGTGTGGCACAGGTAGCCTAGTGATCATAGTCACTGACTCGTGGTCAGAAATTCAAGTCTTTGTATGCCACGGAAGACCCACCAAGCTGAGGGACTGATGCACATTAAATCTCTCGAGACTCAAAGCTCTCCCGTTGGTGTGGTGTGGAAGTTCGGAGAAAGGGTGCCAGCTCAGGTGTTGCTCTCGCCACTTAACTGTGACTCATAATTACAAAGTCAATTACCATTAGCCCACGTTACTAATTCATCTGAGCCTCTAATGAGAACACTTAAATTATAATTAAACTAGCTGTACCCTGCCACGCGTTGCTGTGGCTGAGTCTGGTTAAATGGAAAAAAGAGAGCTAGTCCATCCAGCCAATTGTGAATCTTATATTTAGCATAATTATCTTAATGGATAGTCTGGTTTAGTTACAGAAATGGAGGTCAGAGAACTTAAAATTAGTTTGAGTTTCAAAACATGAGGAAAAACTGGGTAATTTCAAATTATTTAAAGATTCAATCAGACAATGAAACACATTGCAAATCACAAAATATATAAGAAATAATCATTAATATATATCAGATGAAATGCCAAAAATATATAAGAAATAATCATAAACAAAAATCAGATAAAAATCCCAAAAATATGTAAGAAACAATCATAAGCAAAAATTAATTAAATGCAAAATCACAAAAATAAATAAGAAATAATTTAAATAATAAATTAAATGCAAAAATACATAAATAGGTTCATGCAGTTTATAAAATAGTAATAAACATAGAAAAATTAAAAATAACCCAAAACTGATAAAAAAATTACATTAATTTAAATAAAAAAAAAACATTCTTAAACAGTTAAAAATATACAAAATTAATCCCAATTACGTATCAAAGAACAAAAAAATTGAAAAATATGACAACCAATAAACTTAACTATAGTAAAAATATGTAATAATCCGGAAAAGCTATGTGTAAAAGCTTAAATTTCAGCATTCAGAGCGAATCGTGACATCGTATGACGTCATAACACCAAAAATCACTTAAAAATTAAATTTAAAAAAATTTAGAGTGCATTTCGAAATAAAAAGTACATAAGAACCTGACCGGAGTCAAATGCAACGTTGTGTCAAAATTTCAGATAAATCCATGCAGAACTTTTTGAGTTATGGAAGCGTACACAAACCAACATAACATTTTTATATATATAGATTTACAACAGATCATGGCGCTTAAATATATTTTTAAAAAATCAACTTTCTTTTTACTATTTCCTTCTAGTTTAACACGTACTAATGCAATACAATTTTTTATAAAGAATGTTATTTCTAACTCAAGGCACAAAGCCTTTCTTTATACTTTAGAGACGTTTACACTAAATAACTTCAATATATTTTTAGATTCATTAATTGTATATTAACGACGCACTGCAATGTAACGCGAAGATAACCATGTAATTTTTATACTTTTTCAAAAGTTAAATAACTTTAATATATTTTTAGATTCATTAATTGTTTATTAACGACCCACTGCGATACATAACCATGTAATTTTTATACTTTTTCAAAAGTTAAATAACTTTAATATGTTCTTAGATTCATTAATTGTTTATTAACGACGCACTTCTCTCTCTCTCTCGATGCAACGCGAAGATAACCATGTAATTTTTATGCTTTTTCAAAAGTAAGAAACTAAGCACAATAAATACATTTGTGCTTGCTATTCGAAAAAATAATGAATTTCCCTGGACACATTTTTTTCCATCACATTGACTTAACTAAAAGCATGATTTCAGTGTGGCTGAAATTTAAATCAATAAAATTATATATATATATATATATATAATAACGTAGTCGAGGCCAATTTCTTGTTGATATTTCGTATGTAGATTTGTCGATGCTTCTTTGGTTTTAATCCTCTTTTATTCATAGCCGTAGACATATAAATTTGCAGTACATTTGGAATAAATAATGAATGAACACACAGCAGAAGCAACAAGCAGCAGCGTCGAATAAATGTTTTTGGCGAGCAGACAAAGAACAAAGAGCAAGAGCACCCAGCGCTCTGACTTTTTAAACTGGTGGTGAAAATCGTACGACTCCTTTCTAACAGGAGTCATGATTGGCTGCAAAGGCGCGCGAGCAATTAGATTAAGATTAAAATTATCATATTAGTCTCGTACCAAAGAATTAAAATAATTTAAAGGAGTTAATTTAAAGAGTGTTAGAGGGAGTCATTATATATATATATATATATATATATTTAAGTTCAAGATTATATTTCTTTTATTTTAACGTTTCCATTTATATTAGTCTAAAGATTTCTTGATATAGGAAGTAATTTACTTGAAAAAAAAATAGTTTTTCCATTAAATGGATACTTATACTTGATTGATCTACCCTGATTATATATATAACAGCAATCACATACTGAGTTTAAAACTAATACGTTTTCTTATCCTAGTTTCTGTTTACATAATTAAGATTCATAATATTCTACTTAATTCGAATCGATTAAAAAGATCAAATATGAATTGTTTGACCGTTCAAAAGAGACGTTCAGAAGGAATAGATAAAAATAAATTTAAATTTTTAAACTTTTTTTGAAAAACCGTTGTAAGAAAAATATGTTTATTTTATCCGTTGCTATAAATGAAAGCTTTTTGCATTTGCTATTGTTTTTTATAGAATTTAAAATATCTTTAAGTTGTATAAAAAGAATATTTTTTTTTGTTGTAAAACGTATTATGAAAAATTTTCGATTAATTTATAGCCATATAACGTGTACTTTTAACACAAAAAATAAAATTAAAATTCACGAGTTCGTATTATAAGCCCGGATATAGCTTTAAAAGATGAGCATAAAAAAGTTAGATTTCTACAAGTATTTAAATATTACTTATTTAAAAAGATATGGCATACCCCCCTTATGAACTTTCATTATTAGAAAACATTAAAAAATTGTTACGCATTCGTCTTCCATTAAACTTTCCGGCAACATCATAGAATTAAATTTCATTTTCTTATCATTTTTGTTTCCCTGATCCATAAATAGATTATCATTTTCCATTTCATCTAGATTCTTAAAAATGCTATATTTATAAAAAGATTTTTTTTTTGTCCTTTCAGGTTTAACTCTTACCATGATTGGTTTACTCTTACATCTACATTATTAATCCACTGACAGACTATTTATAGGCTTCAAAAGATAAGATCATTGTACATGCAAATTTCAGATTTCTTCGTAAAAATAGGTGCTCGTTTCAAGATTGCAGTTTGAAAGTATAGATGCGCGTTATAAGCCGGAATATACTATATATACTAATAATATTTTGTAATTTTCTTCCTGAAAACAATAAAATAAAAATTCTGAATAAAAAAATACTTATACGCCTTTCGAAGATAAATTTTCAAACTTAAAAACAAATTTTGTCTGAAATTATATTTAAAAAAGTGCTTTTTGAAATATGATTAGTCCTTTTTAATAAAATCCACCACTAATACTTTTCATTATTCCTATGCATGCTCTTTTAAAGTTCATCCACAAAACAAAATATTACCAACTTCCTGTTAGTGAATCCTTAACGATATTCACACACAACTAAAAAATTCCAAAAACAAGTATTCTTATCCTGTATGAATACATTAATAAGCAGCTTGAAGAATAATGAAGCTTTTTGTATGCAAAAGCAAGATTATCTCTCTGATATCATTTTAATAAAAAAGGGGGGATAGAAATGACACAAGTCAGAACTAGAAGAATAACTTCAAAAAAGTCACAGTATGCATTTAAAGTATTATTTTATATACAATTTTGACGACATTATTCATTTTATTGTAGAATTTATAACATTCTTGTTTTTCTTCGATAGCAACAACAATAACAAATGTCTGTGTACAACGAATTTAAAAAGCAGGGAGATGTCATAGTATGCCTAATGCTTTTCCACTTAAATGTTCGAATAACAACCAATTTTAATTGCTGATTTCGTCCGCCTTAGATGCAAATATCTCCGATTTCCCACTAATTGGGATTAATGTTACAGACCACCTGCCATTAACTTCTATAGAGTCACGTTACGATACGAGATCTTAAAGAGGGTCTGTTATTTTAAACAGACGATTCGTTCGTAAGTTTACATCTGCCCTATATAAAAGCCTTTTAATTAAACCCATAATAATACGTTTCCAATCTATGATTATTTTTCTTACACATTAGGGCTGAATTTGCACTCGATTCGGCATTATAAATAAATACTACAGTTGAAGTTAATGATGAACGTTCGAGTTTTATTGCTTTCGGTTTTGTTTAATATTCTTCAAACGAAAAATGAGCAAACGAAAAAATAATTATTTAATTATTTAAAAAAAATGTTCTTATATATATATATCCATAAAGTATACTTTACCCTAATTTTGCTGGTCCTAATATATATATATATATACATTTAGTTAAGAATTTAAACATATACCATTAAACAACTACATTAAAAATTGAATTAGCGAATAAAAAGTTTTTCAAAATCATGTTTCTAATTCAAATAACACAAAACTTAATTTCTGAAAAAATGTTCCTTATGTTTAAACACATAGAAATATGAAAAACAAAACTATATTTGTTACCAAGATTTTTTTTTCCAATGAATGTACCTGAGATACAATGCAGTCTGTTTTTTTTAAGTAACGTTATGTATATATATATATATATAAATTTCCATGTTTAAACATAAGAAACATTTTTTGAAAAATTAAGTTTTGCGTTATATGAATTAGGAACTTGATTTTTATAAAAAGCTTTTTATTCACTAACTTAATTTTTAATGTAATTATTTAATCGCATATGTTTAAATTCTTAATTAAATGTTGAAGTTTTTTTTTTTTTGCTTAATGAGTTAAAGTTAGCAAATATTATCAAAACTTATGGAAGGGTTTTCGTATTAAATGTCAGTCTTACATAAAAAATTAGAATATTAGTCTTATATAGCAATATAACTCTGAGTTCAAAGTTTTATAGCACAATTTTCAGAATACCTGCAAGTCTTAAAATTATTTATATTTAAACCACGAGAATACATCTTCTCACGCTTTAAAAACATGCAGGTTAAAGCTCAGAACAGTGCAAATTTGTCAATTCTTTGGAAACCCCTGAGTAACAAATATCGATATGTATCGATAATCGTTCGTAGAGATTAAAATAAGGCATTCCAAATAATAACACTACATATGTGCATAAAATAATAACAATTTTAAGTACAACTTTTAGCGTTTTTAAAAGATAATTATTGGAATATATTGGCATAGGGAAGCACACATTTTAAATTAGGAAATAAAAATTGTACCATTTCAGAAAAACAAAAACTTTTCGTTAGGTTTCTAGGGAAAATAAACATTTTTAAGATCACCGAAGAAGATGTAATACTACTGATTAAATTGCTGGTTTTGTTCATTTTTTGAATATGAAGTCGAAAATTTAGAATAGATTTTAATCTCATTTGAGGTGATTGATAAGGAGCTTGTTCTTCATATTACTTCTCAATAAACAACAATCTAAAAAAATGAGATAACAAACCATATACAAGGCTTATTTCATTCCTTTCTTGAGTATTCCCAAATAAATAAATTAATAAAATCCTTCCCAATAAAATGCATGTCATTTTCGCAAACTGAACATTCAATATTATTCAAAATCAAATCTTTAACAATGCATCGTTGTATCATAGATATTTTTCCCTTGCTTTACAAAAATCATCTTTTTTTTAAAAAAAAAAAGGATTGTGTATTATACATTTTCTAGAGGGCCGTGGGTAGCCTAGTAGTTAGAGCATCAGACTCCAGGTCGAAAGGCCTGGGTTCGATGTCCGATGCCTCCAAATATTCTCCGAGTACACACGGAGTACGTTCTCGTTAAATCAGTGGGTCCGAAAGTCTTGTGGGCGGTCGCAGCAGAAACCAAGGGTGCAGGGGGGATATTTCCCTCCCCTCCAGTTCCATGCCTAAGTTGTGGAGGTAAAGATAGGTGGTGTCGCCATCTATCGTGTATGAACTGTGCCAAATCGTACTGTCACCTGCATGGTGCTCAAAGCTAAAAGCTAACACCACGCCCTTTGCAACGATGAATTTCGTGAGCCACGATTCGACACTGTCAGACAGGTGGCATTAGAAACAACAACAGCATGAAAACTAATTGAAGGCAAACTCCAAAAAGAAGAATGTAAAACATTCACAAGTTCTCAACGAATATAAGTAATGAATATCGAAGCCAAAATCTGAATAATGCTTTTGAGCAAGGGTAATGAAATGTTTAGCCTAAGAAAATTGTTACTTTAAAAGCATTTGCCGATTTTTAATTAACGGATAGCATTCGAGTACAGATGGCGACAGTAACCTAGTCATGGTAACGAACTCGTGGTAAGCATTGTCGAATCACAATTCTGAGTCATAATCCCACTGAAGACCTGCTGTGAAGAGGGTGTGATGTACGTTAATTCTATAGAAGCTCAATGTCCTCACGGTGGCGTGATGAAGCAGTTTGAAGAGTGACGTTTAAGCTCAGGTGTCGCATTCATCACATAAATAAGTCCACATATAATTCTATCTAGGTTACCAAAGAAAGGGTTACTAGAAAGGAATCATTGTTGACCCATGGAATTTAAATTCCAAGCACCATGATTTATATCCCAGCCAAAAATGTTCGGTTAATTTGTTTATCGTAATGATATGCAAGTGGTGCTTTTTCTAGCTCGATTTTATAACTTCGTATTAGTGTTAGATATAGATACCTTTGTGACCTTGCTGGTGTACCTTGCTAGTAGGCCTTTTTCATATGGTTGTAAGCTCTTGTGAGAGAATTTCTTGTTGCTAGAGTCTTCGCGGATTAAAATTATTGATATAGCTTTCGTGTGTTGACTCAGAGTGAAGTCTTATAACCAATCAATTTATCAATCAAAATTATTTATTTTAAAGTTTTTGTTTTGAAAAATAAAAGAAATTAACTATTGTAGCAAATATACCTTAATGCCTGTATTCATTATTAAATTAAATTCTTATAAAACAAATCAAAATTGTTAAGTAAATTGCGTTTTCAACAAACTTTAAAAAAATACAAAACTAGATTTTGAAAAAAAAATATTAAAACACATTTGTTAAATTAAATTTTAAAAAATGTAATTAAGCCAGGTAATTTAGGCTTCGAACAAGGCTTTGAATGTATTTCTATAACTAATTAATGTCGTAAAGTTTCATAACGTATTACTGGAGACTGAATCTTTTAATTTAGACTAATTGTAATATAACAGAAGATAACTATTTTCTTCATTACTGAATCTACACATTACAGCTATTACAAGATGGTAACTGTATTCATTTAAATGATTTCATCAACCCATTTTCAATCGAAAACTTTTGATTTGCCTTTTAATATTATTATAAATTACTCTGATGAATAAATAATACAAATACCATCACAAACCTTGTGGTCATTAATGTTCAAGTAAAATTAAAGATTCGAGATTTTATTTCCTTAAAGATCCGTCTTTAATAAAAATATTAGAAGGTGCTTCATGTTATATAGAAGAAAGAATCTGAGTCATCCTCACATGTAGTGTGGAAACCAGATTCGTTTTAAGGCATGGACCAACTAGTACTAGGCCCATGACCTCCACGCCAAGGACGGGGGGTGGCAGGCCTAATTCTCTACTTGTTCTCAACAAGATTGTATAATATGAAAAATTTTAATCGTCAAATATTATTTCTAAGCATATTCTACAAAAAAAAAAAAAAAAAAAAAAAAAAAAAGAAGAGGGGGAAGATAATTTCGAATTGTATGTCAACTGCCAATAGTGGGAATGTATTATTATATGTTCGTGTCTAGGCCTAGGTCTACCACCACAAACCATCATTACTCATTTAGATAAAAGGCGGTAATCAGTCTCCAGAAAATTTGTGCCTAGGTTTGGGAGATGGTGAATCAAACACATTTATTGTGTGTTTCGGGTTAACTTTTTGTACGAGTATTGATGAAAATGCTATATACTGTCTACTTAAAATAGTCGAGATGGAACTTACTTTTTCATAGGGGAGGGGTGGACAAATAATGGCTCGCAAAGAGTTTTTTTGTGACCCGCCAAGCCAGTAAGAAAACAAAATAGTCAGAAAATGTTCTTTATATTTGAGTCAACATATATTTGCGATCTTGTATGAAAATTAGCAAGAATAAATATAGATGCAAGTTGGCTGACATTAGTTTTCAGGCTGTGATGAAAATTTCAACAAGCAATCTCACTCCTGATTTAAAAAATATTGTTGAAAAGTATGATAATGTACATTTGTCTCATTAAGATTATTCTAAAATTAAATGTGCTTGCAGCTATGTGCATGGAATTATCACTACAAGTAAACATTATTTTATTTAAATTATATTTATTGAATTTTATGCTACTGCGGCCCTCTGGTATCCAAAGCTTCCACAATGTGGCCTCGAAACAAAACAATATTGCCCCCTCCCCTGCCATAGGGGCCCAGGGCCTCAAGTCTTAAGGCGTCACTGGTGGAAAGGGGATATTTATCAACAGAAAATATCAATCTGTATTACCTCAAATAAATATATATATTTGAAACATCTTATTTGATATAATCAAACAAAACAGCAACAACAACAAAAAATATCTTGCATAAACCTACAAGAATTCTCATCATTCCTCCCAACGCTATTTAGTTGCAGGGTATCAAAGACTTATGGTGCAAATAACAGATATTCCATTTGATTGCCCAAGTTTTGCGCTTTGTTATTATCTCAAAAGCACTAAGTACATCTCAGAAGCAGATGTAACAGACATGTCATTGTCATCAGAAACACACATCTCTTTTAGCCCCTTATCTGGGCGTTCATCGTTTTGTCTGAGAGGCAAAGCCTGAAACTGTTTTCTTTGCTCAAGCAATGAAGCGTAATGCAGAAGCGAATACTGTATGTAGTCAGTATGCGATCCATGCTCACCCAGACGACATTTTACGTCTCAACGCTTCATCAAATAAGACTTGATTTCAATTAAAAAAATATACCTTCTTACAACAAAATACGATTTCGATCTCAAAACTCATGTAGGTAATCCTCGTCAGTTAGATGTAAATGAAAAGCGTTGATGGTTCCTTGTGTTTGAATGAAATACGGAAGCAGAATGAAATTGCCCGCAAGTGTAATGAATAATTAATGTTTTCGGAAGCACAACCATTATTTAAGCAGTTCAGTCTCTGTGGATGAAAGACTTAATGGTCCATATCATGACAAAATAGGACGGGGGGGGGGATTGGAATTAATTTCGTTATTCAAAAGTAGTCTTTATATATAAATGAATATTATAACTGAGTTATTTTTAATATTCATTAAGATTTATAATCAAGAATCTTAAAATTTTCTTTTATAAACTAAATTTAATTTAAGACTTTACATTAATTCAAGTCATGATATTTATAAATATACTAATTATTAGTTTAATTGAAAGGATTTGATAAATATTAAATATATAATTCCCCCCCTTTTTTACTGTTTAAAACTGTTAACTCGAGAATGGAATATTTCAAAGTTTTAAAGCTGTTTTCGCCATATGCACAAGAGCGAGAACTTAACGCCGGACACATTTTCAGACAGAAAAAATTGAAAAATTACAAATTTTATAAAAATTTGTAACATCATAACTCATGCATTTGTTTATGATATAGTATTTTTAAAATTTCAAAATATTTCATAAGTAATTATCATATATCATTTTAACATGTAAGGATATAGTTCATTTAGTATTACGATTTAAGAGAAAAATACGAAATATATTTTATAAAAGAAAAAAATGTGTAAACTCGAATAAAAATGAGTAATATGATAAAATAAGCGATTCTCTACAGGATAGTGAAACCAGAATATAATATTAATGTTTGAGTACTTTTATATCTGAAAAAATATTCCGAATTTGGGTCCTATTCTTTAACATTAGCCGAAAACAAACTTGAAAAATTCTTTCTTGTTTCTCAAAATGTTTAAAAGCGAATTTATATTTTTGCATTAACGGAAATACAATTTTCCCTTACGTTAAATATTTTTCTTACGAAGTTTTTTTTATATAAATTGACATCCTGATTGTTTTTTAATGCTCATGTAATTTATTTAACTGACAAAATATAAAAGATTGATATATACATGGTATTTCTTAAATACTGAATTATACATTTGAAAGTAATTTTTTTTTTTTTTTTTTTGCTGCTCTATTGTTTTTTCTTATTGAGA
The DNA here is from genome assembly GCA_019973975.1 of Trichonephila clavata. Taxonomy (NCBI): domain Eukaryota; kingdom Metazoa; phylum Arthropoda; class Arachnida; order Araneae; family Nephilidae; genus Trichonephila; species Trichonephila clavata. Next base: position 397,163 of record BMAO01000584.1, read on the forward strand.
AATGCTTTTCTTGTCAAAATGGTAGAGATAAAATGCTAAAATGCTGGTAAAAGAACAATTATATTTATTAGTTCACATAATTAATCAATAATTATTTAATTCAAGTCTCAAATTATCACACTTTTCAAAAACTAAATCAATGCTAAAAATTACTTTACATATTATTAACGTTAAAAGGTGTAATTATCATATTATTTTTCATAAAATATTCCCAAAAAGAAAGTGGATTTCAAATAAAGATCCTAATGTTTTTATTTTATTTTATTGCTTGATCTAGACATTTAAGAACGAATACATAAGGCATTTAAGCCTTGATATGAAAACATATATAATGTTAAGTCAATAAAAAATCTGTCTTTAAGATTTTAGAGAGTATATCTATTTATAAAAGAAGGCTTTAGGCAATTTAAATACTTTGGAATACTCTTTAAAGTTTAATTTTTTAAAGATTTTAAATGTAATACTGACAAAGGAGTAGTACAAAAACAGATAAACAATAAAGGAATACAGATAAAAATGTTAATAAAATTCCATAATGATTTAGATTTTTAAAATTATTGCAAAAAATAAATAGATAAAAACAAATTATGGAAATTGTATTTTGATAAAGTGCACTGCTTTTTTTGCTCTTGCAAACATTAACAACTTTTAAAACAAATACTTAAAAATGCATCGCTTAATTATTTGAATGATTGTGTAAAAAAAAAAAAATCCTTTTATCAATTGAATTTCGAGATAAAATATAAATGCTCTTTTGAATTTCTTGAAGCATAGTGGCTGAGTCGTAACGTATCGCGCTTCCACATTACAGGTCCGGGGCTCAAATCCCTGACTGGACGAGGTCGACTCGGTCTTTCATCAATTCAGTGGATTGATAAATGAGTACCAAGTTTGTTTGAGAAATAAACACTGGGGGTTTCTTGTCAGATTGACTACCTGACCGAAACATCTGCTTATGCACCTCAGCACTCAAGGTCACGAAAACTGAGATGAGCATAGTAAGCATCATGGCCTCTTGCGCCACTGTGTTTAGTTTAGCTTAGAATTTCTTAGCTTATAAACTACGATCGGAGCATCATGTTTACTAAGAGCAGAACGGGGATTATATAATTTGGTGGTAAAAAAATTTGCCTCTGGCGGGGAACTTTATGCTGAGACCCATATATGCATGATTTAGCCTATTTATTCATTTTTATTTACATCAAACACTGTGACAAAGACTTTATGTATGTTGTTATTACGCAGTTATCAAAATTAATATTTGGTACATTTCTTTTAACGATAAATCAGATATTATTAGAGTAAATAATCAATCAAAAGGAAAATGATTTATTGCGGAGGTGGGGATATGAATTCAGTCGAAAGCATACTAATGAAAAAAGAAGGGGAAAAAATGAGTTGAAAAACTGTAAGGAAAAAAAAACAAGGGAAATTGATTTTATTGATTGAATTAACCATGTTTTAGGATTTCAAAATCAATATAATTTTTTTAAAGAAATCACTCACATAGAAAAAATTTATTACAATCTATGACAAATACATCAGAAAAAAATCTTTTTTCTTATGTTGCGGTGCCAGCATAAAGCAAATTTTATTTTTCCAGATCTTCGCATAAGTGAGTTTTCCATTTTCTTTCAAGCTTAAAAAATTCTTAAATGACAAGAAAGAGACCCGATGATAGTTAGATTTGCATAATCTCTATCTCAAGTTATTACTAATAGTTTTATTTTTATCGATCAAAATCGGATTTACAGAAGTGAAGCATCCATTATTAAGTCGGTGTACCATTCCCAAAGACCTTTCCATGTCTCTGAACAACCACTCAAGTGCTTTTTTCATCTCTTGTGACATGAGTTTTGAAGGGAACCGGGTGACAGAGCAGAACATTGGCACCCGGATATCACAGTACTGGAACGAACCGGATGTTTTTTTTTTTTCGGGAGAGAAAGTTTTACAGCAATTTTTTCCGAAAAAAAAAGAAAAAGAAATGTCTGATAGTTATATATGCGGCTTTTTTTTTCCAGAATTTTTCAGACTTCTTTTTTTTTTGGCTTCATTTATCAAAATTGCTCAAAAGGTTAAAATTGAACGTCTTTTGAATTGATTCTTTGTTTGAAAGGTTCAGTCCCTTTCATTTTTCAAGTCAGTTTAAATTGATGGATGTTTTTTTTTTTTAATATTGTTGTTGGGAAAATAAAGTTTTTTAGAATTTCTTTTCTGAAAAATGAAAACGATATTCCTAATAGCTGTATGCGACTTTTTTTCCAGAAATTTTTGAGTCTTCCTTTTTGGTTTCATTTATCAGAATTGCTCAGAAAGTTAAAACTGAACCTCTTTTGAATTGATTCTTCGCTTACAGAGTTCAGTTCTTTTTATTTTTCAGAATTCAAATTCATTTGCTGAAAAAGAATACGAAAAGATTTTATTGTGTTGTTACTGTTTCAACCAAGATAGATTTATTTTTATTTTTTGATTCATTAAACCAGAACTATAATGATATAAAGACGTAACTAATCCAGCAGTAGCTCTGATAACAATGTACGACTTTTTCAGACTTCTTTTTTTGGGGGGTTTCTTTTATCAAAACTATTCAAAAGGTTGGAGTTAAAAATCTTTAGAGTTGATCCGTTTTTTTTTAAAGATTTATTTATTTGCAAGAAGGTGAAGATCTTTTTATTTCCAGCAGGACTATTTTTACTGTTTTAATTCACTATTTTTTTATTATTAATCAGTACATTTTGATTGATTACACATTATATTTATTTTAAGGAATCTAGTCACAATTCATGGTGTGAATTATAATGTATATAAATTATCTCTCCATGCTGCTTTAATATAATCGAAACACGAATATTCGTTTCAAATCGATTTTATATGATATTCTCACACTTTTATTTCGAATCGATGTCCATTTTTGGCTAATAACCCGACCCATTTTAACAATATAGATTCTTAAATTAGTATTTAAATTATGTACGATATTTTTTCAATTTGTTTCTTTGTTTCTTAAATTTTCAGCTGTCTTACTTGATTAGCATCATATATCACAGATCTGGTCATAAATGATTATATGTGCAAATGAACATTTTGTATAAAGGATGCTATATAAGAGATTTTCCTTTTTTTTATTACTCGTTTGAGTAAAATATACAACAAATAATTTTTGTATTTTCCCTTTTTTTTTACAAAAACAATTTTTATATTAATTATTTTCAATTTGAAAATCCTTTTTAAAATTTTCTCACTTTTCACATAACAATGAAACTGAATACTAATCGCAACTGATTGTAATATTAATTTAAAAATGCAGGTAACACTAGCAGTTCTTGTATTCTTATATTATATATTATAAATTTAAAATTACATGTTTACATTATACATTCTCAAACTTGTATAATCTGAGCATAATTTTACGAATTGGTCTTTCTTTTGAAGAAAATGCTGAAAATATATTACTAAAAAAAAAAAAGGCGAGATAAGAAATAGGTTTAAAAAGTTTAAATTAGTGGCTTTTATATCTTTAGCAAAAAAAAAAATGTTATTTGATTAAAATTTCTCTTCTATAAATGTATTTTTGTAAACTACATTTTTTATCCTTTCTTTGCCATTCAATACAATTGAGCATAAAAAATAACTAAAAAAGGAGCTTAAAATTAGACATTTTTAAAAAAATAATACTGTAAATGTTTTTGGAAAGTTAATTTTCTTAAATGTTTAAAATTTATGTACCTAAAGTATCTGCATCGAAGTATCGAAAATAGTTTTTATAATTGTATAATAATACAAATTCTATACAATACAACACCTTTTTGTCTCATTTACTAGATTCAATTTTATAACGTTTAATTCTTAACTGAAATGCTTGATAATTGGTAGATTGTAAGCATAGCTCAAATTTTCGCACTGATTGAGTATGAAATTAAACGCTTCAATTCTTTAGACTAAAAAAAAAAAAAAAAAAAGATTACTTCTTAAATTCTTATTTGTTTCAACATCACAAAAAAAGTAACCGAACCAAAAATATCCGATTTACGCTGAGATACTTAAAAGAAAAGAAATGACACTTCGTAGGAAGACAACAAGTAAAAATGCTTTCGCAAAGTTTGTTTATGGCGTTAAGCCGTCGATTTAATTAAGCTGTTCGCTGGACAGAGAAAAACGAAAACATTTGTATAAACCCCACTGTTTTGTAACTTGTTTTTACGAATAAAAAAGCGGAAACTGATACCTTATCAGATTCAGATACAACACTGCATACCAATAGACCCCTTTAGGATTCAATGCTTGTACTTTTCCATTGTTTCAATAATAAGCATTTCATATGTATTCCTGGTGATAAAAATCAGTTCGAATACACAGTAGCGCCCTTATTCTGTTTTTGCCTTTGAGAACGTTTTAATCCAATTGTGAACCACAATACGCTTAAGCACACTTGAAAACTTTTTGTAAATGCCAATTGCAGCGTTGAATTCACAGTACGACGATTCTAGTATTAACAGATTATTCATTTTCTATCTTTTCGCTAGTGACGTAGCAAGAGAGCAGTAGTGCATTCATTTTTTTAGTAATAAGTAATCAGCCGCATTGACTAATTTTTTTACTTGACAATCACCAAAGGTACTTCTATAAACCCTATATTTATAAAATGCAATAAATCAGAATCAACTCCTTCACCTCCATCTAATATTTACCTAAAAAACGAAACGAAATGCCGTCTTCGCCAAATGTACGGAAGCCTGAACTAAATTTGGAGTACATTTTCAAACAAAAAATGTCTCAATTTTTATGGAAAATTTGCAGTTTTGTAAATCATAAATTTGTTTCCAATATATTATTTTTAAATTTTCAAACTATTTTATAAATACTTATTTTTTTCATCTTAACACATAAAGGGATAACTCGTTTAGCCTTACGATATAGGAGAAAAATGCGAAACACATTTTATACAAGAAAAATGAATCAACTAGGTTAAAAATGGAGAATAGGTTAAAATGTGCTACTCTTTTGCAGAATAAATATTAATGGTTCAATTCTTTTATATCTGAAAAAAAAATCCGAATCCAAGCGCAATTCTTTAAAATTAAGTGAATGCCTTAAACACCTCGCTATTAAAGGTATCTCATAATTTAAAAACTGATCATTGAAAATAAACTATTTAATTCTCTAACTAGAAATTAAAATAAAAAAATTGAAAAGTAGCAAAATAATTTTATATAAAATATAAAAATTTAAAAAAAAATCAAAATAAAATTTTTAAATAATGCATGAAACGTTAAAAGTTTTACGGGATACTTTTATTCATTATGTTTTATTTCTTAATGGAGAGATGGGGACAATTTTCCACATTTTTTACGCAAATCGAATACAAACATATGAATGTATAGTTGGATTTTGATATTTTCTCGAATATTTTGATATTCTGTAGAACATTTTTATATAAAAAGCGTTTCATATATATATATATCTATATAATTAGTTTCCTTTAAAAAATATATTTGAGTCATTGTTTCAATAAATGCTTAATAATTGGGAGAATTGTTTCACTTCTAAGATATTTCGTACCAAACAGGTTTATCAAAATTTGACTCTATCAATACACCGTACAGACACTTTTCCTAAAAAATAAATTATATATCTTACTGTAATATATATCAAAGAAGAACTCATATATATTTTAAATAATGTTAATACAATTTTATAACATAAAGATATATTTTAAAAGTAATATTTCGTTTTTAGATGCTATTAATAATTTTTACACGATATTTAATATTAAAGTAAGGAATTCATTTGAAGAAAAACGATTTAATGCATATTTTTAAATCAAAGAATTGTTGTAAAACCATTAAATCTTAACCAAATTGGATAAACATTATTTAAAAAATTATACTTCTCAGCTACATAAAATAAGGTCTTCTAACAACCAGATTAATACGTTAATAGCAGATGGGGGGAAAAAACTGACATTGTTTCAGAAAAAAAAAAGAAAAACCCATATGTGTGTGTGTGTGTGTGTGTAAACACCATAGAGATAAATTTTCACGGAAATTTGGTTCACATAATCCGATCAAGAGTGACTACTGCTCGTAATTGGTAATTATTTGAATAAGTAAGACATTTTGTTTGTTTGTTATTTGGACGAATTGAAGCTCAAAACAAAATCAAAAGTTGCATCTATTACTATCATTTCGGGCCTTTTACATGCATTAATACAAATTAATTTTTATTAATAATTTCTACAATCGTTTAACTAATACATTTATAATAAAATATGATTGCATTAAATTTTTTTTTTAAATTTCACACAAGCGTATATTGTTTGTATAGTGTAATTTCAATGAAAAGAAAAATAATAAAAAGAGAGGATCAGTCGAATTACATTTATGTTTGAGAATAACATAAAATTAACATTACCATCTATGAACTCATTTTTCATTTATGAATTTCCAATCATAAATTTTGAACACTTCCTAAGACATCCAAGTACCACATCACAAATATTTACCTTACACCCTAACTCGAATTTTGATATTTTTAGCCAAATCCTCTTGACTAAATTTGGTTGAATTAAGAGGCTCTGAAACAACACATCTAAACTCGTTATTTATTATGAATTTATCAAATGTAAACATGGTCAAGTGATGGAAATCACATTTGAATGGTTTCTCTCATTCCAAATTTTGGGGTCATGCCCCAACTATGAAATCTAATTGAATTTGCATATGCATTAATGTATAATATTTTTCAAAAATAAAATTTGAACACTTAACCCTTCAATCTCTAGGCATTTATCAGACTAATATAGCTATAGTAGTACCGCGAATCCTTTTGTATGCTATTATAGCAATTTCTAGTTTTGCTAGCACACATTTAAGGCTATCTTCATCAAATATACGAGATCCTGAACTAAACGTGGAACACATTTTCAAAAAGAAAAATATCTCAATTTTCATTAAAAATTGCAACGTCGAAATTCATATATCTGTTTATAATATAGCGTTCTTAAAATTTCAAAATATTTAATAAATAAGAAAAGTTTTACTTTAACATAAAAGGAATTAACCCATTACGGTATAGGAGAGAAAAATACGAAAAACATTTTAGACCAGTAAAAAGGGATCAACTCAGTTAAAATGAGCAGTGTGACAAAATACGATGCTCTGTATAGGATAGTGAAGTCAAAATTTAATATTAGTGTTGGAGTATTTTTATATCTGAAAAAATTTTCCGAATTTAAATCCTACTCTTTAACATTATGTGGAGACTAACTTTATTCTTTCTAGAGCAGTAATGGACAGCAGTGGTCCGAAAGGAAAAGAGAAAAACTTTTAGCGGGAGAATAATTTACTATGAAGCATAAATACTAGTGTGTAAAATACTTATCCAAGGAAAATATAACTGTGACTACATCTTCTTGATTTTTCCTTTCAAATTTTTTTAAAGTTGAGTATAAAATAAATAAGTATATTTTAATAATTGTATGCGTGTTTATTAAAGGGTTTATCTTTTTTTGTCCATACAAAAGTTCTTAAATCAATTTTTTTATCACAAAAGTATATATAGCATATGCACAATTTATTAAAATTCTGTGGAAATTTTCACATGTACAAAAAAAAGGAACGCAAAAGGATTTTTTTAGATAATGAATTTGAAAACACTTCTGAATTATTGTTAAAATTTCTCTGGTTGGCCAGGTAGCAGTGGCGGATTAAGCGGGTGTCGGACTTGGCGGCCGCCAGGGGCCCTCAATGCTGGTAGGGGCCCCAAGCTTGATGAGTGCAAAGGCCAGCGACAAACCAACCAAGCCAGCTTGGAACAAGAAATGAAAAGAAAACAAAGATACAATGAAACCCCCGCTAGAAATTTATCGGGATGAAAGAGAAATCCTAAAGCAGAAAAACTTTTTAAAATAGTTTTAACAATATTGATATCGAATGCATCAGGTGAATGATCTTGTTTTAGTTTTAAAACATGATAAAAAATAATTTAAGAAGTACTATGGGAGAAAAGACAAATTGAACAACATGACCATATTATATACAGAATAAATGTTTTGGGCTAAATAGATATGGTAAAAGTAATTGATGAATTTGCTAAAGAGAAATCAAACTGTATAGCAAAACTGTAAGCTCTTAACTAAGATTTTTAATTTTTTTATATACAGTTAAGATTTTTCTTTAGCCAATGAGTTTTATTATAGCAATACATTTTATTTTGAGAATTTAAAGTAAGCGACTCTTTTAACTATTTTAGTTTTTCGACTCTTAAGCCCATGGGCCTCAAAACTTTTACCTCCAACTACTTTAATCCGCCTCTGCCAGGTAGATATTCTTATTGGCACGAATATTGTCATGACTGCTATTGTGTAGCACCTGAAACATTTGAGATAAAACACGATAATTTTGTACCACGTCAGCAGATGACAAGGGCAACACCTGAGCTGCTTTCTCATTTACTTAGCTTCTACATCTACATACACGAAGACTTATAACGTAGTTGAAGTTAAATTGGAACAACCTGTTATTGATGTATGCTACGATTTTATGTTGTAACCAGGGCCCGAGCAAACGACTTGAACTGAGTTGATTATTTTTATTAGCGTCGCATTTTTCAATATTACACGAGGCTTTTTGTAACAAACCTCGTAATTTTAAAACTTGATCACGTGATAAGGACGACACCTGAGCTGGCATCCATTCTCCAAACTTCAACACATAACTAACGTGAAGATTTTAAGCAGATTTAACTAACATCAACCATCAACACTGTGGGTCTTTAGTGGCATAGGGTCTTGAAATCACGACTCTACAAAAATAACGCTGGTCACGAATACGCGACAATGACCACTCCACTACCACGGTCATATGCAAATGACCATAGATCCATAAAAATAGCCCATGAATGTTGGGCTGTCTTAGAGGTATTCAGTAGAAGAAATGCTGAGGATGTTCATTTTTCTGACGATGTGTTAATTTTGATTAACAAAAACATATTTTCATAACCAACGAATAAATGTCATTATTATTTTCCATATCCTGTAAACATCAACTCTTTCTCTTTTGCTACTTCCTCCTTCAATTGAACATATTAAAAGAAAGAGAAAACCTGTCAATATATCATCTCAATAATACAGCAATTATTTATTATTTATTACACTACATTCATTGACACATCCATAAATTTTCCGTCTCATTAAGCATTCTCCCCCCCCTTCATAAACAACGAATCGAATTCCCATATGATGAATATACTCCCTTAAACAATGTCTACGATATGAAATTGTCGATATTAAACATTCAAAAAGTGTTTAACCACTTGGCGTATCTATGATCTCAAATTTATCACATCATCAGCAGTGCTTTTCGACTTTTTAATGTTTACTGTGACAGAATATTAAAATAAATAAAAGTTCAGGAAATTATCATGACATATTCATCACGCCAAACCGTTTCTTTTCTTCTTGTTTTTCTTTTTCCTAAGCAGTGTTGTAGAAGGGGTTGAATGCATAGAGAGAAAAAAAACACCATTAGTTACGGTATTGAGAACCTAATAATTTCCATTCACGTCTAAGATGAGAATTAAAAGTTTTAAAATGCAGAACGGAAAACAGTGTTCGCAAACTTTTTTCGGACTCATCGCTTCAGAAATCATAAATAACTGTTTTTTTGAAATGTCGCTTACAATAGATTCATAATTCAGATGAGTCTTCGAATTATTTTGAATTTTAACATTTCTTTGCAAGAAGGAAAATGTGATCATTAAATTTGCTATTAAGATAAGCAAAATCACGAATCAAATGTTAAAAAAAAGGGAAAAAAAATTACCTTTCAAATTGAATTAATTCTGTTGGAAAAAAAGATAGATGTCCAATGGCAGAGATAGCTTTGTAAAATATCATTTGATATTCCTCTAGAATATGAATAATTGAATTGTTTACGATACGGATTTTAATCGGCTTTTTTTCGTCTGCTTGGTGGCTTAGAGGTAGCAGGGCTGCATTTCCTAAGGTTACGGGTTCGATCCTCCGATTTTCAGGATGCGAACATCATAAACACGCATGTCATATGATTATGTGGTATGTAAAAAATCCCTTGAGTATCTATTTAACTCTGGTGCTCTCGGCAAAATAAAATAATGACTTATTTTCGACATCCGACGAGAGCTTGAATTAAAATTAATTTGAACGTCAGAATTTGGTAGTGAGAACCCCCACTAGATGGCACCCCCATGAAATGACTCTCCCATGGGGGGGGGGACTTGTCATGCCTGCAAGAGATAAGTTGAAAATATGCTGCCCATTAGGAAAATAAGAAAAGATTTTAATTTATAGATTTTTCACGTACAAGAAAAGCAAATTTTAAAATGGAAAAGTCACTAATAGTTAAAATCAAACGCTGTCATAGTTTTAAATAAAAAATCCAGTAGATTTAAATACATGAATTTTTACAAAAATTAATGTGTATATTTAATAACTTTCATAATTTGTAAAAGCATTCTAAATTCTGATTATTTTATAAGTTCTCCCCCCCCCCATTTATACCCTAGACTTTTTAATTACAGATGAGTATACGAATATATACTCCTTTCTTTCTTTAGGTATACGTTTACCTCGACAAGCAAAGCGTCAAAACAAACATTCAAATCGTTTTCCATTAAACAACCGAAATATTCTTTTAACTACCAACTACCAGTGGCTATTGAGCACTGTGGCTAATTTTTCCACGCAGTATAATGAGGTATTTATGTGAAATAAAATATCTACAAACATTATTATGAAATAAGATCAGAACATGATGCGATTAATTAAACAGATTTTTTTACTGCAGTGCAAAAAAAAAATATATATATATTACGGTTTTGTCCCTCAACTCAGTCTTGAAATCAAAAATCCGTTGAGTTTCGAAACTGACCCATTCAATTAAAGGTTTATCTGATTTTTCTCTGGTATCATCTGAGAAACAAGCAAAGAAGAGAAATAGCTTTCTTTATTGTAATTAAAATGAATTTGGTTATAGATTATGCATGTTTGAAATTTTTTAAAGTACTAAATGAATCTTATGTATAAAATAACCATCAATCTTCAGAGATGCATTTTTGGAGAATTTTAATTATGAAAGAAAGGGCACACTTAACCCGGCATCACTCGCGTGATAAAAAACGACCTAAAGTTCTCGCGCAGGATGTGTCATACCCAAGGGTGTTTACGTTGTTTTTTTACCGTAAAATTTGTATACAAAGATTAAAAAGGAAGAAAAGAAGGAAATACAACATGTTTATTACATTTTTCACACTTAAATTTAGTTTTTCTGTTCTTTTTATAAGGGCATTCAGTGCATTGTCTATAGACTCCTTTAATCGCGTCGTGAGTGAATGCGATGTTTTCACTGGATCTTAATTTTTTTAAAAATCTGTATCCTTTTCAAACTAAACATCTAGGAGTAAACTTCTCTATTCTTTAAATTTAAAAACTTTGGAATTTCTTTTTTATTTTCTCTTATTTTGCTCAGGCAATAGTTTTTTTTTTCTTTCAAAAATTCATCTGAAAGTGGATAAAATGTGTACCAGTTATCTCCTTTAAAATTACGTTCTTCTCAAATGCTTTTGTGTCTCTACATATAAAACATTTATTTTCAACAGTGTCTCCCTTTTCTAAATCTTAATCGATTTCAGTGGAGAAATCATACTTGTTGTTATATTCTTCATCATTTGATTTTTCCTCATCATAATCACGAAGAGAATTTCTTCATCCGATAATACTGTTGTGCTATATCTATTAAATTACTTAAATATCACATTTCTTCATCATAACTACAATAATACGCCATAGCATAAAGAATATTTAAAACGTGCTCATGCATTCAGAACTGTACCGGTGATTCACGCGTAGGTTATGACATACCCGAAGAGGCGATATCCAAAAATATATATTTAGAATTCGCGTACAAGCTAAGACCCCTCAAAGGATATGACCTTAACTATCCACTTCCAAAAAAGATTTAAAAGGAGCTTTGAAAAAAAGATAGACGGGGGAGGGGGGTGACGCACCCTGCGTGAGAAGTGCGGGGTTAAGTTTGCCTAAAAATAAGGAAACAACTGGTATTTTTAAAGGTAAAGAACCACATACATGTATTGAACAGGATTAAGCTTCCATGATAAATATTTCCAAGGATTTATTTTATATATATGTTACCATTAAAGTGTGAAATCCATTATTTCTTAGAATAACTAGGTATTTCATGAAATAACTGGACATGTCAGTTAAAGCATATAAAATAATTGAATTCTACGATTTAACTAGGTATTCTTTAGAATAGCGAATACTTGATCCCGCTAAAGTATGAAATACTCCTCTCGAAAGTTCTTTGAACCAGTTCTAACTGCATTGGGAAGGATTTTTCCGATTAGGAACTAGAAATGGCTGAATAAAACAATTGTACTCAAGATATCAGTTCAGTATATGTCAGCGAGAACTAATTTTCATTGAAGAAGTTCCAAATATTGACACAATGCTTCGATCTGTTGCAACTACTCAAAGTTGCAGTACTGGACAAAGATTTAAAAAATATTCGTGTAAGCAAAATGTGTAATAGTAAAAAGTGTGCTTGTTTCAAAAATAATAAGCAGTGCAATCAAAAGTGCATCACAGCAAGCAATCCATGCTCAATGAAAAGTAAAATAAAGGTATCTCATAAAATTCAAATCAATAATACCTTACATTTTTGTTTTAAAAAGTTTACACGATGTTTTTATAAAGCAACATTTATTCTTCCCAGCATGTATTTTTGTTGATATTATTTAAATATAATCTATTTTTGCAACATATTCTTTTTTCTCTTTTCTGTTTAACTAATGTTAGCAATATGAGCAATAATAAATTATATCATCTGCTTTTCCTTATTATTTATCAATTATTCATCCGCAAAAGAGATAAAATGTATTTTTCGAGAGATTTTAGCTATTTATAATCAATAAATTCAAAAAATTTTTGAAATTGTTTATTTTCACTTCAACGGTCTATCCTTAGATATTTCATAGAATAACTAGGTAAAGAATAAAATTTTTTTATCTATTATATACTTTAACTGACTTGACTAGTTATTTCACGAAATACCTAGTTATTCTATGAAATAACTGAATTATACGCTTTAACGGTAACATATATATAAAAGGATATATTTTATATAAATATTATGCTTTTTTTAACAGTCTTCATCTATTACAACCCTATCTTTATTTCGATATTAATTAATTTTAGCATCAATTTTTTTTATTTACTAATTTCTTGTGAATAACTGTACTTTAAGTCATCTCATTACTATTCAATTGTATTTTTTAAGATTTATTTTTTTCAGCGAAACCATTTTGTTGTCATTTTGTAGTACAATTGCCCGTAAACTCAATATCCTTTTCACAGTACCAGGAACTTTGACTCATATTCCTAATTTTCAAGCTATTTTGTCTGTACTATATTAATGTACATCAAAAGTTTTCAATATGCATATCCTTAATAGCTAAAGTTCACAACTACGACAATCGAACAAATTGAACGAGCAAATGGAAACCAAAATCGTGGTTCAAAATCGAAAAAATAGCATAAAAAATAATATAAATTTGTAATCTGAACAATCATATAATTAATCATATAATCTAAAGAGAAAAATTATACATAATGATGTTATTAATAAATTTTTCTTTCTTTTTTTTCTTTTTCTTTTTCCTTTTTTTTAAAAATCTTGTATTCATATTTTATTTTTATTTAACACATAAATTGTTGTTGGCTGTCTCAAATTTAACCTTACACAAAAATTCGAATAATATGTCCAAATCTATTCAAATTCCTTTTTTCGTATGCAGCAATGAATTTTTAAATTTTCTTATTGAACACTTAGAAGTGCATATTTAGCAGTATTTAGTATATTTAAATAAGATCTTAATTGTTATAACAGAGTATGTATAAGTGTGTGTGCGTAATTATTTTCTATATATTAAATTATTATTAAATTAAATTCTAAAATCAAGAGGATCTATGCATTTTTGTTACGAAGTTTCCATAACCTTCTTTATTATCTATGTAGTTTCTCCTTCATTTGATTTGTACTTTTTAAGTAGCATTATTTTAGCTCACTTTGAGAATTATTGATTATATTTCACTTTTTTTATGAACAGTACTTCGTTCAGATTATTTTCTTACACATGTGAGGCTTAAATACTTCGTTGAATAGTTTCATTTTCTTCTTTTTTTCATTTTTCAACTAAATTGCTATCTAAAAATCAGATTGCTTTAAGGATCGTAAGGACTGTTTGTCGCAAAAAAAATTTTCCTTGAAAGAAAATATAAATATTTAATTAGAGAAAGTCTTAAGATACATTTTCAAATCCTAAACAGGGGGTTTCAACTTATATATTTAATGAAACTTTGTTTTAAAGTTACAGGGGAAACTAAATAAATATTTACAGCTATTATAATTATGTAATTTAGCACATATATATGTGGTAAGCATAATAGTTAGTTAAATAACATCATAGTTAAATAAATTCAAAATTATTGGTGAAGCAAAAAAAAAAAAAAAAAAATGTAACTTCTTACAAATGATTGGAGCTAGATATAATTATGAGATGATTATAAATAAAAAAAATTTATATTATGTTTCACTATTTTGTTATTATACATTGTTTCATCAGAATGAGCCAAAAGTGAATAAAATGATAAATATATTTGAATTATTTTAGAAGTACTTGAATATTATTTTTCTGATATAAAAGTTTTTACTTTATTGAATTGTTTGATGTATTAAGCAAATGTCTTAAAATACAACAGTAACATTAAAAAAAACCTCCTTTATATTTACTTAACACTGAACTTCTTTTCAATTATTTTTAATTTATTTACTTAACTAATTAAAAACTCCAAGTAAATAAAATAAATAAAAAAATATTTCTTGTCGTATAAACAATTATTTCCACTACATTTCTATAGGATAATTACAATACTAATATCACCAATTAAAAACAAATTAAGATTTCCATTTTTCATAACAGCCATAAAGCATCAGTGAAAAGGACACTAATTAATAACACTTTTTATCATTTACTTTTAAAGCTACGATTAATCAACTACTGTATTTAGATCTCTATCTTTAAGATTGTAGAAATGTCACCGACAGAATTTTAGAACGACAATAGTTCAAATACTTAGGAGCTTGACAGGAAATAGCAAGCTTAGAGTCCCTGTCCCTAAGATAACAGTTGAACTTTTTTTTTGTACTTTATCTTTAAAATTACTACGACAATCTCGAGACTAATAATGCTCTGGATCCTTATTTAGAGACACATTTTCTTTTTAGTTAAAATATATTAGTCAATGTTCCGCAAATATAATTGAAGAACCTTTTTTTAACTTGGATTACATTCTTGAGATAATATTATTGGACTGTAACGAAAGTTTTCTCCCAAAGTTAGTAGGTCGTCTAGAGTGCCCCACTTCTTGAATGTCATAGTTAGGGATTGCAATACTGGTACGCCGGGATACCGAATACCGGTATTTTGAGCCATTTGTACAGTTTTGAAATACCGGTATTCACAAGTTTAAATATCGGTTTTTCGGTAATTACTGGAAATTTTTAAAATTGTTACTTATATGTTCAGGGATCACCAACATAGCAAAATAACATACGTTTTGGTTTTTATGTTCTAATGTTAATTATTGCACCATGATTAAAATATATTATAAATGAAATAATTTTACATCCATTTCAGAAGGAGAAAATATTATAAACGTCTTTATTCCGCACATTCCGTTGTTTTTATTTTTATTTTTCCTCGCTGGTTCTACAATTCTAAGGCAACTCATTAAATCCATTATCTGATTTGTTTCATTGCTAGATACAACAGGATAAAAGACTATTAATCTGAACTTAAAAATATAGACATAAATTATTTCTCTGACAAAAACAACTAAACGCACTACTTCTAACTAAGTCCTCGTTGAAAGAGGAATAGCATATCCAAGATCATCTGCATTCCTTCATCCATCAACACCTGTTATACAATGTCTCTCTAGCGAATAAAATTAATTAGACTGTGAATACAAAGTTGCATGGTACGATCAAGAGAAGTTATAAAATATCTGAATCATCCAAGGCCAAAACTATCCTATTACAGCTCAGAGCGATACTGCACTTGCACAGGATTCGTAGTCTGATATTCGTATCTGAGAAACCTAGGTTGTACTTGTGAAGAAAATGCTTAATATTTCGATATTTTCCAAATTGGTGAGTTTGTTATTCACATTGTATTTGCATATCATACTTTAGGGTTCAAAATATTATTTCAGATTCATTATATATAAATAATAACCTATAATATAATGAATAAGAATAACTTTACAGAACATGAAAAATCAGTTGATAATACTTCGATTTAGTTTCATTATTTATATGATCAAAAGAATATGATGGCACAATGTAAAAAATGTTCTAGAATGTAAAGTGAATGGAGGAAATACAAGTGAACTCCAGGCACATTTAAAAACGAAACCTGATACTAATTTGTTAAAGAGGAAAGAATCTAATTGCGATGAAGGTACAAATTTAGGCACAGTTTCTAAGCCCAGTACGTCAGACATTTTAGATTATTTCGAAAAAAAGATAACTTGAATGAAATTATAAGTAAAATGACAGTAACATTTGCACTTTTTTGTGATTTAAATAAGTAAGATGTTCCTTTAATTTTTTTTTTGTGATTCTTTATATACTATTATAATTTATAAGTTACAAATTATTTCTTGTGATATTTGCTCTCCTAATAAAACTGGCAAGTAAAACAAAGAAACACCTGTGTTTTCTTTTCTTTCCCCTAAAATTTCTAATACCGGTATTAAAATCGTATTAAGTTATAAAAAGTGCCGAATACCGGTATTGAACTTCTGATCCGATATTGCAATCCTTAGTCACAGTCCTGGTTTTTGAACTTTTCGTACCAAACGTCCAGAGTGCCGTATGATATAAAAGTAGTACCTATATATAAAGCTGTACATATGACTCGGAGACATTACACCAAAAATGAATATAAAGGGATTTAACATGGAATATAAAGCTATTTCCATGGAAAGTCGCACAAACCCGATAGAGGTATACCAAAATAAATAAAATGAAAATAATTTAATGCTCTTTTGGCGGCCCGGTGCCATTTCATTCAGGGGTCAATTCCGATCCACGACTCGGGGGTTGGGAGCCACTGCTCTAAAGCAAGTCATTTTCTTTCAAATGCCAAAAATCGTCAGAGAAAACATGAGCAAACACACCAACGTGAATTGTTTGCCCATACAATATTAGCAGTTGTTGGGAAACTTTTATTGCAACCAGATATGAAAAAAAAAATGATTTTAGATACTCTGATAATAAATACCAAAGATGAGATTTCAAAAAAAAAAAAATATTGATTGGATTTCTTTATTGAATTTTTCCAGCTACCCATTTCTCCCCGACTCAATAGTATATTTAAATTAGCCAACACTGTGTGTGTGTGAAGCTCTATTAGAAGAGGAAATAGAGCACTTGAGTAAAGCACTTTATTCTCTACAACCCCACAGTCCACGTAGTCCACGCATGAGGTCTCTAAGCCCTCATAAATTTAACGTACATCAGCTCCTTCTACAAGCGTCTCACTCTGGAATTACAAAATTTCAGCTTAATATCCGCCAATTATAAAGCAGGAAGCAGTTGCATAGTGGCTGTGGTCATGAACTCATGGCCTGGTGCGATTTAAGACCTGCCGTGTAGAAAGGCTGATAAACGTTAAATTGCTGTCAAGACTCAAAATCTTTCCCCTTTGAATGGTGTCGTGGCTTTGAGAGGGAGTACTAGTTCGTGTGTCATCCTTGCTACTTGATGGAGGCTCGAAATTACGAAGTCCTTCGCCAATAGCCCTTGTATTGCTTTAGCGTGTGACTTTAAAAAAACACTCACTCATCTATTAATTACAAAATCTTTGTTCTATTAACCGAAAAACCGTGGTTCCCATTTAGAGGTATAATGGGTCTCTGTACCTTAAATCATCTAAAATGTGGATTGAGTGGTAGTCTTCAAGCCATATGCAGCCTGATGAATTATGAAGTTATTTCGAACTTAAGTGAATTAAAAGTACATAAAAAGAAAATATTCATGCTTTTTCATTTTCACTAAAAATTTTTTATTAATTTTCAATTGTTCTGCAAAATAACATGCAGGCCACGTTCAGAAATTTGTTCAATCACAACCCTATAATTCCGCCTATTGTTAAAATTTTAAAAAATATTTAAAGTTGATCTGAGATGCACACATACTAAAAGCTGATTGTACTCGGGATTTTTTTAAAAACTTTTTGAAAAAGTTAACTGCATTGATTCGTTTTATCAGCTCACATTAAACAATTCTATGAATGTAATTATTTCATATAAACTTAACAATAAGCTTTTTTGTTTTTATTGTTAAGATTGTAATTTAGAAATTATTATTTTAATTATTTTGCGTTATATTCTGAACCTTTTAGTAGGTTCTCTACGCTAGTAATTAGAGAAAAGCGCGCAAATTATAGTAATATATTTTTCTTTGTATACAGGAACCCGAAACTAATTTCTCTCACATTTACATGTAAATAACTAAATATGTCCACCCTTTTTCTTGGAAAGAAGTAGGGAGAGTTCAGTCTTATCTTGACGTTCTCATCTTGTGGCTCTCATTTCCAAGCAAATCAGAAGATCCTACCTGTTTATTTTTCCTGAGCACTTCGTGAACCCTAATAATCCTTCATTTATTCCCAAGAATATATTTGAGTTACTGGTTTAAACATAGTACAATCAACGATCTGGTGTTAGCACCTTTGTTACCTACAGAGAATCAAGTTCAAATAGTTCAATTGAATATTTGTTTAAGTGCTTTCATCAGTTCAAAATAGATTAACTCATTTTATCTTTATTTATTAAAACTGGCAAAAGTTATGGTTACAGGTAAAGAGGAGGAATATTCGAAGAGGTAAGATTGAATGTATGCTCTGTATATATATACAATAATCCCGACTTTTATATAAATTATTTTACATATAAGTTGTCCTAAGTCAGCAATGTTGATGATACTGTAGCATCTTTTCTTTTAAATTTTTATATTTAACTCTATTATTTTAATTTTTTATATTACCTTTTAAATTCTGTTGTCTGGTTGTCTTGCAATTTCAATTCTTTTCAGTTTTAATCATGTTTATTCATCTCTCTCTTGTAGAGAAAAATTTTGATTATGTATATATATATATATTAGTGTAAAGAAATTCTCAATTGCATGGATTAAATTCTTTTGAAGATTAATAGCTTATTATTATAGATTTTATCATGAGTATTAATTTTTTCAAGTTAGATAGACTTATAGTTAATTACCTGCATATTCAAATACAGTTAAAATTATTAACTCCTTTAGTTTTATTTTAACCATAGTAATATTTTATATTTTATAGACAAATACAAAAATATTCATAGAGTTTCTCAAGTAACTGTAGTATTTATCAAAATACACGTTCTACATAATTATTTTAGTGCCAATAATGTTATACTTTATTCTATTCCACCAATTCCATGCTTTGAATCTGTATTTGGTCCAGAATTTGGCAATAACTTGCTTAATGTACACAGATTTAGCGCGGACTATGTCTTTTTTAATGCAATTTTTGATAAGTTACCCTTTTCTTGTAAGGGATTTAGAAATTTTATCCATCATTTGCAATAGGATTTCGCTCAATATTTTAAACTGAAAGAGGGAATGATGGTTAGTCAGGAAACTGGTTATACCCCTCTTTCATGTAAATTATTTTAAATGTAAGAGCTGCCCTAAGTTAGCAATGTTTATAATACTGCACAGCTTTCAGATTTTTAAAATTCTAATATATGTTTTATTATTTTCATTTATCTTTAGTATTCCATTGATTTCTGTTTCTCTAGTAAGGAATTATTAATTATATATTATATCCCTTTTACATAGATAGACTGGAGGTATTGTAACATTTCAGTCCTGGTAATATTCATAGTTCATTTTATTTTTAATTAGCTGATAGAATATTAAGGTACTAAAATGGTAAGTTAAAAATATGAAGACAACAAAGAGAAAGACTTATAGTATGAAATGTCCCATTAAAATAAAAGAGAGCTATTCTTTTTTCTCTCTCTCTCTTATATTCTGTTTTACTTCCATTCAATGTCTGCGATAATCAAGAGGCCATGGTCACCAACTCGTGGTTAGCGTAATTTCAGTCGAGTCAGGGGCGAGTTTTGTCCAATGAAGAATCGTCGTGTATAGGAGCTGATGCATGTTAAATATGCCGTGGTGTGGAAGTTTGGAATGTCTTGTGTCAGTCCAAGGGCTATCCTCGTCATTTGCCAGAGGTTCAGAATTACGTGGTCCGTCACCAATAACTCTGATAAGCAATCAGTCAATCCATTGTATGCAATAAATCCCACGAATCGAATAAAGACGACTGATAATATGCTTAGAAAAAAGTTATTCTAAATATCAAGATGCTGATGCATTGTTTTTAAAAACCTGACCAATAATAACATCATCTTTTATTTTTACCAGTGATTAGTTATTCGTAACTGTGGTTCAGTTTATTTCTTGAAGATATTTTTTTAATACTTAAACAAATACCAATACGGTCATAATTTATTTTTTACCACCATGTTTTTTTAAATTCAAGTTACTAAAAATTATACCGAATGATATTTAAAATCAACTTCATAAAATGTATTTCATTAAAATTTCCAATAAATAGCTAAACGTAATTTTATAATGCTTAAAAATATTAAAACCATATGGTTTATACATAAAAATACATAGAAAAAAAAAGAATCTAGAAAAGAGTTGATATTTTTTTAAAAAATAGCACAAATGTCCATTAAAACATTTATTCCTTGTTTAAAAAGTATTTGAATAAAATTTTATCAAAATTATTTCTTCTTTTAAGAGGATCATAAATTCTTCGATTCATGCATAGGTGTTTTTTTTTCTTTTTGCAGTACCAAATCAATATAATCGATAGTATTAAAAGTAATGACGTATTTCAATCTTCACGTTAGTTTAATGATTTTCGTTTGTTATTTTCATTCGTAAAATGTTTATGTAAGATGACTCCCAAGCTGTTTATTGCTGCTTATTATATTAACCCCTTTTTAGCTGCTTTTATACGATACTTTAGATCTGGGGTGAGGTTTTTTAAAAATTCTCAGAAAGTAACAGAAATTTATTTCTGTTATAATAAGTCCTTACTAGTTTTCTAGATGCTAATGTAATTGAATTTAATCAACTTCAACGAAGCATATTTAAAATAAGTATTATTTTCCAGAAATCTCTCTCACTGATAATTTAACTGATTTAAAAGCTCCCCGACTTTATTTAATCTCTCAAAGTGGTAATAAAATCAAAAAATAGAAGACCTCAATAAACTTTTCATGTCATGAAGGCTAAATCATTAACCTAAGAGGAAAAGATCCAAAAATAATTAAAATTTTGGGGGAATATTAAAATAAATTCTTCCAATTTAATAAATTTTATAGCAGATGACATCCATGTAGCACTAGTTGGTTAAAGAATGAAAAATGTAGTAAAATGCACTAATATAGAATGAAAAAAATATATATAATTTCTTCTTAAGGTACCATAAATTCTGTTCTTGCTTTTGAATATACCTTTCAGGATTTCGCAAATCATATCGAAAAGGATTTAATTTTAAGCGTTTTAAAATGTGTTAATCAAATTTATCTAGAATGGAAGCAAAATGACACATCACGTATATTTCAGAGGGATTTGCTAGGTATACTCATTTCCATGATGAGAAAAATATATTATTCGTGGGAAAATATTTAACCAAAACAATTTTACTAATAAAAAAATTGATTTTTCTTTGAAAATTGAAATTACTAGCATAAAAAGTGTTTTAAATACTTATAAGGGAAATCAATAACAATTAATTCACGAATAAATTTAAGCAACAAAAAAAAAATCACTCCGAGTTTTTGTATTGTGATTTCGAAAAGCAAAGATTGCTGGTACTTCAGTCACTCAGCTTTGAACGTATTCCAATAGAAAAAGGCTTTTTACTGAAAATACCCTTTCAAATTTTACCCTAGCAAATATTTTATATTGTATAAATACTTATATAACAATATTAATGAATGTATTATTACTTACTGAAATTACACATTCTTATTTTCCCCACACACACGCACACAAAATATTTGAGCAAAGATACAAAACTGAAATGAAATTTTGGAAAAGTATGTTTCAAAATTTACTCGAAACATTAAATTAGAGAAACAAAAAACTAAACCGTTAGCGAATTAGTATAGAAAGTCACTAAAAATTAGTATTGTATTCGAATCGAACCAAAGAAATCCGATAAAAAGAAGAGAAAACTAGTCAGACCAGGTATAAAAATACAAAAAAAATTCTCTTTTCCTCTCAAAATTAGAATAAATTCAGAATACTACGTTAATATCCCAAAAGGTCGCAGGTACCCTGTCCTCACTACTTCAGACATGAAAGGAAGCTGAAAATTCAAATTGCGCTAATAAACCAAGACAAACCAAACCAAAAGAAAGGAAAGTTAGCCGAAGTCTCATTAATTGGGTGTTCATGGATGCATCACCTGTCGTTTGGAATACATTTATCTGGACTCCTTCCTCCAGAAAAACTCAATTAAGTTTGATTGAAACTCATTGTTGATCTCTGTGCAATGCTGCTTCGGCGTTGCTTGAGGCATCTTATCGTTCTCCACATCAACACAGGTAATGACTCTGTGGAAATTTTGTCGTACAGGAACGAGTGAACTGCTTTGAAAGTGGATTTTGAAAAATGACTGAAGATATTGTTAATATGCATGTTCAAACTGCTGCCATTAAGATGAATAATGAAACGTTCTTTTGTTGTTTATAGTAAAGAGAATCGTTATTTACGTGTTTAGAATGGAAATTTTTTAGAGTTTTAAACATACAAGTGAAAAGTAGACGTGTTCTTGAAGAAAGAACAAGAGATATGACAGCATCTATTTGTCTTGCATCAGAGTTCCCTGGGACTTGATGAAAGATATTACATAGACGCATAATTATTGCATAGACGTATTAAGAAGAAGATCGAACAATATTGTGATTATATTCAGAAATTTACGCATTGAAATGTGCTTAGTATTAATACAATTACCAAAGTATTAATATTAAGCAATTTATCATTAATGAATAACAAGTAAGTGTAATTATAAATGCAATTATTTAACTTGTAATTTAAATAAATATTTTATAATAAGGGGCTTAGTATATCTTTTTAAAATAGGCTTAACTGATGAGGGACTTCACTAAATTATAATAATTTTTTTGCAAATTAACAAATATGTATCAGGTGGCCTTTTTTATTAAACATTAGGTTTATTAATTTTAAAAAAAATATTTCGGTCTTTAAAAATATTGAATTCAAAGTGAAAATCTGTGTGGCTTTCTAGCATTTAATGTTTTAGATATTATCTTGGTATCTATTTTCAAAACTTAAAAATTATAGTTCATTACTATAAATTTGACTAGTCATGATTTTATTATATGATTGCTTTTACAATGTGGCGATATATATATATATTATATATATATATATTATATATATATAATATATATATATATATATATATATATATATATATAAGGGAAAATATAATTGGATAATAATATCTGAATATAAAACTTACTATTTTAGCAATTACAACAAATGTGTTTCTGATTTTAAAGCAATTAAACTTTATTTATATGAATATTGGCAATGTGTGTGTGTCAATTACTGAGTTAAATACAGATTTTTGATTTTGCATTTAAAATGGCTTTTCAATTTTACGGCTATGATATAGTCAAAATTGTTTTCTCTATTCAGTTAACAAGATAAAATAACCCAGTCTCTAATTTCTATAAATTAAGAGTTTTTTGAAAAAAATATCAAATGTGAGCTTGTATCGCTAATATTAATATTATTGTTATTTTTTTGGCATTCCATTACTAATAAAATGAGAATAATTTGTTATTAAAAGGTATAGGATTTAATTTAAATAAAAATGCTTTTATACAGATGTGATTTTTATTTTATTTTATGTTTTATTTCTTAAAAAAAAGCTTAGCTTTAATTTTTTAAAATTTGGAATAAACTTTTCAATACAATTTTTAGCTTTATATATATATTTTTTTTATCTTTAACACTTTGACCATGCAATTGCATTCTACTTTTTCAGAGAATATAACTTTTATCTACGATTAAGTTTTTGTGAATCATATTCAGACTCCTAAGTACAACTTT